>CM060948.1:58970430-59056698 GCA_030765055.1 Mantis religiosa | reverse complement strand
AGAAAACCTTATCCAGATAACTCACCTTGACCAAGATTCGAACTCGTGATAGTAAATTAGGTGTATGTAGAATATTTAGTAGCTATATGAAAAATTCTAACCCTCATGATTCGAAAGATGTTGAGATTTCTAATTCTGCTCTCTTTAATTAAGTTGGAATTTCTTCTTCTTCCTCTTCTTCTTCTTCTTCTTCTTCTTCTTCTTCTTCTTCTTCTTCTTCTTCTTCTTCTTCTTCTTCTACCTCCATGGATTATGCTATAGCCTGTTTCAGTCTCACATCGATCCATCGTTTCCTAGGTCGTCCTATTGGTCTTCGTCCTTTCGGTTTATATTCCATTATTTGTTTAGGGATTCTCTCTGGAGTCATTCTTCCTAAATGTTGGAGCCCATTTTCTCTATTTTCCATTAAATTTAATAAAACAGAATTGATGTTTAATTCATTGCTTATGTCTTCATTTCTAAGTTGATCTTCCCTTGTACACCCCTTAACAGATCTTAGGATACGCATTTCTGCTGCTTGTATTTTACTAAAATCTTTGTTTCTTACTGTCCATGTCTCGCTTCCATATAGCAAGACAGGGAGTGCTATGACAGAATAAAATTTTAATTGAGTTTCTCTTCTTGTTATACCTTTTTGTGTTCTCTTAACTGTTCCAGTTACTGCTTGAAACTTACTTATTTTCTGATTTATATCTAGATCCATTTCATAACTTAGGTCGCATCCAAGACACTTAAAATGTGACACTTGTTCAATAATATTATTCTCAATTATAATTTTTGTCCTTGCCGGGTATTTGCCGTGGAATGACATTACCGTGGTTTCCTTATTTGAAATTTTCATACTATATATTTTATTGATTTTATTCAATTCCTACATTGCTTTTTGCAGCTTATCCTCATTGTGAAAAATTAATACTACATCATCAGCAAACATTAATATATTTGGCGTTCTTTGTCCTATGTTAATACCACTATTTACTTTAAATTTCCATTTGTTTAAAATATCGTCTAGATATATATTTAATAAAATGGGTGATATACTGCATCCTTCTTTAAGTCCTTGATTTATTATAATTTCTTCTGTTAACTTCCCAAAGTTGGAATTTAAAGTGCTTAATAACTGTGCAAAACTTATACCTATAGACCCGGTGTTTCACTCCACTGAAGTTTATTAAAACTGCGCCAAATTGTACTTCTGCTCTATACCCCAATAGCAATAAATTCTTCCGTTCGGTATATTTAGGAAATGGTGCGCTAATGAATCACACTTTATAATGCTAGACAAGATTTCTAACAGGCTGCAAAGATTTTATATTCTTATTAACATTACAGAAGTATTTTGGTGCGTCATTAGGCGGAAGAAGTTCTTAGCGCCCCCTTAGAAGCCATTGTAGTTCTGAACATTTGTTACAGCGCCTCTTCAAAATATCGCTTCACGTGATTGACGTATTCTTATGTGAAATCAATGGAATGGCTTAGGATTGCATCTTCACGAGGAGCACGTTTTAATATTACACCAACCGTAAAATTGCAGCTGACGTTAAAACCTGGCAAAATGGAATTTAAGAAAGGAATTACATCACAATAAAATCCTATTCCACACAGGGAAAAATGTATCGGTGAATGGATTATAAAATGGTTGCGAGCTATACATACAAATAATCTGGATTCTGTTTCATTGTAACTTTTTCTACCTTCCCCACATAATACGTGGTTAATGTGTATCCCAGTAACTTCGCAAACAATTGGCATCATGCACAATCACTACACAAGGCTATACCTAACGACTGTTACGTTTCCTTTTTTACATTTTACTGGTACAAACGCTTCAAGGTAATTTACATCTGTTGCCTTGGTGTTAATTACATTTATCGAATGCTTTCTTCTTACTCTCTTTAATAGTGATGGGGCATGCCAAGAACTAATTAAAGGGCAATTATAAAAAAGTCTCCTTCGTATATGAGTTTCCAGAATTCAAAATGTTTTCTATTGGTGAAATACTTCTCAATTTCTGCTTCTTGAGAGAAAGGCTTGATTCCTTTACGATTGCATTTATATATTTCTTTGAAGCTACTGATTGTACAAATTCGTCAATAAGATAGCTAACACGGCAAGCACAACCAGAATTTCTGGTAGCGTCTTTACAATTTCTCATTGTATTATGGATAAAAATTGAGCCTGAGGCTAGTAGATTTTCCTTAAATCACAGGACAAGTACCATGATGAATTTCTAAACTAATCCACAGATTTGTCTGTGTGTGTGTGTGTGTGTGTGTGTGTGTGTGTGTGTGTGTGTGTGTGTGTGTGTGTGTGTGTGTGTGTGTGTGTGTGTAATTTACGTCCTCCAACGTGAAGTCAGATCGGACGATGAATCATATTGGTGAAATGATGCTCAAATGAGTCCGGGGTACATGGAGTGAAGAGATACCCGACATTCGTCTTTAAGGTCATGGGAAAACCCCGGAAAAAACCTTATCTAGGTAACTCACCCTGACGGAGATTCGAACTCGGGACCTCTTGAACGTGAGGCAGAAACGCTACCATATGCGCTACCGAGGCGGCAATCCACTGATTAATTGTACTGTTATGTATTATATATTATTTACCAATGTGAATTTCCTAAGCATCTTAGCGGTCTAATTCTGCTACTGCAAGGTCTATTGCATTCTGTTTCATGGATTCTTGTTCGATTTATACCTGTTCTTATTTATGCGATTCCAATATAGGATTTCTGGATGTATTTAGCGTCATAATCTATCCTATAAATAAACAATTCAGCATAATTTTAAACCTGAATCATAATTAATGTTGTTTGGTTGGTCGACTATCGCTTTGCTATTCTTAATTTAAGCAATATATATCCTGTAATGAAATTTTAAAACCATCTTTTTCCAAATATGCGAGCACATCCATGTGTGTACGTGTGTGTGTGTGTGTGTGTGTGTGTGTGTGTGTGTGTGTGTGTGTTAGGGATGTATATGCAGTACATTAGAATTAAAATGTTTACAATTACGGACAGAAAATATTAAAGTTACTGCCAAACGTCTTCAGGTTTTTCACAACGTTAATAGTGATGCGAAACTACTCTTACAAAGGCTGCGCGAAACGCATGTATTTTATGCCATACAACCAATAAATAAACCTATAGTACATGTGTTAGACTGTCGTTCAGTATATTCATAACTTTGCAGGCACTTACCGCTCTTTCGTGGGATCAGTTTGAATATTGCCTCCTGGTGATATGTTCTGTACATTCAACGTGTGTCTTTTCAATTACGTTGCTTGGAGTAAGGTCGAGGCTCTAGAAAAGTTGGTCGATGATGTCCCAGTGAAACTCCTTCAAACGCGTGGTGGTTTTAGGGGCTCTATGAGGTCACGTGTCGTCGTGAAGGAAGATGACGCCCTCGGTGAGAAGTCCTAACTCTTCCGCCTGGTTGCTTCGGGCAATGCTGCCAAGGCCTTGCAGTGTCAGTCAGCGGTCACTGTGTACCCTTTTCACAAAACCTCCACGAATATGGCAGTCGAGCTGTCCCAAAATACTGTGACTATCACTTTCCCGACCGACGGTGTCACCTTAAACTCCTTTATCTTTGGATAAGAGGGGTGTTTCCACTACATTGACGACCGCTTGCTGCTCGGGTTGTAATGGTAGATTCATGTTTTGTCATCCGTGAAAATGTGGTGAAGGGAACGTCGTCTTTCATGGAGAATCTTTGCAAAAGCACCAGACTTGTCCCCTTGCACTCCTTGTGTTGCGTGGACAAAATGGAACCCATCGGGACTAAGCTTTCCGATGCTGCAGATTATCGCGAACAATAAGCCGGACGCTTCCAAATGACATTCCGAATTCTAACGTAATATGATGTAACGAGATGCTCGTCCACACGAGCTGTGTTTAAACATATTGATGCTGTGCTGCATCGGCGACTGCATTTCTCGTAATTGACGTTTGCTCTACTAGCCCCAAAATTTTGACATTTTGCGAAATACCACAACACTTTGGAGGCTCTCCGTGAATCTCTACCAGCTGTCGGTGAATTACAGCCACGGTTACATATTTTATCTGCCTCAAATCAAATTACTGAGCCCATTTCTTTCTGAGGCCAGTTTTCCAAACGAGTCGCCATTTTTGTTTGCCTCCAACTGGCGCTGTAGTAGGAGGGCGACTGAATCCCTGCGCATAGCCAATGGCAGCTATTTGAATTACCACACATCACTAGTTTCTCTATGGACAAGCCACTTGAAATATCGCCCTGGTATGTATGACTTTGTATCACCTTTAGTATTATGATAGGATTCCTGATTCCCACTCTTTTAGCTTAGCTATTTAACAAGAGTTTTATGTATAAGTAGAACATATTTGAGGGCAGGAATAGCGAAAATATCTCCCATCTGCAGTCCATTCACTGAACCACGGTTGCTATACCACTCAGAAGCATACGAAAAACAAATTCGCAGGAGAGGAAAAGGCACTTGCATCTCTAAATGTTAAGCGAGTCTAATTTTTGCCAACTCTGCTTCAGTAGACTACCAGGGAATCGTTACTTGCAATGATACACATTTGAACTTGCCAATGTCTTTGTGTAACTAAGGAGAGAAAGCAATTTCCTGCACATCAACTTAGGAAGCCGTGCTTTCACTAGCGGACAAGATCTATTAAATGCTTGCCATATATAGTAGCTCTTTATTTCTAGCTTTCATGTTATTTGAGAAGCTAGAGTGACATACAGCTTTAGTATCACATCAATAATTTTAAGAACACAGTACTCTTCTACAAATATTTTAAGATATTAGATACCTGAATAGACAAAATGGTTCATCTTCTTCAAATAGGAGCACAAACGAGATCATCAGGAATAACATAGGTTCTTTACACTTTTGTCGTTACAATTTGTATGAACACTTGCTTCCTTTAAAATCGTCCTATTTAAAAGCGTTCTGGTGTGCTAAATTCAACAACTTGTGCTACTATATATGTCCTAATATTATGTACTCTTTGCTATGTCGATCAAACTGACACCGACATACGCTTGGAGTAATAATAATAATAATAATAATAATAATAATAATAATAATAATAATAATAATAATAATAATAATAATAATAATAATAATAATAATAATAATAATAATAATAATAATAATAATAATAATAATAATAATAATAATAATAATAATAATAATAATAATAATAATAATAATAATAATAATAATAATAATAATAATAATAATAATAATAATAATAATAATAATAATAATAATAATAATAATAATAATAATAATAATAATAATAATAATAATAATAATAATAATAATAATAATAATAATAATAATAATAATAATAATAATAATAATAATAATAATAATAATAATAATAATAATAATAATAATAATAATAATAATAATAATAATAATAATAATAATAATAATGTCCTCCATCGTCATATCGGACGATGAATGAAATGAAATGGGTGAATGAAATAATGTTCAAATCAGCCCAGCGTACGCAGAGCTTACACATTCGTTTTTCAGGATAAGGGAAAACCCCAGAAAATCCTTATGCAGTTAACTCACCCTGACCAAATTTCGAACTTCGGACATCTTGAACGTGAGGCGGACACTCTACCATCTAAGCTATTGAGACGGGAGATGATGATGATGATGATGATGATGATGATGATGATGATGATGATGATGATGATGATGATGATGATGATGATGATGATGATGATGATGATGATGATGATGATGATGATTATACGGGAATTTATGTTAAACTGCCCAAACTGCATGCCTGTGTGCTGATGTACGTGGTAAAATCAGATAAGTTTTGCATCTAACTAAAAATACAAGTACCACATGCCCTAGTTTTATTTTGTTACTTTCTCTTAAAGCGTCCTGTAGGTTTTGATACAATATTTTCTATATCCAAGATATCTTAGCAGCAGCAAGAACATGTGTATAATTTGTTCTCCATTAATTTACCTAATTGTGATCTAAGCTATGAAGTCCGGGCCTTAAAGTACTTTCAGCATGGCAAGTCCCCATTAAGGTAGTTGGCCCATTGTATATGAGAGCTCAATTCAATTCAGTTCACTTTATTGTTCTTCATAACAACTTCAGTAAGTATATACATTTGAAAATGTGTTTAAGATGATAGTCCATTTGTTAAAGATTAATAAAATAAAGACCATCAATACATTTACAAAATAATAACAATTAAACTGCTAAAATAATACATATAATGATTGTAATAGAAAATACATTGAAAAAGGTTACTGGAGATCAATTAGAATATCATTATCATTCAGAAATTCTTCCACGTCATAGTAAGCTTTTGATTTAAGAAAATTAGTTAATATATACGTAAACTGAGGTAACGGAGTGCTATCTCTAAAATTTGTTGGTAATTTATTAAATAATTTACTGCCAATATTATCAATCTTTCTGCCATACAATTTTAGTCTATGCAATTGAGTTTTCAAGTTCTGTTTTCCTCTAGTGTTGTAGTTATGAATAGCTGAATATTGACGCACAGACTTATTTCGTATATACAATATTGATTTAATATAGAGATACTGGGAAGGGTTGGTATTGAAAGAGTTTTGAATGCTTCCACAGCTCTAAGCCTTATGTAATAATTGAACAATTGAAAGCGAAATAGACTATCTTGACAGTTTCAGTTTCCTACTGGTTTACCGGGAAAAAATGCAAGTCAGATGGAGAGTTGAATGCTGTGCTGGCACATTACCATGGTAGTTCAATGCTAATAGTAAACCTGAGGGAGACGGAAAGATCCGTGTCTCAAATCCCGAGTATGGCATTGAATTTTACAGTGTGACTGTACCTTTTCATACCTAATTTAAGACTTTTTTAAATGACCAGTAACGTCATCTTCGTCGACTGAGCCTGATTTCGTTGGAAAACAATAAACAGATCAAAAGATTGCGACAAGAAAATAATGAAGGTAACTTAATTTGGTTAAGTGATATTTATGTGATGCCTTGACAGCTTCTGTTTCCACCATCCTATTTAAGCAGTAAACTGGAGTTGTGCAATGGGATTAGATTCCTGGGACCTCATATCTTATGAACTTATTGTTTTTTCCACTGCTGAAAACAATAAAATGAAACTATAAGCTACCGCATTGGTGCATATATTTGTACTAATTAATATGACAATAAAATTAAACCGTTAATAATTCCGCGTAGCATAGCTCTGGGCCAAAAGAGTAGCAGACGAAAAGTAGCAGACCAAAAAGAAAAAGTATAATCTCCAATTGGTTTAAGTTACCCCACGACAACTCTGTCAACAAGGTGAATGTTCCGCCAGTTTTCGTTTCCGTGTACTGCTAGATGCCGTTTCAGCTTCAAGAGACGACATTAAAATTTCCTATTGCGCTTTAGCTTGGGTTTAATGTTACGGAACATGAGAGGAGCTGCCTTCATTAACTTTATCCTCCCCTCTGGTTTGACGTTTACCTGGTGTCACTACTCACTTAACGGTCTATATCAGTCCATGCCTAAAGAACAACTTAACAGCACTTATGGAATATGATGTGTAAGTCATTCCTTCGTTTAATTTATCATTTATCCACGTTAATTAAACTTAGACGTGCATTGCTCTTCTAATGTGCCAACAACCTTGGGCGTCGCGTCCTCAAGCTGTTGCATCCTTATAAAGCGCACACTGCAACTCTTTCTACTGATAATACGATGATGATGTAATCATTTCGCTTATTATACCAATGTCATTACGTTTATTGGTTCATTATCGACTACTTTATCTCGTTTACTGAACGAAGTCTACTTGAGAGTCTATATTTTCACATCAGTTACGCGGTTCTCAATTCATGCTCACATTAATACAGTTACGTATTACAAAATCATATTGCTCATGTTTCAAACAAATAATTCACATTGTTGTTCATTGCCATAGCTGAACATGGAGGCGAACATCTCGGAAAACTTTGAATAAACAAGGAACTATCAATAGCACAGTTTCACATTCAGGTAATTCTGCTTCTAAATTTAATAATGTTATGTTTTTATGTTATTAAACATCAATGTTAGCCTTTCGGATCCAAGAATGTTACGTTTAACATCTACAATTACTTTTGGCATTTTTATAATCCTCTCTAATCTTTAAACACGTAAATTAATGGCGTTCAGAAATATTTTAACCACCTTTTAAGGGAATGTATGAATTATATTTGAGGGAAAATTCTGTAAAAGTTTCATTGGGTTGCATACATTGAAACAGAAGCTTTTAGTCCTACAGATTAATTATTCAGTTAAATATACCTGTGAAATAAGTTATCACCAATAAATAGTTAAATGCGTTTAATAATTGAATATATACTTGAGAACTGCACAAGGTATACTTTGGCTATGTTTGAATGTATATTTCTGTGTAAAATGGTGGAACTGGGCAGATATATGTAACAAAGACCTTGCACTCAAGCGAATGTCCAGAAAGGGCGCAAATCAATACAGTAACATGGTATGTCCGCTATTTAGATGTACCGTTAAGACAGGTCAATACACGGCTAGTTTTTCCTCGTGATGCCATGTTTTAATATATAAGGGGTAGAAGGACCATTCGGCCGCACTGTGGCTCAGTGGTTAGACCGCTTGGCCCTCACCAAGGCGGCCCGGGTTCGCAAGGCAAGGCAACCGCAAAGTGAGATTTGTGGTGGACAACACGACGCTGGGGCGGGTTTTCTCCGGGATCTCCGGTTTCCCCCGCCATCTCATTCCACCTGTGCTCCATCTTCATCTCAGGTATCATCAGTGCCATCGCCTGCGGTGCCGTATGTAGTAAAAGCGGGCGTTAAACACTACATATAGAAGGACCATTCGACCCCATTCCGGTCTATTCCGTTAATTTCGTCTGGTGTATCCACGGCTTATTTAACTCTTTTACTAAGCACTGCGTCAATTTAAGTTCGACTATAGCAGTTTTATCATAGGCTGTCACCGCCGATTGAGAGTGCAAAAATCTGAAGGTGCCCGGGTTCCGCATGAAAGAGATAAACCAAAATTAAAGTGCTCAGAAAATATCTTCTATTCTCTTGTTGTTGTCTCAACCCTACAACCTGGGAACCCAAAGAGTCCATGCAGGGGACGCAGTTTTCAGCAGCGGAGGCAAGGGCAAAGCAGACAGCGGACCAGCAACAGCGGAGACCGGGAATGGACCGTGGACTTCCAGTCCAGGTACGTGTGCCTGAGCTGTGAGAGAAGTTATTGCAGCAACATATATTGCATTTTATGTGTAACACATTACAGAGGAAAGCATGTACAATCACCAAGTTGTATATTTCAAGGTTTGGCTATACATTTATCCATTTTTAAATGTTCTAGCACATTCTCAATGTTTTACAAAAATCATTTCATCCAGTTTCTAAAAAAAAAATGTTCCGAAATTAACAATAATGAAGTTGTAGATGGAATTTCTGTACACTACAAAGAGTTCCTGTTATTACAACTGCGCCAAAATCTCTAACAATATACAAAATGTTCTCATATGCAGGAAGGTAAGCCACTTACGTTATGCTGCAACCTATCCTCTGACCAATATTCAAGTGGTACGGGTGTCAAGTTGCAAAAACTTTTGAACTGCACTTCATCTGAATTTAAAAAATGTTACATTTTCCCAAACTTTTTTGCATTTCAGGAATATCATACAATTCACGCTTGGACACTTTTACAAGTGGCTCAATTTTCTTGACAACATCTTTACATTCATATTCTATTTCGTCTTTCTGATCAGGCCACATCCACAGACGTCCACTTCTTTGCATGACACTAACTCTGTAATCCTGTTCATTCATTGCCATAATCCTTCCTGGAACGAAATCCCTGTCATACTGCACAATGACAAAATTGTCAAACAAGTTTCTCGGATATAGTGGTGATGCTGCTTTCTGGTTTACCGGAGAGGGAGGATCTTCACTGTCATCAAAGGAAAATGGACTGTTGGAAATCTCTTGATAATGTATGGTGACATCTTCATCACTGATTCTATCAAGATCTGAAATTCTTGGTTTCTTGTTTTTTCTTTTTGTTGTGGACTTTGATGTTGAGGGTCCAGAAAATTCCTTTGGTCCACCTGCTGGGGCGTAATGCTTATTCTGTAATTTTGACGTCACTGTGTTCCTATGAATATTATACCCTTTTTTGCAGCAGAGCGTACTGACAGAGTTTTTTATATAATTTTTTAGAGCGTTTTCTAATGTAGATTCACTGTAATTGCGGTATGACCGGTTTCCTGGCTCCCTTCGATGTTTTCTTGACATTTTGTCTAGGGCAATTTATTGTTATCGGTATCTGTAATGAAAGTCAGACAGTCTGTAGTAAAATAATAAAACTATATTCGATTAAAATGAACTTAACTACACAATTTAAAGTACAAAGTGAGACACTATGTGCTTGCTTGTGAGTAAAATGAAATGATTTGTGGTGGCACAAAGTTACCCACCATTTTCCTATTTTTAAGTTTCCACCTTATTCAAAAAAATGCCATATCTGCCACAGAGCTTATATTTTCGTAATAATAGTAAAATAATAGTATAAGCAAACAAACCTACCTTTAATTTGAAACACAAAATTCTTCACCATGATCCTACTGAAATTATACAGACTTCACGAAAAACATGTGCAGAGACGTTTCCACAAATCTTCATAATGCACCCAACCGTAGAAGAGTACGCAGTTTATAACACAGTCACCAGGTAGTGCCAATACTTGTGCCAGTGTTAAGAGTATTAGTACAATCTTATGGCATTTTCAAGTACCATTCGTCACTGCTTTCTAATTAAGCGCATGGATAGAACAAAGTCCCCAACCAGGCACAAGGTCATCCCAGTTGACGGTACCGATTAAGTTGTGCAAACAAAATTACACGAACGACTATTTGCTAGATTTTCCGAAACGTATAGGGAATACCATTACTTTAAGGTAATGAAGTAAACTGCTTTGTTTTCTATTTTGTGCCACTTACTATATCTATACAGCCTGATGGCGAGTAGATAAGACCACCGACCTCTCACAAAGGCAGCCGGGCTCAAATTCTAGTTGAACGTGTGCAGATTTGTGAGGCAAAGCAACGCATGGGTGGTTTTATTAGGGTTTCCGGTTAAACCCGCAATTCATACGAATAAATGCTCCGCCATTCATTTTCCATTCATCCGCTGCACTTTCGTGTAATATCGCGTTCTTGACTCGTGTAATAGGAGAGAGGCCAATCTCCAGTTCCTAGTTCTCTGATCCAATATCCGTCTGCTCCTCGATAGACCTCTGACACCAGGTACTCACTTGTTAGTCTTAGGTAGTATAAGTCCTACAGTATAAGTCGATACGGACAAGGAAGTGGTACTTTTGTTATAAGTGCTGTACAGAACAATTCAGTTCTAAGCCACATATTCAGTGCGACCCATAATAATCTTCGATTAATTCTCTTTATACTTTTAGACTAATGTAGAAGCTTCAGCAATCACGTATTAAAACACACATACAGATGTATAAAATATGATATAGGTAATATCATTGATTTATTTAATTTGATGTTAAGGACACCAAAAATATTACTGCTTTCCTTCAGTCTAGCAAGATTGTAACATAAATTACTATTCATATTTTGTTATGCTTATGTTTGAAAAGGAGAATGGAATTCTGTATACCAAACATTATATCCATTGAAACACAGACCATATTTATAATTTAAAGGTCTATTAAATTGTGAACAAAATATTAACAACGTTATAACTCAGGGACCTTAGATTATAGAAAAAGTTGAAATTTGCTTTCAAATATATTTTAATACTCCATTTAAAGCTTCAGGTGTATTATTTTAATGCCTTGTGCTTGAAAATGTTTACATTTCACCTAAGTTCCCTGGGAAGGACTTAAAAGCATTTACTGTAGCTTCTCTTAAACATCCAATGCCCGCAGGCTATCACTGGCACTTTAATGTACTCTGTGAATGTGTGTGTGTGTGTGTGTGTGTGTGTGTGTGTGTGTGTGTGTGTATGTGTGTGTGTGTGTGTGTGTGTGTGTGTGTGTGTGTGTGCAGTATGAGCTCGTTTCTGTACTGACAATCGGTATAGAGAAAGCACTAGAATTACTCAAAGAGTGCGGAAATTCAGCACAGCAAACAGGTCATAGCACGGACAGCAGCAAAAAACTCACGGGCCACCGACCATCATATGTTGATTTGCTACCAATTCGTGCGTGCACATTACTGAACCGAAAACGGTAACCAAGCTGGAATAGAAAGGGGAAGGTTGTATGTGTTTTATATCGCTGCGCTAGATGCAGGTACCTTTGTCAACTTAACAGAATAGTCAAATGATATATTTTTCAAGATGGAATGGGATCATTTGCCATGAAAAGCTCCACTTCAGTCATTTCTCTTCAATTTCCAGAGATATGTAATAAATTGATGGGAACTAAGTTATTCTTGAGTATAATGCATTTGTATGTCCTTGTTTGGAATGCTTGTATCCTATAAAGCTTGAAGAAATATCGATATCCACCTTTAAAGTGCCACTAGGTATTCAAAGGGGCTAGGACGCCGTTTAACTACATTTCGTCAACCTAGAACCAACTGACATCGCGGATATCATGTTGTTTTCCCCTCATTAATTCATGCTCATTTCATTCTCAAATTGAAATGAACTTTTATTCCATTGAGGGGTTACGTTCTTTCAAAAATAATTTCTTGGGAACGTTCTAATTTTTCTCATTTTAAATTAATTCCTCCAACGTTAAGTCGTGCCGGACGATATTAGAAATGGATGAAATTATTCTCAAATGAGTCCAGGGTACATAGGGATTAATAGTTACCAGACATTAATCTTTCAGGATAAGGAAAAACGCCAAAAATGACTTATTCAGATAACTTAACTTCACCGAGATTAGAACCCGGGACCTCTTGAATGTGAGGGAGATACGCTGCCACTTACTAGGCTATTACGACGGAGTAAAGATTTACAAAGCTGTACAGGCACATTTTTGAAGGAATATATTGTATCATTTTTCAGAAATAATTTTTAAGTCGTTGACAAATTTTGTGAATCAAAGACACTCTCTTTAAGTAGTGTTCTCACTTGACACGCCTGATTATGAAAGTTTGTTTTGTAAAACCTATAATGCTTGATGTGTTAGTGCTCACATTTGGGAAGCTAATATCTTATTTCCCATTCTGCACGAATTATCAAGTAAAAATCTGCTTGTAATTGCTTTTCGTTATACAAACAGACCTTTTTGCTTATTAATTTGTATTACATAAGCAAATTTTGCCAATGGGATGATGAAAAGAATGAACATAAATGCAGTTTGTTCACACTATAAAACAGGAATATAATGCTTAAAAAGCCCCAAGGTGCCTCTGATGACGATATAAGAATTATACAGAACAAGCGGCCGGAGAAGTTACATTTTGTTACATGGAAATTGTGACAGAGATAATATTGATAACGTTAAACTTTCAGAATAGAACGTTTTGACGTTTTTACTTTTATCACATGGTTTCTTAGTTTAGCACGAGAGAACACACATTACTTTTGGATCAAACTACATTAGTTGCTAACTTTTCTGAAATATGTTTCAAAGTCAACTGAAACCTTAACTGCACTGTCAAAAGCACAAAAGTGGCGCATGTATGGCCCCATGAACGTGACATATGAAAAATGTTGAACGTAAATTTATAGGCATCAAAGTTATCTTCACGACAATGCGTTATGTATTTCTGCGAGATAACATTCACATTTTTTCGCCATGACAAAAAAAAAAATAAATAAATAAATAAATAAAAGAAAGAAAGAAAAAATAAAAATATCCGGATTTTATTTGTGATTGGTACGTGCATTACAATTCGCTGTAGGTATGAAATGTACTGATGCACAGAGGAACTATAATTACGTTTAGCCCCTTGGTCTCAACAGCTGTTAGGATATATTGTTGTTGCAAACGAAAAAATGTTTTGCTCTCTGTGCTACACAAACTACTTACTAAAATATTGGGAAAATAAGCTCATGCCTGCCCGCCTCCAAATAGAGACACTTGTGATATATGATCAGTCTCTGAACATAGTATTATATATCGAGTGCTCGTACGTATAGTAGCAGCGTTCATTCCATCCCCAGCGCCATCAAAGCTTTCACTTCTGACCACAGGACATCACATGGAAGCATTTATAAGGGTCTTCCACCCTCAGACATATGGGGTGGTCCTTCTCAATACATTCACCAAGTCAAAGCGCTGTTGCAATATTTTACTTGAGTCTTCAGAATTGCGGTACGTTCTATTAGCTTAGATTGTGCAAACGTGCTTCTTATTGCGTTAATTAAGCTTCTTATATTTATAGAAGTTACATAGTGTTTTCCTTAGTGTAGTTTTACAAATTTATTAGTGTTTAATAGTTATTGGCGTTTAGCACTTCCGTAATTTAAATAAGACGTGGAGACCATGGGAATCGAACTTAACATGGATATGCTAACATAGATTTCCATTCATATTTGTAATATATATCCAAGACTATTTCTAACCTTTCTCTAGTTCTAAAGCGTTTATGACATATTCCATTATTATGTGGAATGTACGTGATTATTTATTTGAATTGTGTTTAACAGAAGCCCCCACCCCAACAAAAATTAGTTTGCTTAACTATATTCAAACTTGTAAAATTAGCGTACATCCTTGTAAAAAGCTTCCAGCATTTAAAAAGAGTAATAGTGTTTCCTTACTAGTTTTTCTTTCACTTCTTAATTGGTTTTTTTCTTTACTTTTGAGATATTTACTGTTTTGTTAAATCAACTGAAATTTGATTCACCACCTGTAGCTGCCATAGAATATAGGAAAATATTTTAGGATAAATATGCTCACGATTGCAGTAAACAAAGTTCTAACGTGCAATCTTTGTTTATAAATTATTATTAACTACCAGAATGTCCAAAGTGCTTCTATAATTTGCAAGTAGATATCCCTTGCAAATTCATGCACATTGACGCAATTTAACGCTTTTAAAATTGTAATGAAGATCCTACAACAAGTTATCGGAATGTTTTACTAAGCTTTCCTTGGATATTATGCTAATAATACTCATTTAGTTCTTGTAGGTAATATAAGCACTATACCATAACGGCATAGGTAATATATCTCTTCAGTTATGTTATAAGGCATTGCAAAATTATATACTATTAAAGGATATATTAATCATTTAAAATTTATTTGAAAAGATCAATGACTATTTCGTACAATGAATTCAGCTTGATATACTTTTTTTCCTCCTAAACGTTATTTTAAACAACGGCAACCCTGGGTATTCTCAGCTGTAAACACGAGCCTAACATTCTTCACCCATCTAACCCGGTAAGTGTATCCTAAGATGTTTATGACATTGTGGTTAGGGGGAAAAACAGTTTCTCCGTACAAATCTAAGCGTCTGGGGATCTTTTAAGCGCGGTCACTACACCCAGGTCTCTGCTTACTCTGCGATCACTAAATTAAAAATAACATTTTTCAGGACCTTAAGCTTACTGGCCGTTTATTCAATTTGAATGGTTCGAAAAAGGTAGTAACTGTTTTATAGTGGAGATATGATGATGATGATGATGATGATGATGATGATGATGATGATGATGATGATGATGATGATGATGATGATGATGATGTGCTGAGTGCCTCATTCCCCTGGTGCCCTTAGCAACAAAATGCAGTCTTAGATGTAGATATTTAAACCGGATGAAGACCCACAGAAGCATTAGGCTACATTCTCATCGCTGAGGAGGAGGTTGTAAGAGCTGCAACGACAGTTCACCTTAGATCATTATTACTGAATGTTCCGAAGTAAACATGTATCCGCATGTATCCGAAAGCTTCTATTTTAACTTCGACTTGAAAGGGCGAGTGAAGCAGTTGACTAACAGCTTTATTATTGTATGGTTTTACTTGACAACATCGGTCCAAACTTCCTCTACAGCATTGTCATAATCCATCATTGAGAATTAGTTGTCTCCTCGTAACTGCAAAATTTCACTACAAAGTTGCGAGTGCCGTGCGCAAAGGTAACCTACTGAACATCTTATTATATCGAACTGTAGTGGGTGCAGATTTACAGCAGGCGGCTTGGCAGTGTCCTTAAAACGGAGTGTCAATTTTCACACCTAATCACAGGTTTCTACTTCAACTCAGAAAAGTTTATCGTTTGGGCTCTTAACTCTTGTTCATTAAGAATGCTGTCTGTGGGTACTCATTTTGGTTCACTGTAGTAAAATAAAGTTGCGCATTCTTGTATTTGCTGAATATTTGAAACGGTTTTCTATATGAAATTGTCGGACAAAATTCTATTAATTTCTGCACACATCACAGTTCCTAGTTGAGCAGCTGTCTGTTTTTTCTAAATTAATTTAAGACGACAAAGATATTTCTTTAACAATAAATGGTTTTAACAACAGTGTGTGGCCTGAATGAATAATAGGGAATTAAGCAAGAGGTTTGAACCAAGTTTCTTGCCTTCCTTGCTTCAAATATAATATAATTTTCCTAAATTTTGTATTTATTTAACAAATCTTAACATTAAACATATCCATTATATTATGAGCCTATCACCACAGACTACTGTGTTTACTATGTAGCAATGGAGAGTCTAAATTCTTATATTGAGATGCTATGAGTAATCGACGAAGTTAAACGGGAAAGATAATAATTTACAATTATTTTCAGTCTCTCGAATCAAGAATATGCCTTCGTCAATCAACAGGTTTCTGTGAATTGAAGGGTGAGTTGATTTGTTTGCGATCTGGTAATTGTTCTCCTTAGTCTAGGGGAGGACGGACCTAATTCTATATTCATACAGTTTGAACCTATCGAATGAAGGCCTGTTTACATAAATGACTTACTTTGCAATATTTTCCTTCTGAATTGACTTTTCGGCATTCTAAATGAATAGGACGACCTATAGTGACCGCGCTTATAACATCCCCAGGCGGCTAGCTTTGTACGGAAAAGCTGTTCTCACCCCTAACCAGAGTGTCATAAACATCTTAGGATACACCTACCGGGGAGGGGGAGGTAAGAATGTTAGGCACGTGTTTACAGCTGAGAATACCCAGGGTTGCCGTTGTTTAAAATAACGTTTAGAAAAAAAAATAATCAAGCTGAATTCGCTGTATGAAATAGTCATTGATCATTTCAAATAAATTTTAAATAATTAATGCATCCTATAAATATATCTATTACCTATGCTGCTATGGTATAGTACTTATATTACCTACAAGTGTAATGTGTATTATTTGCATAATTTCCAATGAAAGCTTGGTGAAACATTCCGATACCTTGTTGTAGGACCATAATTACAATTTTAAAAGGGTTAAAAGTGCATCAATGTGCATGAATTTGCGACGAATATTTACTTCAAAATTAAAGAAGCACTTTCAATATTCTGGTAGCTAATAATTATTTATAAGCAAAGATTGCACGTTAGAGCTTTGTTTATTGCAATTGTGAACCGATTTATCCTAACGCATTTTCCCATATTCTATGGCAGCTACAGGTGGTGGCCGAACTAAGGAATTAAAAAAACTGGCAAAGAAAATGTATTACTCTTTTTAAATGCTGGAAGCTTTTTACAAGGATGTCTGCTAATTTTACAAGTTTGAATAAAGTTAAGCAGTGTAATTTTTAATTAAATTAATTGGGAGTCGATTAATGACACTAAACAACACTTACTTTTAAATTTTCCCGGAACTAGATTCAGAGGCCTTCCCTCTATCTTCAGCCGGACATCGACTGAAATTTCAGCCGGAAATTACATTACATTTTGTTGGGGTGGGGGCTTCTGTTAAACACAATTTATAGTCAATAATAAATTTAAATAATTACTGTTAGGTATATATTACATGTATGAGTGGAAATCCATGTTAGCATATCCATGTTAGGTTCGATTCCCACGGTCTCCAAATCTTAATTAAATTACGCAAGTGCTAAACGCCAATAACTATTAAACACTAACTACACTAAGCAAAACATTATGTAACTCCTATAAAAATAAGCTTAACACACATAAGAATCACGTTTGCACAATTAAGCTATCTTCTGAGGACACAAGAAAAACATCGCAACAGCGCTTTATCTTGGGGAATTTAGTGAGAAGGGTCACTCCATATATGTTTGAGGGTGGAAGACCCTTATAATTGCTTCCACGTGAGGATCTGTGTCACTTTGACACGGCTTGGGATGGAATAAACATGTCTATTATACCAGTTTAGAAATCGTCAGCTTTAAATGAGGTAAAACTGGGTGTAAAAAGGCCTCGAAATCTACGAAAAACGTGTCAGTAACTTCAAAATTCTCCAATATCTTAAAAAGTTCATCAATTTTTACTGGCAGAAGTAATGTTGGCGGAATGGTGTGCTAATTTTTATCTTAGAATTTTCTCGATACACCTTGGCAGTGGGAGCATTAAATTTCTTTTAAAGCAACACAATGTAACCACAAAACTAAGAGAAATTTCGAAGTTCTAGGAAGTGGCTTACAAGTGTAGAACGTCGCGAAATTACACTACAATTGTGATGACAATCCAGAGACTTCTAAGTTCAAGTTGTGTGTTAATTATTGCGACATCATCACACAAGGCCGCAACACCACAGCTGTCGCGCCGTTCGTGCTGAGTTTGCTCTAAACCTCTGCGGCACTCCACTTTTCGTAACGAATTGCTTGCGTTACAGGTGTTGAGCTATAACGTCAAAGTTATTGTCGCACACTCTATGTAACATAGTACTTTAACAAAATTTAACAAGTGTTTGTTTTTACTGTCAAATACTCTATGTAACTTAAAATTTTAAAAACATATAACAAGGGAATTGTTAGCATTCATTTTTTTCTGCGGGACTCTCAAAATTGTATGCAGCACTTAATAAACCTGTGGTGGCAGACTGCGCAGTTCTCATTAAGGTGGTCCAGGTTTGATTACATGAGACAGTAAGTGATATTTTCGGTGGACAAAATGCTGTCTGGGCGGGTTGTCCACTGGCATTGTAGTTTTCCCCGCCAATCATTCCACCAATCGCAGCATCTTGATCTTTCCTTATATCTATTACACCTCAATTTCGTTGCATGCTGTTCCTTACTCTAATTAACAGGCCACGCTAAATTTCGCGTTCCGGGGTATCCTCTCTAAGGACGTACTTCTAGACACGCCTCACATCCATATCTAGGCAGTCGCGTCGAAGTCCCTGTGAGTGGATGTTCCACACAGGAGGAGTCACACTGTGTATAAGGTTTAACAAGGCTTAGGCCCAGTCCTAGAACATATTATACCCCTAAGGGAGGGAAGCAGCATACCTGGAGGCACAGGGCAGGGTCCCTATAGTTTTCAGATATTGTCACCCAATTATCGGAAAGCACAACCAACGACAGCTGAGTAAGGGACCAGAGGTATCCGAGCCACACCCTCCCATTAATCTCAGTCACTAACTGAGGGGAAGATTAGGGGAGTGTCACTTGAAGCTGGCCGCCTCTTTACCCCCTTCCACTGCCATCTGGAACCTTCGCAGTGATTCACTGAAACCAGAGACTTCTAGAAAACAGTGATATTCCTATAAAAAGGGGTTGCAATGAGTGAGGAGTCAGTCAGTTAGCTCTTGGCGAGCAGCGAAGCAGTGGACGAGAAGACTGTGTACGTGCGTCGGAGGAGTTTACGTAATTGCGAGTGCAAGTGGAATTCTAACGGACGAACTGGTGAATCGTAATTGTGTGCATTACGTAATTCTGTGTAATTGGCAAGTGTTCAACTGTAAGTCGGTGGAAATAAAGAACATTTTTGAGTGGTGCAATTGGACTTTTCATTTCACGAACCCACAAAGTCATAATATGAACTCCCGGGGGCAATTTGTAAAACCGGCAACATTTCCCTCTGCAGCGTTTTGTGATTTTAATTTCATTTTTCATTTTGACAAGCCAGAGCATATGTTTTATTTCTGACTTTATTTAGGATGTTTATATTTTATTGCTAACTTTTATCGGGCTTTTAGCACTGTTAGATTTCAAAGGGTGCTAAAGACCGCGTAGTTGAGTGCCCTTAATTAGAAACATCATCATCATCCCTCTGCAGGCTTAGACGTCCCACTGGGAGAGCCTGGATATCAAAAGTCACACCCGATTCGAAGGGTGACGTCAAGACTACCCTTAAACAGCCAAGCAGCATGAACGTGAAATAAAATGGAGGATTTAATTCAGCATTCGCCTTGCGACCATGTACCTATGATTGATGACGGTCAACCGCGGGAATGAAGCCTAACCTGACCTCCATTTTGCTCGATGACTGAATGTGAGATAGATAATAAGCTTCGTAAACCTAAATTTTATCATTTGTCATTGGCTGAAGTAATGGCATTTTGGATATTGGAGTCCACTAACTACAAATCTCGAACCTCAAAGTTACCGTTAGAAATTGACGCAATTTAATGACGGTATTTTCTATACAACAAAAAGATTTATTAAGATTTTGTCTACACTAGGGTACATAATAAGTAACTAAACTTCCTTTTTACAATTAGACAACTAGAGCATCACTTAGGCAGCACTTCTGAGGGGTATGTTTCTGAAGCACATTACAGCGTTAACGATTCCTGCTGAATGGGCTTTTCTGAGGTTAATATAATCATCTGATTTTAAAACATCTTCATTTCCGACTCTGATATAACGACTATCTAAGTTTTAGTAGATAAACATTTTAATCAGTAGTGGCTACAAAAAACTTATCCAAAATGCATTTATTGCCGTTTAATCTAAAGTTTTGTTAATAACAAATGATACACTATTTACAGAATAATAGCTGCTCAAAATAAAGGCTATTTTTCCATAATTTGGATATTCTCCCACCAGTATAGGCTAAGAACAGCATTACAAAATGTACTGATGCAGATTGCCATTAACAAAATAACTCTTTATTTCGAAGGCTAACTGCACGTTTTAAAAGAGATTTTGTAACATACTGAGTATTTAATTTTCAAATACGCGCAATTACTACTGAAAGTGCTTATAATTACCCCAAAAATGTAATAACTCATTCACTTTAGGGCCTGGATTTGTTGCAATGTAGATTGCAAGGATTGCGCGTTTCGTATTCCTAAGGGATCTGCTGAGATGGACCACAGTTTAATAAGCTTAAACGAGTAGAGAGTTAATTGAATTCAGTATTGTTTATAAAATAATAGCCAACAGTAATTATACCATGGTTATATTGTTATATAACTAAGAATTCTAATTATTCATATTGCTGATCTTGTTGCATTAACCTGGCGACCATAAAAATTGAAGAAAATGCATCTTCGGAGTGGCAGAAATTCGTGTAACTACATACTCCCCCAACCAGCCGGAGGGCTAGGTTTCCTTGTTGGCCCTTGCATGCTGGAGATGACAGGAACAGAACTAGGGACCTGGAATTATTTATGAGGGGCAAAAAACAAGGAGTGACCCCTAACACAACTTGCCATGCGCACGCTTAGCGTCGCCATGTGGCACATTTGCCAAACTGTTCTACACGGGGGACATTCTCCAGCCACAACAAATCATAGCAACAGCTTTGCAAGCGATATCGGCATAAAACGCCATGAGATACCCTCACCGCCAGTAGGCTCTATTAATACTCTTGATACGAGCAAAATATCTGATAAATTCGTAATTTTATGAAGGGATAGAGCCAAAATAAAAATTCAATTCCATAACCGGGATTTGAAACATGAATCTTCTGGTCTCCGTCCAGCCGCTCTAAACCATTGAGCTACTATAGCCAACGTGCGAACATGATATTAAATTCTCCAACTGACTCGTGCTTTTCCCGGTAAACCACTAGGAGCTCTCATAAACACATGAGACAACTACGTTATTGGCGCCTTACTGTGCTGTAAGTAATTTAAGGTCCGTGATTCAAATCCCGACTATAGCATTGAAGTTTTCATTCTGGCTCTACCCTTTCATAGTACGTCCTACACTCGGCTAGTGTGAAAGAACAATTAATTTCTCTTAATTTTATGTTTCTCTTCAAAGAAACAATATTAAGGAACAGAGTAGCCCTTAAATAAGTGGGTTACACTGATTATAAGGAACTAGAGACCAAATATTTGAAGATGTTTCGTGTAATCATAGGAGACGTATTGGAGCAGAATTTGACCAGTAGACCTTTCAAAGCTTCCCGTCCTTTTGTGTGTAGTAGCATAAACATGGGTAACCCGCAAACAGCAAGAATTAATTATTGTTATTGCCGCTACATTTGCAGAAAGCACATCCTACGCAAAATTACGTACAAAAGAATTCCGAAAATTTTAGCACAATTTTATATGTCCAGGAGCTCATTCCCTGTCCAATACAATTTTACTTTACGTTGGCTTCTATACCCCAAAGTAGGTAAATGCCTTCTAGATAGAGAAAATTTTGATCTTCCACTCCACTCTATTGCGTCAAGCCATATACACTTCAAATTCAGTTAGTTTACATTGCTATTTACACCAATATCAGCAAATTTCGCAAGTTGATTCTCACTCTGCAAATCAGGTATTCCTAATATTCTAAGCCCGTGGAGTACTTCAGGGAAATTTGAAGTAAACCCATACCTCAATATTTGTTTCGTGTCCCTGTACTTAAGTTTAATTTTAAAGACTTTGCAAGTTCTTGCGACACTTCCATGAATTTTTAGCTACCATGATATCGCTGAATTTTGCAATGTAAAAAGGTCCATCCAAACAGACGTTACATGACTGTCGAATAAAGAGTAGGTCCGCACAGCTAATTCCAATTCAATAATTACACATCATGGAACTAAAATGCTATTCATTAATTGTTCTTTAAAGTTTTTATTAATCAACTTATTATAATTATTATTATTATTATTATTATTATTATTATTATTATTATTATTATTATTATTATTATTATTATTATTATTATTATTATTATTATTATTATTATTATTATTATTATTATTATTATTATTATTATTATTATTATTATTATTATTATTATTATTATTATTATTATTATTATTATTATTATTATTATTATTATTATTATTATTATTATTATTATTATTATTATTATTATTATTATTATTATTATTATTATTATTATTATTATTATTATTATTATTATTATTATTATTATTATTATTATTATTATTATTATTATTATTATTATTATTATTATTATTATTATTATTATTATTATTATTATTATTATTATTATTATTATTATTATTATTATTATTATTATTATTATTATTATTATAAATTACTAAGAGATAAGTATTGTGGTGAGTATTGATATATATTTGTAGCTGCTGATATAAATGATTTAATGGATTGCAAAATTGAAAGTGGACAAAACTCACGGTTAAATTTTAAAAGTTAAGATAAAATGACGCTGTTCCTTGATGTAAACCTATCAGCTCTTGTGGAAGATGACTTGTTATGGTTTATAATGTTTGAAAACAAGAGTTTTAGCCCAAACATTATGGTTACAAAAGGAGTGCCTAAGTCAACTTAATTCCACCTGAAAGAGAACGGGTAATGTAGTAGTGACATAATTAGTACGCAAAAGCAATGTTCCACCTTCCTCAGGCATTGTCTCACTGCACGTTATCGTAGCAAATTATCCATATTTTTAGAAGATGGAGCTTGTTGTGAGATTGCCAGCTGTTAGGAGAGTCGTGTAAAGTAGCTGCTGCTCTCCATTGTTCATAACCTTGAATACGGTTCTTGGAGGGCGGAGGGGTGTTTTACTCGAATTAAAAGTCCTGCACAGCGGAAGTCAAATTTCAACATTTCTTAAGGAAGCGTCTTATAAGCACCAGCGTTTTGTATTCTGTTGCTTTTACCATGAGAATATACTGTTAATAACACAGCATGTACTACGTGATAGAAATCACAAATATTTCTATAGAAAGGAACTAAATTAAACCCCTAAGTTAAGCAAGGATCAGGGCGCAAAGATAAATCTTTGTAAACAATTTTTACATAGAATTAATACAGTTGTACTAATTGTATTATGTTAAGGAAATATGTTTTTAATGTAAAGCTTTTTTTGCATAATTGCTGCGATATTAGTTAACTAGAATTACGGAACGTGAGAGCAATGAATTCAAGGATGATGGAATCCAGTAATCAGAATCCTAACATATTCCTAATAGCTTTAAATGAGTTTTTCATGACAGAAGTTTAAGGGTGGCATGTAAAAATAAGAAACAATAAACTTTATATCACTTGCACAAAGCTTCATAAATGTTCACCATAGCTTACCTATACAAGCAATAACTATCCTGAATAATACTTCTATATGAAATGGGGTAAATGTGTGGTTTACAAGACCTTACATTATACCTGTCTGTAGGTTGTAATTTTAGACGGAATCTTAACGCATAAAATGGCAAAATACGTTTTATAGGCGTTTAATTTCACAGATGTTATTAGAAATAAAATAAGAATAATGTCATTCGACATAGAAACTGTAAATCTTACATACTTGTAAAAGGGAATATACATAAATTCTAGTTCGGACGGTGTTTATCACCAAAAGTTGAAATTGGGAGAACATTTATACTGTCACTGCAACGTAAAGGTACCTGTAAACCTGGTAGGAATAATACAACATACCCGCTCTACTGCATGGAATTGGATGGAGTTGATTGTCAGTTTTCCACAGAAGAATAACCCATGTAGAACAATAAACAAAGTGCGCCACTTCTCCGTTCCAGAAGATCCGGTTTGGCCATGTTGAGTAGGTTCCCTTTCCAGAATGTTCACATTGTAATCGTTCCCTTAATAACGAACTGACTAGCAACCGTAAACACATTTACAAAAGACGTTGACAGTGAGATGTCAGTGCAGAGGGCAGAGACGAGTACTGTTCAATTGTTGAGTTGTGACTTAACAGTTCAGTTTGTATTTTGAGTAGACGGATTTGCTGCCTTCTGAGTGTGCATCGCCCGCGGTGCCGTATGTAGTAAAAGCGGACGTTAAACACTACACATTTCATTTCATTTCTGAGAGTGCAACACTGTCTCAAATTAATATTTGTGCGACGCTAAGAGACTAGGTGATAAACTGTGTTTAGCAGTAAGAGGTATTACCATTTGTTACAATTAATCGTAGTAAACGATCATGAGGTGAGTCACCAATTCACTATATAGTAAGGAAGAAACTAGATATTGCTATTCAGTGAGTATCTATATTCCAGCTATTTAAACATACGTTATTACTTAGTGGACAACTGATTTACGAGGGAACTTTAGAAAGTAAATTATATGTCGTCCCAAGCAAACGTCATGGCACAACAAGAACGATGCTTTGCCAGAATAGAAGTCACATTCCGGTCTCCCAAATGAAAACAGTTCTGCTACGGTACACATAAGCGTTGACACTGAAATGGCGCATAAACTGGAAACATGCTCCAGAGTACGCGGGACAACACCATGATGATGTGATGATATGATGATGACGATGACTATTATCATCATTATCATCATCATTATATTAGATCGGTGATCAATAACACATGCTTTGCATTCTTGGGAGAACAACTACAAAATAATTATACAGTGATAACATTGTAGAGGTAGGGCAATGTGCCTCCTCTGAACTAATACAAATGTGATACTAAACTAATAAATACTTCAATAGTGATGATTTATACAGCAGAAAAGAAGAATAGAAAAGCAAATGTGGAACAGTAGACCATTCCTCAGTAGAAGTGTCATGACCGTAAAGCAGGTCCTGTGTTAATCGTAGCTTCAGTCGGGTTGGCCGGCGACTTCGGACGCCGAAGTTACACGTCACAGCTCCCGGGACGTGGCGTAGATTGTAGAAGAAGCGTCGGGCAATCTGTCGGATGAAATGGTGGAGAGGAAGAAGTTCCAGCTCGTGATGCAGCTGCTGGTTAGGGACAAACCAAGGAGCATTGGTGGCGATTCGCAGGATTCGATTCTGGATGACCTGTAAACGCCTCAGGTGACAAGTACTGGCAGACATAAGTAATAAGAGGTCGAACCAGAGATTTGTACAGAAGCAGTGAAGGTTCTAAATCAAGTGAAGCGTGTTTGTGAAATAAAGGACAGAGTTGCGAAAGACGAGCGGATGCCAGGGTAATGGTGCGGTCAATATGAGACTTCCACGTGAGCCGAGTGTCCAGTAACACTCCAAGGTACTTGACTGATGTAGGTGAAGGGAGCCATGGCACATGATCGGTCAGAAGGCGTATAGGCGGAGGTGGTTTTTGTAGCGGCGTAAAGTAAAAAATTATACCATTCTTGTGGACAAGGCGACGAAGATGCACACAGATTCACTGTGAAATTTTGCCCGTAAGTGGGCCAAATGCAATGTCGCAACCAGCCATAATGAAATGAGTCCAAACTTTAAGGTAGGCCGCACAGTCATACAGATCTTGCGTTATAGATTCGGAATGCAACTATTTGTTAAACACATACAAATTCTCAGGCACACTTCCATTACAGGTGCTTCCCATGTACAGCCGAAAACACAAATACAGCGGGGTATGTGAGGCCACAGACTGGTCAAAGGTATTTATTGTTCTTGCGCATACTAGATGCCATTCATCAAAAGACGGTCCGTGCTCTAAAATTTATGGTTCTGATTTTAAAATATATTACTCATTTTCAGTGCTAGATCCTTCGCACAGCCATCGACACTGTTCGCTTTATGTGGAATTTGGAACTGCATGCTTATATTACTTGCCTCGTTTAAATTTGTGCAAACGTATGTTAGCTCTCCTGAATATTATATGACTCTAGTTAACGTTCTGGGAGAGTAACGCCGTACAAACTGGTTGCACGATGCAACTCCTATTTGTACCAATCTGGATTCACAGAAACGCTATTGCAGTCATTTGTACATTTAGCTGACCTATGTACGACGACTGTTCAATAAAGAATGATCACTTTTATTCTTTTTTTATTTACTAATTTATCTTTTTTATTTTTTGAAAACGTATCTTTACTCATCCTCATAATGTTAATGGTCCTTCTCAAAATAGTCTTCCCTGAGTGCGATGCACTTGTCCCAGCGTTTCTGCCAGTCTTCAAAGTCATGCTGGAAAACATTTTTGAGAGATTCTTCAAAATCGCCTCCGCAGCCTTCACCACTTTTTCCGATGATGGATAATGCCACCCACGAAGGAGTTTCTTCAAGTTAGGGAATGGAAAAAAGTCACATGAGGCTAAATTCGGATGAAGGATGCACTTTATGTTGATTTTTGCAAGATACTCAGCAACAACATTGGCAATATGCGGCCGCGCATTATCGTGGTGCAGCATCCAGCCTACTTCACGGAAATGTGGTCTTTTGCGCCTGATATGGACTTGCAATGTTTTCAGGACATCCCTGTAGTATTGTCCAGTTACTGATGTGTGTGCAGGTACAACATGCTGATAATCCATTCCATAAATATCAAAGAATGAGGTGACCATAACTTTCCCAGCAGAAGCAACCACTTTTGCTATTTTGGGGTTGCTGATAGAGGAGATTTCCACACTGAGCTTTGCTGTTTACTCTCAGGATCAAAATGATGTAGCTAAGTTTCATCAGCAGTGATTACGTTTGAAAGAAACACCGGATCTTCTTCTAACATCAGCTTTAATTGCATGTTACCTCCATTGCAGCGGTAGGCGATACTGAACATGTTTGAGCTTACCTGGTGCTCACAGGCGGGAGCCAGGAGTACAAACAATGAAACTATTACGGCATGTTTGTTTCACATTAAGCTAACAGAATATAATAAGATTGCATTTTAGTGCGAAAAATTATGACCGTAAAAATTATGATCATTCTTTATTGAACAGCCCTCGTACATTTGTATAACGTATGCTGCGCAGAAAACGACGCAGAAGATATATTAATAAATTGCATATAAACACTACGACTTATCAGGAACAAAAAGGTACAACATTAAACCTCCTTCACATTGAAAACAAGTGTCTAAAATATGACCTATATCGTAAACGCAACTCATTCAGAGAACTGACAGTGCATCCCAGAACACAGTGTGAAAAGAAAGCAAACTTAAATGCATATGACTGCAAATGACGTCAGCGCTAATGTACCTTCGCATTAACACTTTTTTATACACATTGCAACCTAATTCTTAGTATGGAGAAATGATCAATAATACTATATATCTATATTAGTCCCAATATCTTTCAGCATTTTATTGTTTTGGAAGTTTTTATAACTTGTTGAAAATAATATCGAAATTTGTTCGTTCTCAGGGGTACTTTTGCAAAACTGTATATAGTACATGAAACGTATATAGAATATCTCAAAATATCACGACAATATACGACAAATTATCAGTGAAATGCCTACGAAGTTATACACACTAAAGCGTTAACGAAGAAATGTCTTTAGTCGTGGATAATTGTTGACCTTGATATCCGTCTTCTGAGAGACCAAAATCCATTTTCACAAAATATCAGATATTGCAGGAGAAGCCCGTTCTGATAGACATACATTCAAAAAGCAGAAAAGTCGGTTGAATTTTCAAAAATTAGTAAAACGTAATACAATAAAGCTCTCAAATATGATTTAAGCATGCAACCTACATCAACGTATTTTCTTTTAGAATATTCAGAAATGCAACTGTTTATCAAATAATTCGGCTGTTGAAATTTTCAAAGCTGAGATCAAACTTCCTAGATTTAGTGACTGAAGGGACAGGCTCATAAATTTGTATAACTACTTTTTAATTAAATTATAAACATGTTTTATATTTAGAAGACGTGAAACTAGATAACCTACAGATACATCAAGACCGAGTGCAGTAGTAAAACACAATACTTTACCCAAATAAATGTGGCACACATCTGAAATTAGTTTTAATGAAGGGTATTAAACATTGCAATAGCAGCATTCGCTTCCAAATGAACAACATCGAACGAACACGAGCACGAGCAAACGTTAACATCGATTTGACTGACCTCTTTAGAAACAACAAGCAGCGCATATTTGTGGATCGAAAAAAAAAAACGCTTTAGAAAGTCTGTGTAATGA
This sequence comes from Mantis religiosa, assembly GCA_030765055.1. Taxonomy (NCBI): domain Eukaryota; kingdom Metazoa; phylum Arthropoda; class Insecta; order Mantodea; family Mantidae; genus Mantis; species Mantis religiosa. The sequence continues at coordinate 59,027,645 of CM060948.1, read as the reverse complement.
ATGGCGTAAATCAGGCAGTGAATCTCTATCTAAAGCCTACTGAAAATAGAATCGCAGTGTAAACAAATGGGAATGCAATCGTGTCATCCGTATGTGGAGGACAAGGCTCGAGTTCCACAATTTCAATGGACTGCACGCACATTTCAGGCAAGATTGCGTATTCGACAAAATGTTTTATCTTGGTATTCTGCGACACACATACTCACGCATACATACGTACATATACACCAGGAAGGGAACAAAAACGGAAACTGGTGAGAGAAAGATTAGATAAATAAGCCAGAGAGAGATAGGATAATGAGAGATTAAACAATAGGATACCCTACCAAACGAGATTTAGCTAATTAGTGAGCTGAGCGGATGTGTTTGCTTATAAAGCAATACCAGTATAATCAGAACCCAACTTCTGGCCGTAATTTTCAATCTACATCTTTTAATTACAGCTTACTATGCACTCGCAATCGAAATAGGGCTTTAGGTCTCGTGGGAAAACATGAATTGATGAAATCCGCAAGTTATGAGATACAACTGCACAATTCCACTGTTATTGGCGGCATTGAACAGAGCAAAAGACAACTCACAGGCTCATTGCTTTGTACCTATCGAATGAATTCTTTACCTTGGAGAACTGGTAGTGACTTTCGTTTCAATTGAAACAGAGGCACGTAGTTTGCAGTTTTAAAACTCGACGCAATTATTTTTTGAGGATTATGTTAGCATTTTGTAGAACCTTTCCTCTATAATTGAGACGATATTTAACAGCTACCAAATGAAAAGTTTCCTACGAGGTGGTAGTTTTAACTATGTTCTCATACCAAAATATTTCTAACTTTTTATATAATTCTAATTTCAGAAAATGCATAGTACCTACGTGCTAAATATCTATATTACACTAGGGGAAGGTCTTGCAGTATCGGCCGGGTTAAGTTTTTTGACTTTACTCAGTAGCTCTGATGGTTAATCGGAATCTTACTATATTATACTCTTACCTCAAGACATGTTCCATAGATAGTGTAATGTACTGATTCTTATTTTTTATTTATAGTACTTCATTACATCGAAAGTAAAAGGTCCAGAATTATAAGGCTTGTAGAAAGTGTCTTGCAGTATCGGCCACTGCCTTTTCTGTTACAATATATATTGTTAGTGACACATTGCACTGCCACATAGAGAACAATAGTAGAATAAGAAAGCATGGGAACTTATTGTCACTATTTCTGTTCAGTTCACAAATGTTTAGCTCACTGGTTTACAGAGCTCACAAATATAGCGCTGCTATGAGCCTCAAAATATCTTCGGTGCGCTAAGAGGTACACTAACCACCATCAAGCACACAGAGCAGATAAAGAACTGAAGAGAAGAAGATATCCGACTATAGCGCACGTGGATGCACAAGCTTGCTACTGCTTACTGGAAACTTCTGCCACATGGAGGCGAAAAGGGAAATAACGTTAGTGGCCGGTACTGCATGCCGGCCGATGCTGCACGACTCTTCCCTATAGTTTCGGGGTTTGTATTTTAATTTAGAGTTTTACGTTGATAAACTTGGGTGTAACATGCGGGACTGTCTCATTTTCAGCTCTTAAATAATTAGGTTTAAGGCTACAATATATATTTAATCACCTGAAATGATGATTATAACTTTATAAATGAGGCCTCCCTGATAAATCACTATTATTTTCCAGAGAAACAGATTAAATAGTATTTTCCAAGGTAAATGTAGGTGAAGTACTAGAACTGCTAAGACTCGCACTGTAAGCCGATTCCGGTTTTCTTACCTCAAGGGATTATTTTGGTTTTAATGGGAAGATAACTTCAAGAAATCCATTGAGCGGAATAAAGTTTTACTTATGTCCTATTTATTGTGCTACGCCTACTTCTTTTGACACTTGTTGACTGTGATGAACTGTTAATAAATGTTTATCTCATGTACTTCTCAAGCCACTACTCGTATTTTATATAGTTTCTATGTATTGTATTTTCGAAAGAACTTATTCTATGTAACTCGTGTTAATAGAGGTACACCTTGAAGGAATAACTTCGCTTGGCATTTCGTTGTGGATACGCGAGTAATAAAAGAAAAATGTAGGACTGTGATGGTGTTTTTCAAACGCACTTCGCAGACCTTTAATACGCAATATCACCGTTCCTATTGGAACACTACCTGTGGCCAGCTTTAAGAAAGAAGCAGCGACAATTTTCTGCAGAACCACTCATGTTTTACACGATAATGCTCATTCGCATATAGTGAAAGCTATATCTGATTCATTGGGGTGAAGGGACTGGGAAGGCCGCGCCGTGGTCGAGCGGTCAGACAGGTTGACTCACACCGAGGCGGCCCGGGTTTGATCCCAGGGGAGCGTATTTGAGATATTTGATGGAAAACCGGCGTAGGAGCGGGTTTTCTCTGGAATCTCCTGTTTCTCCTGCCCTCATTTAACCAATTGCTCCATTATCATCTTTCCTTTCCTCCATTTTGCCATGTACCTCTCTCACTCTCATGCAAGACATCAGGCTTATCACCCATCCTGATTTCTGTATCTGAACCAGAGTTTCCGTTTCTCAACCCCACACTTAAGGCATAAGGGAGAGAGGAACAAGGGTCCCCTAATACCAGGATAGTGAAGCTGGGTAAGTTGAAGGAGAAGAAGAAGAAGAAGAAGAAGAAGCAGAAGAAGAAGAAGAAGAAGAAGAAGAAGAATTGGGCATGCCAAATGGCATTCAAGGACTCTGCTTTCCTTGCACTACCTTTAAAGTTATTGCTTTTAGTGGCCGTTTAACAGTATTAACTATATTAGATGACAAATTAGAGATGAAATACTTGAAAAAAGTCTATATTCGTAATATGGACTTTAATAATTCTTTCAGAAAATTACTTCAGTATATGACATGGGTACAGACACTATGTTGTTGCTGCTTCTGAGTGCTGTAGATTTCGCGTTTCAACCGAGTTCGCATCTTGGTATACGGAATGAAGTAGTTGAATGTCTCTCTAATTAAAAGTATAGATTGTTTTTAATGCTTAGCAATTGCAGTTTGATAACGTTCACCTCTGCTAGCCAGGAGAGAGAGTCCGTTATCCGGATAATGGCTAGAGAGGTAATTAATGTCGACCCCGAACCAGAGAGAGTTCACACCCATATATCATGGTGCTATTAGACTAGAAGTGCGGCGATGTTCACTCATCTGAGTACCTTCAAACTAAAAGCTGCTCGAGTGGGAATCGACCAGAGTAGTCCGTTGATATCTCACCATGTGTACCTTTAAAACCAAACATAAAAGACAGGTGGAAACAATTGTAATGTTTTACTTAATGGTATCCTGGTGAGCAGAATATCCCCATTAGGTTTGTGCTCATCGCTCAATAAAGACCCTCTTAAGCGTGCTTAATCCGTACAAAGACAGTGTGAAGAGAAAGGTTATTCTGAATTCAAGCTTACTCTAGTACCTTTTGCTTTTAATTACTAAGTCAAATAAGACAATGAATAAAATGGGTGAAATGATGCTGAAATGATCCCAGAGCTTATAGAGCTTAGCGTTATACGACATTGATCTTTCTGGATAAAGGATAACCCCGAAATAACAATCGAGCTATGGACTCCTTGAATGTGGGGCAGACACGCTACCACCGGGCTACAGAGATGGCCTCGTTCCAGTATCTAGGACTATGTTAGATACACATATACTGCAAACTTACTGCAAACTACAAATAATTGCATATTGCAGACATGCAGTGCTACGTTCTGTGAAAAATGAGCCGCAACTCTTTCGTTGTTTGGGAGAAGTGAGGTCATGATCCTTTACAGACACACTTGAGCCAAAGGTTGGTTAGTGTCCCGCAATCAAGTTATACATAAAATTGCGAAGAAGCTTATACTTCACTCCCTGGTACAAGCGCATATGTGCTTTACACCAGTGGCATAATATTTAACGTCTTCTAATTATAAAACATGTTTATAATTAAATTTAAAATTACTTAGAAAAAATTATGAAACAGAATCAGCCTAAGGATTCATTCAGTCTTTATTCCATCTAACTCCAAGTTATCAGTACTTCTTTTGGCATGCACTCTAATGCTTATTAATAATCCACTATGTTAGAGCTATAAATATATTAAAATATTAAACGTTTCATGCCTAGCAGGAAGAACAGCCAAACCAAATAAGCATTCACGTGGAATGTAGGATGAACATTGAATTCCTGATATCCTCTATTTCCGGGAAACTTGTCCAAGGGATTCCGTCGATTCCTTAATGGAGATTGTTACATTTGGGACGCTAATGCAGCAGACATGAGGTTAAACAGCACATCTGATTTGAAATTTTCTTCCCTATCCTCGAGGTTTAGCAGTATATCGCCGTAAAATCCGATCACCTGCAACGCTCTTGTGTTCATTGGAAGATGCACTGATGTTACAGCTATATATTTTTGAAACTAGCGCCTAGTGATTATTTGTTGGCTCACATTTGTTCTTCTTGAATGCAGCTCACTTTTGTCCTACGAATTCAGTCACATTTAGCATTGTGAAAGCTGCTAGTTGAGATTGAAACAGTTCAGAAGTGCAAATTAGGTCTTAAATGTGTACCTGCTATTCATGTAGTGAAAGTATGAATGACACTAAAAAATAATTTGAAATAAAGGCTTAGGCATTGGTTAAATGAAATAGTTACCTACAATAAAACACAAATAACTTCTGTAATTCAAATTTCTAAGTAAGTAGAGAAATAAAATTAAAAATAAACATGATCTTGGGGATTCGAACCCGAATTGGTACTACTTGTTCACTCTTGCCATTCTCGCAAAATAGCCATGATGCCTGCTGCATAGGCTCCGAATTCCTCATTTATTTCCTCATCATATCTTGCGGTTGAAGTGTGTGTAAACAGTGACGTGCCTAAGACCTACCAATTTTAATTCACAACTCTGCAATTTCAATTAATAGACCATATGCTTTATATCTAAAATAACTGCACATGAACCCTCTATTGCCACTAAAAGCGGTGCAGTGCACATGGTATATGATACATATACGGTATATACATGCTTAATGTATACATCAATTCTATAAATGTCATTAATACTTTTCAGGATAGTATTTTAAAGACCTTATGGCCGTTTATTTTACATCATGCAGCGAGGTATCACAATGCCAACGCATGCAATTTGAAATCAAGCTGGAAGAGAAGTTCCTTCTCTTGATAGTTGGAATTTTGGAAGTACTATACTATAACTGATACATGATTAACGAAAGTAGCTTTAAATAAAGGAATGACCAAGGTATAAAATATGTTCATTTCCTGTTACTTGCTACAATGGAATGCCAACAATCATTAGAGCAGACATTCTCTCTTCAATTTTGCACCAGCGATGTTTGGGGAAAGAGCTTACCGAAGATGAGAGATTGCTGCAATAGAGTTAGAACTGCACTGTAAGTTTATGCAGGGATAAAAAAACTGCGTAACCGAGATTTCATCAAATAAAGCTGTTGGTAGTCCCCAAGAGGCTAAAGCCATCGGGCAGCATTTCCAGTTTAGTACCGGAGAAATCTCCTCATCTCCCACGGTCTCAAAGGGTCTCAGTGTGGCACCGGCACGCTTATCAGGTCATCCAGCGTCCGGTCTAACCGCTTGTGGAAGGCTTTTAGCATATTCACAGTTCAGCGTCGTCCAGTATAGATCTAGATCATAGACGGAGCTACTTTACTTTCCAAGGTGATGGTCTGAAAAATATACACTTGTTTTAAAATGTGAGATGCGCTACTGTCCCTAAGCTTTCGGTATAACTCCATATAAGTGTAGATATAACCCAGTTAACACCAGCACAGGGATATCCAAGCATTAGAGCCAAGTCGAAAGAAAATAGAGCTCAAATGTTATTGGAGTTTAAGTATTGGCGCTTGAGGAAATAATCCATCTGAAGCCTTCATAATCTGTTAGACTCAGTAGGCAGCATTCTCTAGACAATTTACGAGCCATCATTGACTATGTCCGCTGTGGGTTACACTCCTTGTATTAGATAATGGTGGTTTTAGCGCAGCCATTTGCTTATTAATTGCTACTCTCACCAATTACAGCTAGGAAAATGACACTTGCTAATCAAACATAGTGCTTCGTACATAGGCTGAAATGCTTAGTGCGCTCTTCATATTTTCAACTGCTGTAAAGTGTAACTTATTTTTCGTTTGACTTAATTTCTTTTCATGGTTTCTAACAGCATTTGTAGCAACGTTTACCTCTAAAAATGTGTAAATCAAGTGTTGGAAATGCCACGCTGCTTAATTATAGTGACGACTAGACCCTTCAGGTAAGTGCTTCTAATTTGAAGCAGAAAATGTATCGCAAACTTATAAATAACACATTTAGAATATGAGTAACTGTAAGGCCATATTTAACAGCAGCCTCTATTTCAATGAAATCAAAATCAGCGTGTGCAGTCTAGACATTCAGTGAAGGTTAGAGAAAAGGCAGCCATCAATGCTTCATGGAGATTGGCGCTTCCTGCGACTATGTGCTGCTAACTCAACCCGCTGACTTTATTCACTCTGTGTTAAAAGTTTTCCACGGATTTAGGATAGGCTGTGTTATTGCAGAGTGCAGCAAACACGATATGCACTATGGTGCATAACATTCTTTTTTACAACTAGCGAAATCCAAAATCGTATTGGATCCAAAGTGTTATATACAGAGTAAAAATCTAACACAGATACAGGTCATTCAGCAGCCAGATAGTACACTGATGAGCACACAGATGTATCCCGAGAGAAACAGCAACTAAACGCACTACGGAAGACCATGAAATACGACTGTGCTTGACGGCTTTAGATATTGATAATAACAAAAGAGTTAAATATATAAAAGTGTATAAATATGTAATAGCACCTGCAAACTGATGAGTAGAGGACTCATAATGTTAGGCTAACAAGACTGGTTGCTTCATTTATATAATAATTTCAAAAGTTTTGAATGAATTTTATATTGAAACATAGCGTTTTCAACTGAAAATAGCTAGAGGCTCTATATAACAGCCGTTGAAGACGTGGGTTATCTTAACAGCTATCCAACTTAAAGAGTATTTATTATATATACATATTCATACGGGGAAACAAAACAGAAATTGGTAATGAGCCAAATTATTACGTTTTCGAAATTTCAAATATTTACCTAATAACAAATAACCGTTATACAAAGCAACAAGCAAGAAGTCAATTGCTCCAACCTAACTCTAAGAAGTCAATTGCTTTCTAAGACACGAAAGTTCAATATATCCTATTCAGTGGTAACGAATATAGTACCTTATGTGAGTTAGCCAAAACATGCGACACAAGTTAAAACATATGGGCATGTGGAAGTAGATGCTCATCGAGAGTTCAAAAAAGTGAGGAAAGAGAGAAGCAGAGCAACAGAAAGAAAGACAGAAAGGCAGGAAGGCAGGGAGTGAGGAGAGAAGGGAGGGAGAGAATGACAGAAGGAAAGAAAGAAAGAAAGAAAGAAAGAAAGAAAGAAAGAAAGAAAGAAAGAAAGAAAGAAAGAAAGAAAGAAAGAAAGAAAGAAAGAAAGAAAGAAAGAAAGAAAGAAAGAAAGAAAGAAAGAAAGAAAGAAAGAAAGAAAGAAAGAAAGAAAGAAAGAAAGAAAGAAAGAAAGAAAGAAAGAAAGAAAGAAAGAAAGAAAGAAAGAAAGAAAGAAAGAAAGAAAGAAAGAAAGAAAGAAAGAAAGAAAGAAAGAAAGAAAGAAAGAAAGAAAGAAAGAAAGAAAGAAAGAAAGAAAGAAAGAAAGAAAGAAAGAAAGAAAGAAAGAAAGAAAGAAAGAAAGAAAGAAAGAAAGAAAGAAAGAAAGAAAGAAAGAAAGAAAGAAAGAAAGAAAGAAAGAAAGAAAGAAAGAAAGAAAGAAAGAAAGAAAGAAAGAAAGAAAGAAAGAAAGAAAGAAAGAAAGAAAGAAAGAAAGAAAGAAAGAAAGAAAGAAAGAAAGAAAGAAAGAAAGAAAGAAAGAAAGAAAGAAAGAAAGAAAGAAAGAAAGAAAGAAAGAAAGAAAGAAAGAAAGAAAGAAAGAAAGAAAGAAAGAAAGAAAGAAAGAAAGAAAGAAAGAAAGAAAAAGCGAGCCCAAATAACTTAACAGGACCCATTTTTGCCGTCTCTGATCTCTCCGATAAGTTAATGCTGCTCTGTACATAATACAGTTAAAAACACAATTTGTTTCTAAAATGAATTTTGTTTTAAAAAAGAATAGCATAACTATAAAACACCCTTGAAAGAAACTCATAGTTGATTTTCATTGTATTTATGGGTATTAAATATATTTTACATTTATAAGTTCAGAATTTTAAACGATCACACACTAAAATCGTGATTTTTTATTTTTTTTTTCAAACGCTTTTTTGTTGACATACCCAATTTAATATTAAGATAAAGTAATTCATATGAGAATTTGATATTATTCCTTTTATTGCAAAAGACTTATGCGAATGCCAAATATTACTTATTTTGCTTTTCAGAAACCACAGAGAAAGTAAAAGAAAACACAGTTATATTCCGTTTTCTTTAGGAAAGCCATTTTAGCAGCTGCAACATTTGCCCGCTGGGTAGTCACTTATGTCGGTTGTCGCTCCTGTGTGGCTACTCACCGTGCCCCTTGCAAAGCGGGACAAATCGTCAGAAGGAAGTTCAGTACAGGTTTTTGTGTAATGCATGCATCACCTATTCCGCGTAGGTATTTATGTAAATTGTTTAGCAATAGAAATGAGGTCTAGTATGTTGCCAGGGCATTATGCGAGAAATATAAAACATGCAAAACCACTGTTGACTGGAACACCAGAGTTTTATGCTGAGCTTAACTTTTGAGGGAATCGCCAACAACTATCATTGATTCCCTAGTATTTCAGCTTTTTGAAAATAATCCAGGTACATTTTTCATTAATTTTTAATACAAAAAAATTCCAGCCTTATCTACTTCAACGGCAACAGAATTTAAAGTATACCATGTTACACTTTCCATCAAACGCTTCTTTGCTACAAGTTCGTGTCAAAATCACTGTTAGTAATGATATATAGTTATGCTTTTGATCACTTTTTTAAATATCTTCATACACTTCGGATTAAAAAGTCATAAAACACGTATATGCGTAATTGGTTTTCCCACACAGTTTGAGAATCGCTAGCGTAAGGGTTTCTCTCTCTATCGTGAACCAAATCATCAGAAAGTTGTAACAATATGGGCAGTTATAACAATCATTTTGTAGATTGTATAGCTGTACACATTAGTAAATGAAGTGTAGCTTTATACACCCATATGTCAGCCCTATTAACACTGAGTCATGTCCATTGTCAGTGTACTGAAGCAAATAAAATGGGTGGCGCACAGGGTTCCACTGTGACGCTACAGTTTGAAGCAATAGTGGTTAGCGCAGGGTAAAGGAATGAGGTACTCTCGGAGTATGCGTGGATATGTATGAGTAAGGATGGTTCTAATGACACTGTAATGCCCGTTTCAAACTGGTTTAATGACTGCTTCTTTTTATCATTACATCAAACTTGAAGTTGCCGACCAAGGGTTACCAATATATCACTGTTTAGACTGACTGCAGGTGCAATGCTTATCACTCGATAATACTTAATTAGTTACGTATGAACCGACAAATCTGCCCTCCGGTCCTAATCTGCCCTCGACCAAGACAGAGAAAACTTCCTACTTGGCAGCTAGTCGCGGACCGTCTGTCCTCAAACTATACAAAGATGTGCGTGGGTGTGTGTAACTTTCACGTCTGGAAGCCCTCTTTTCACACAAAGATTCCCTTTGTGACTATTTTGTCCATTGTGATTATTAGTCTCGGTCATGCCATTATTAAGGGTGCGAAGAATACCTTTTCAAACGGAGTGAAGTGCTTACCCTTTAGAATTCTGTTTCTCCCGTGTTTTTGTTACACAACTCAACCAAATGCGGGCCGCGCAATGGCTCAGTGGTAAGAACGCTTCGCTCTCACCAAGGCGGCCCGAGTTCGATCCCAGGCGACCGCAAAGTGAGATTTGTAGTGGACAACACGGCGCTGGGGCGGGTTTTCTCCAGGACCTCCGGTTTCCCCCGCCATCTCATTCCACCGGTGCTCCATCTTCATCTCATGTATCATCACTGTCACCGCTTGCGATGCCATATGTAGTAAAAGCGGGCATTAAACACTACACACACATTTCAACCAACTGCACCATTTCGTGTCGGAACAAATATACATTCCTTTGAAAACCATTACAATTCTTTCCTTATTGCAATCCTTTAATGTTGGTATCAGCATTTTACTGATAGCTCATGAGAGTATCTGTTAGTGAAGAATGTATCTGTCCAGAGAAGTGGCTTTTCTTGCCACGCCTGTGTATTGTCCATTTTATTACTCCATTGGCTGCAATACAATTCGTTTCAACCTCGCTTCAGTCCAGTAGAATCGATTCGTAGCAAACTTTTTGCAATCACAGGCATTAAAGTATGTTTCCGATGTGAAGTACATCACTGATAATTGTTAGCTTTTCTTTACTGTTCTGAACAGCATACTTACATTATCAGTTTAATTATAAAAGGCACTATATCTCTAAGAACGAGAGAGCACTTTGTTTAGTATTATATTAGGCTATGTTAAACAGATAACTTAAAATGGTAGCTTCTCAAGTGGATTTACTGATTTTCGGCGTTTCTGAAAACAAAGTACGCATCCATGCAGCAATATAACCTATACCTATATCGTTTTATTTTTAAATAAAGTCATGGTAAAAATGTTCGGATCTGTAGATAATAAACCATAGCCCTTATGATGACATGAATGTTTCTTAGTACCACCACACTGCTTCAACCGTCTTAGAATTCATTATCCTATCATCTCAGGAGTAACAAACCTATTTAAGTTTGTAGCAAGCAGCTATGTTTGCAACAGGACCAGATGCAATTGGTTCATGCATAGTGTATTAGAGTATTATTCTTTTAAGATATAATAAGTTTGGCGTTAACCGTGGCCCATCGGTTAGGCACTGATCTACTGATCCCAATGTTGTGTGTTCACACTCGGCCCACACCTAAGGATACTAAGTGTACCTAAAATCGACAACCCCATCTCATATTTACTAGCACGTAAAAGAACTTCTGCGGGACGAAATTCGGCGGTTTTGATGTGATTCTGTCAATTGACAAAGTCGTCAACAAATAAAATATTTATGTTATAGAATGACACTGAAGATATTGTTTTATATTCCTATAGTTTAAGGGGTAAACATCGGAATCATAATATGCATAGGATGGATGCTGTCTGTCAGCAACGGAGTAAGGTACTTAGAATAAAGAATCAAGTGAATAGGTGAACTGTTCTACCAAACGATGCCGATTTTTATGCGACAAAAAGAACTCTCCACAACCACGACTATTAAATTCCTGGCGTTGGTTGTAAAAACCAATGAAAAATAAATCATTCGAGGGAAAGAGAAAGCAGTAAAACGAGTTTTTGTCATTTGCTGATTCAATGAAAGGGGTTGCAGTTCACAGTTGACTGTTAATGGACATCACGTTAAATTACCACAGAAAGTCTACCGTTAGAATTCAGAGAACAAATGAAAAAGAAATTAAAATAATCATTAAATAATTCAGTTCACTGGTATTTAAAAGTCGAAAGGAAGCTTGCCCTTCAACCTCAAATTATATTATTACAGATAGTTTTTGTCCAAAAGAAAGAAAAATCGCCTTGTGCTAAACTGAAGGATCGGAAGCGGTTTCCTCCCTAGCTACCAAACTGCATCACGCACACTCTCTTCCCAGAATCCTACACCTTAGAGGTTTGATGATATTGCATTTTTATCTCTGATTAGGAGCAGACAAATGAAGAATCCAAGACTCAACATTCTGAATAAAAAAGAAATGTGGTTTAGATAGTGTCGTGAGAAGTAACGTCTACAAGGATCAATATGAACAAAAGGGAAATTAACCAATTTCATATTGAAGTTTTCTACCAAATTAATCCAAATAACAAATATTGTACCACTGAAAGCAATGAAACATATAATTGTATTCTGCTGGCATTGCTGTGAGTCTATTACAGCAAATGTATAGTATGTTCTGTGTATACTACTCGTATTTATAATATGTAATCGCTGCCGGTATATAAAAGAAATTGTGAGCTTCTTAAAATGTAGCATAGTTGGCGTAACTCACTACTTTATTCAAGGCTTCGTCAACTTTCCGAATTGAGATCTAATTCGAAAGTTTCTGGATCCTTAAACTAATAATTGTCATCAATCTTGCCCTCCGTTTGATAGCACTCCACGAGGTACCAGATCTAGACAAATTCTTCATTTTGCAGGAAATGTCGGTTATCCTGGGTTTTCTCTATTGAGGAAGAAGTTTTTGTGGGACATTTTGTGATTTCCGTAGGACTCTAGAGGGATGAGGCGAATCATGTTAAAATTTAGACAGAAATCAGGTTTGGTTGTGTTGTTCTATAATGCACAGCAGAATGAGCAGGATATGAATTTTATCAGATTGGGTTTATTTTGCGGTTGCAACAAGAACGATAAAGATTTTATCGTAAATGTAACTGATGTCAAATATCTTACAAAAGTTCAAATTATGGTGTGCCTATAATTATGGGACGAGTTGGCAACCCCGCTGTGAACTCTGATCAAATCGCGGTAATTTCTATGCCTTGGTGAACAGTCGCCTTTCGTGAAGGAACTTCCCATTGGCCCTATGCCTATTCGCCAGCAATGGAATGTACAGTGCTGGAGTCAATGTCCAGGCTGGATGCACGTACTTGGAAGGTCAAAACCATCATTACCTTCCCGCTGGTGTCACGACTTGAGTATTGCATGACAGAATGTCACACCGGCACATATCGCAATACACCTCCAAAAATATTACGAAATCTTTTGTTTAAATGCCGGTAGTACCTTGGGCAGGATTATCAGGTGTTGGGATCATAGAAGACGGATGTTTTTCTTGCTGAGAGATGGAGTCATTCCATGACAACTGTTGTCAGTGATATCATACATTTATGTGACGAGATAACTACAAAACTTTGATGTTTCCAATAGCAGGAGTGTTAAACAGAGAACTTCTTAATAATTTCAATTTATTGGCTTATGGCATTATTTACGCATCAACATACTACATCTGATTTTTAAAAGATACGTGAAGGTCATCTGTTTCTCCACATGGGTCCTGCAATGTTGCCCACCAGATCCCCCTTCCTTATCCTCTCAACACACGAAACATGAGGAAGGGTTCGAGTTATCTCACTTCAACAAAAATATGCACAGTTAATCTGTATTAGCTTACTTTAAAACAGAAAGAAGTTGTCCATACATTGACTGCGTTGTAGGGTCCTCACATGTGTGAGTTACTTTAAATAATTTTTTTTGCACTATGAAACTAATATTCCATAGGTGCATACCGTTATTGTTGCTATGCATCGTAAGTTGACATTCCCGCACTAGTGCGGTAAGTATTTCTCCATAGAAATACATATACGCGATGTACGTTCTTAATTCTAACATTTATCTTCAATTATATTTATTAATATTTCAGATAATATCATAACTACCAAAATTCAGATTCATATAGATACATATAGTGCAAAAATAATGTGCAACACACATGTGGTAAGCACATAATGGAATCTCGAGAATTGATAATACTCGGTGCAAGCGCCTCGTTTTTTCAAACCTTTCATCGTTCCGTACACATTAATGTCGCAATACACTATTATTAACGACTTTGTTAATTCTCATGCTCATATCAACGCCGCGGATGTGCCGGAGTTTTCACCCACAGGAATTCTTTTACATGCAAGCATATCTACTGACAGGGGACTGTCGCTTTTGGATAAAAGGAATAAGCTGTTGATTGATAAGGAGCAAACTTGTCTTCCTGTTCAAGGAATTCCCTAAGAGAACAGACAAATTCTCTAGCTGAACTGCAATGTAACAACCCGACCGTAAGCTGAGCTTTGCCTTGGGTCATGATTCCTCGGTCCACCTCTAATTCTACCGCCACTATGTTTTGCTTCCATAAAACGTATTTTAATTGTGTTTCAACAAAGTAGGATAACAATACACAGCGGAACTGAATACTCAGGCAAACTCTGTTTCTCGCATACAACTAGCGATAACTGAGCTGAGGAGTATGTGATTCACCAGTGTAAGCAATCTGGCAAACTTTGTTTACAATAACATAGCAACGACCTTCCCTTCCTGCCCTTCGCGTCCCCTGCCTAATGATCTTCATATATCTTCTTTTAAAAATCAGACTGTATAAGCTGAAGGACGTTCAGCATTGTTTGGGTCAAAATGCAAGCATTTGTTAGCATAAATGATAAGATATTTTGTTATGCATATTAGTTTGGAAGATATAAAATACTAGCTAAACTAGAAGATTTATGTGGAACCAGAGATTTAATATTTCAGGAAGTTCATTACCGATGATACATCAAATTTCAATGTAATTGATTCAATTTATAGCTCTAAAAGCATCTTGATACTTCTGTATTGATATTTATCAAATCATACATTGTAGGAACTAACTTGAAGAGCTTCTTTGGTGAAAATTCCTAATAGACTGGCTCAATGTAGGCTAATATATCACTTATATATGGAGCCACGGTTGAAAATGCGTTGTTTGAAGCTGTCATTGGAATCTCTTGTCCGTTTAAATACTTTTTTTCAGGTCTTTTCTACGGAATTCCTTTTATTGCGTTACATTTAATCTCTTTCACGCAACATTTATCAATTTATATAATGCATTTTCAGTGCTTCAATAAATATTGCGAAGTAAATGTAAGTATTTAATTACTATCGTAACACACCTCTTCCCCTCGGCATTTGTACTGCTTCCCTGTCCCTTCTTTTCACACAGCTTTAGTCTCTACCGTTCCTGGTCAGCACATCCTTTCTCTGAGGAACGTATGTGTTACCCATGTTTTTAAAAGTGACCATAGAACTGATTTTTCTAGCATGTTATTTAAACAAAAGCTTATCTAAAAGGACTATTTAAAAATATTGCCACACGCAATCGATGCATGAGCTCCATGCTAGTTGTATGACGAGAACCACAACAATCCGTAAGGTCAATAATAGAGCTGGGGTTATAAAGTTTATTTCTAACTCCTAAATGTACAAAACGATAGCAACGAAACTTCTAGCATTGTGCTCATAAACATTTAAGCAACTTTTGTATAAAACTGAGTATTAAAAAAGGCTTGCATACTCTAACTTTATCGATCACTGCGTCGTCTCAAAAATAATTTACATAACATGCCAATTGTTTCATAACTGTAATATAACACTTTTATAATACGATTATTGTTAGCAATCGGTTCGGAATTCGTGAACTAAAAATATATACTTACTCACAGAAGTATTAAACATTTGACCTTTGGCTTTATGCTGGCAGTTTAAACAGACCTCTTGTCATATTAAGAGACCCCAAAAATTCGCATAACTTTCAATTTGCCAGGAAAGCATCCGCTTTTCGGACTAAAGGGTGATACAAAAGGTTTTCAAACTGTTTTGGAAACAAGATGAGAATATCAACATATATACATATTGTGGCTTTATGGGTTCGTAGAATTAAAAGCCCAAGTTACCGAAAATCCAAATGTTCTTTATTTGCGTAGAAATGCATTCTGTTCTATTCTTACAGTAGTCACACTACGTCACATACACAATCACAATCTACCGAGGTCGATGACCACAACAAAGAGCTTACTCAACTTCCCCTATTTACAACACTCTTGTTACAACTTCTGTTTACTGCTGTTTACAACACTCTTGTTACAACTTCTGTTTACTGCTGATTACAACTTCTGTTTACTGCTGTTTACAACACTCTTGTTGCAACTTCTGTTTACTGCTGTTTACAACTTATGTTTACTGCTGTTTACAACACTCCTGTTGCAACTTCTGTTTACTGCTGTTTACGACACTCTTGTTACAACTTCTGTTTACTGCTGTTTACAACACTCTTGTTACAACTTCTGTTTACTGCTGTTTACGACACTCTTGTTACAACTTCTGTTTACTGCTGTTTACAACACTCTTGTTGCAAATTCTGTTTACTGCTGTTTACGACACTCTTGTTACAACTTCTGTTTACTGCTGTTTACGACACTATTGTTACAACTTCTGCTTACTGCTGTTTACGACACTCTTGTTACAACTTCTGTTTACTGCTGTTTACAACACTCTTGTAACAACTTCTGTTTACTGCTGTTTACGACACTCTTGTTACAACTTCTGTTTACTGCTGTTTACGACACTCTTGTTACAACTTCTGTTTACTGCTGTTTACGACACTATTGTTACAACTTCTGTTTACTGCTGTTTACAACACTCTTGTTGCAACTTCTGTTTACTGCTGTTTACAACACTCTTGTTACAACTTCTGTTTACTGCTGTTTACGACACTCTTGCTGCAACTTCTGTTTACTGCTGTTTACAACACTCTTGTTGCAATTTCTGTTTACTGCTGTTTACGACACTCTTGTTGCAACTTCTGTTTACTGCTGTTTACAACACTCTTGTTACAACTTCTGTTTACTGCTGTTTACGACACTCTTGTTGCAACTTCTGTTTACTGCTGTTTACAACACTCTTGTAACAACTTCTGTTTACTGCTGTTTACAACACTCTTGTTGTAAATTCTGTTTACTGCTGTTTACAACACTCTTGTTGCAACTTCTGATTACTGCTGTTTACGACACTCTTGTTACAACTTCTGTTTACTGCTGTTTACAACACTCTTGTTGCAAATTCTGTTTACTGCTGTTTACGACACTCTTGTTACAACTTCTGTTTACTGCTGTTTACAACACTCTTGTTGCAAATTCTGTTTACTGCTGTTTACGACACTCTTGTTGCAAATTCTGTTTACTGCTGTTTACGACACTCTTGTTACAACTTCTGTTTACTGCTGTTTACAACACTCTTGTTGCAAATTCTGTTTACTGCTGTTTACGACACTCTTGTTACAACTTCTGTTTACTGCTGTTTACAACACTCTTGTTGCAAATTCTGTTTACTGCTGTTTACGACTCTCTTGTTACAACTTCTGTTTACTGCTGTATACAACACTCTTGTAACAACTTCTGTTTACTGCTGATTACAACTTCTGTTTACTGCTGTTTACAACACTCTTGTTGCAACTTCTGTTTACTGCTGTTTACAACTTCTGTTTACTGCTGTTTACAACACTCTTGTTGCAACTTCTGTTTACTGCTGTTTACGACACTATTGTTACAACCTCTGTTTACTGCTGTTTACAACACTCTTGTTGCAAATTCTGTTTACTGCTGTTTACAACACTCTTGTTGCAAATTCTGTTTACTGCTGTTTACGACACTCTTGTTACAACTTCTGTTTACTGCTGTTTACAACACTCTTGTTGCAAATTCTGTTTACAGCTGTTTACGACACTCTTGTTACAACTTCTGTTTACTACTGTTTACAACACTCTTGTTGCAAATTCTGTTTACTGCTGTTTACGACACTCTTGTTGCAAATTCTGTTTACTGCTGTTTACGACACTCTTGTTACAACTTCTGTTTACTGCTGTTTACAACACTCTTGTTGCAAATTCTGTTTACTGCTGTTTACGACACTCTTGTTACAACTTCTGTTTACTGCTGTTTACAGCACTCTTGTTGCAAATTCTGTTTACTGCTGTTTACGACACTCTTGTTACAACTTCTGTTTACTGCTGTTTACAACACTCTTGTAACAACTTCTGTTTACTGCTGTTTACGACACTCTTGTAACAACTTCTGTTTACTGCTGTTTACGACACTCTTGTTGCAAATTCTGTTTCCTGCTGTTTACAACACTCTTGTTGCAAATTCTGTTTACTGCTGTTTACGACACTCTTGTTGCAAATCCTGTTTACTGCTGTTTACGACACTCTTGTTGCAAGTTCTGTTTACTGCTGTTTACGACACTCTTGTTGCAAATTCTGTTTACTGCTGTTTACAACTTATGTTTACTGCTGTTTACAACACTCCTGTTGCAACTTCTGTTTACTGCTGTTTAGGACACTCTTGTTACAACTTCTGTTTACTGCTGTTTACAACACTCTTGTTACAACTTCTGTTTACTGCTGTTTACGACACTCTTGTTACAACTTCTGTTTACTGCTGTTTACAACACTCTTGTTGCAAATTCTGTTTACTGCTGTTTACGACACTCTTGTTACAACTTCTGTTTACTGCTGTTTACGACACTCTTGTTACAACTTCTGTTTACTGCTGTTTACGACACTATTGTTACAACTTCTGTTTACTGCTGTTTACGACACTCTTGTTACAACTTCTGTTTACTGCTGTTTACAACACTCTTGTAACAACTTCTGTTTACTGCTGTTTACGACACTCTTGTTACAACTTCTGTTTACTGCTGTTTACGACACTCTTGTTACAACTTCTGTTTACTGCTGTTTACGACACTATTGTTACAACTTCAGTTTACTGCTGTTTACAACACTCTTGTTGCAACTTCTGTTTACTGCTGTTTACGACACTATTGTTACAACTTCTGTTTACTGCTGTTTACGACACTCTTGTTGCAACTTCTGTTTACTGCTGTTTACAACACTCTTGTTGCAACTTCTGTTTACTGCTGTTTACGACACTCTTGTTGCAACTTCTGTTTACTGCTGTTTACAACACTCTTGTTACAACTTCTGTTTACTGCTGTTTACGACACTCTTGTTGCAACTTCTGTTTACTGCTGTTTACAACACTCTTGTAACAACTTCTGTTTACTGCTGTTTACGACACTCTTGTTGCAACTTCTGTTTACTGCTGTTTACAACACTCTTGTTGTAAATTCTGTTTACTGCTGTTTACAACACTCTTGTTGCAACTTCTGTTTACTGCTGTTTACAACACTCTTGTTGCAAATTCTGTTTACTGCTGTTTACGACACTCTTGTTACAACTTCTGTTTACTGCTGTTTACAACACTCTTGTTGCAAATTCTGTTTACTGCTGTTTACGACACTCTTGTTGCAAATTCTGTTTACTGCTGTTTACGACACTCTTGTTACAACTTCTGTTTACTGCTGTTTACAACACTCTTGTTGCAAATTCTGTTTACTGCTGTTTACGACACTCTTGTTACAACTTCTGTTTACTGCTGTTTACAACACTCTTGTTGCAAATTCTGTTTACTGCTGTTTACGACTCTCTTGTTACAACTTCTGTTTACTGCTGTATACAACACTCTTGTAACAACTTCTGTTTACTGCTGATTACAACTTCTGTTTACTGCTGTTTACAACACTCTTGTTGCAACTTCTGTTTACTGCTGTTTACAACTTCTGTTTACTGCTGTGTACAACACTCCTGTTGCAACTTCTGTTTACTGCTGTTTACGACACTATTGTTACAACTTCTGTTTACTGCTGTTTACAACACTCTTGTTGCAAATTCTGTTTACTGCTGTTTACAACACTCTTGTTGCAAATTCTGTTTACTGCTGTTTACGACACTCTTGTTACAACTTCTGTTTACTGCTGTTTACAACACTCTTGTTGCAAATTCTGTTTACTGCTGTTTACGACACTCTTGTTACAACTTCTGTTTACTGCTGTTTACAACACTCTTGTTGCAAATTCTGTTTACTGCTGTTTACGACACTCTTGTTGCAAATTCTGTTTACTGCTGTTTACGACACCCTTGTTACAACTTCTGTTTACTGCTGTTTACAACACTCTTGTTGCAAATTCTGTTTACTGCTGTTTACGACACTCTTGTTACAACTTCTGTTTACTGCTGTTTACAGCACTCTTGTTGCAAATTCTGTTTACTGCTGTTTACGACACTCTTGTTACAACTTCTGTTTACTGCTGTTTACAACACTCTTGTAACAACTTCTGTTTACTGCTGTTTACGACACTCTTGTAACAACTTCTGTTTACTGCTGTTTACGACACTCTTGTTGCAAATTCTGTTTACTGCTGTTTACAACACTCTTGTTGCAAATTCTGTTTACTGCTGTTTACGACACTCTTGTTGCAAATCCTGTTTACTGCTGTTTACGACACTCTTGTTGCAAGTTCTGTTTACTGCTGTTTACGACACTCTTGTTGCAAATTCTGTTTACTGCTGTTTGCAACACTCTTGTTGCAAATTCTGTTTACTGCTGTTTACAACACTCTTGTTGCAACTTCTGTTTACTGCTGTTTACGCCACTCTTGTTGCAACTTCTGTTTACTGCTGTTTACAACACTCTTGTTGCAAATTCTGTTTACTGCTGTTTACAACACTCTTGTAACAACTTCTGTTTACTGCTGTTTAAAACTTCTGTTTACTGCTGTTTACAACACTCTTGTAACAACTTCTGTTTACTGCTGTTTACGACACTCTTGTAACAACTTCTGTTTACTGCTGTTTACGACACTCTTGTTGCAAATTCTGTTTACTGCTGTTTACAACACTCTTGTTGCAACTTCTGTTTACTGCTGTTTACAACACTCTTGTTGCAAATTCTGTTTACTGTTGTTTACAACACTCTTGTAACAACTTCTGTTTACTGCTGTTTACAACACTCTTGTAACAACTTCTGTTTACTGCTGTTTACAACACTCTTGCTACAAATTCTGTTTACTGCTGTTTACGACACTCTTGTAACAACTTGTGTTTACTGCTGTTTTCTACACTCTTGTTACAACTTCTGTTTACTGCTGTTTGCAACACTCTTGTTGCAAATTCTGTTTACTATTTACAACACTCTTGTTACAACTTCTGTTTACTGCTGTTTGCAACACTCTTGTTACAACTTCTGTTTACTGCTGTTTACAACTTCTGTTTACTGCTGTTTACAACACTCTTGTTACAACTTCTGTTTACTGCTGTTTACGACACTCTTGTTACAACTTCTGTTTACTGCTGTTTACGACACTCTTGTTACAACTTCTGTTTACTGCTGGCTCTTGGCGAGTCGTCGCTTCCTTAAATACCTCATTGATAATTCGAGACTGTTCTGTAACAATCACTAGATATTTCTGGAATAAACAAGAAATCGAATGTTCTGTCACTAGACGAAACCCTAAACTTCCAGAAGCGTAACTTAATCTGTGCCGGCAAGTACTTTATCTCCGCTATCTTTATTTGCCGACTCTTTGTGTACACAAGCCACGCTATTGTAGATAATGGGTTCGCGACAATATATTAAGGTATAATCATCCGCTATTATCTGGTGCTGTTATCTGGTATCTTTAGCTGAATATAAATATTGCCAGCATTAAGATCTAACGACGAAGAATTTATTTTGCATTTGCAGTTTGATAAGGACCAGGACTAAATTTCAAGTACAACATAGAAACTCATTACCTCAGAACTAATAATTCAACCCTCAGGATAATGGATAGTGACCATAAGAAATAAATTAATATCACTTTTGGAATTCGTGATTTAACTGAATCTATGAATTTCGTAGTTATCCAATTCTACTATGATGTTGGAACTATGTTCCGCTCTTGCTATTTAGACGTAATTTTATGTCCAGTGCGAAGGTTTAGGTTTTATTAATAAATGTTATTTTGCTTCAGAGTATTTCTTTTTTATAATCATTTGCTGAAATGAATGCACAAGTGAATACTTTCCATAACACTATAAAGAATGGTTCAATGTATCTGTTGAAACAGATCTGCATGTACACAGCTCACGGTCGCAAAATTTGTACTTCATATGTCAACATTTAGCTGAAATATAATGAATATTTATAAATGCACATTTCATTGCATAATACAGGATCCATTGTGACAAATCCGTTAATCACTCTAGCAGTAACGTATTCGGGTAATGAGTAGCTACGTTACCTTGTGGACATGCCTCTTTTATTCCCGCGAGAGCTCTCTCTTTTATGTAGACCCTTTAGAACACTACTTTTATAACACGAGTCTTTTGTGTGTTTATGAAAGACATAAATTTTGTATATTAAAAATGTTTTAAGGTGCCCGAAGCAATGCCACATCTCTATTACCTTCTGTGTGTGCATGTGTATGCGGCCGTGGGTGCATGACGTAGCACTGGCGATTAAGGAAGAGCAAGGAAGGTAAACTGCTAAGTTTCCGGAAAAACTAATAAAACACAGTTCTCCTTTATGAGAAAGGTTATGACTATGGTACATACATTAGTGGCGCCAGTAGCGTACGGTGGTCATTTCCGTTAAAACAGTAGCACAAACATAGTAAATAAAGAGCGGAACAACTAAGCTATATGTGTGCTTGTAAATGTATCCTTAGATTGTAACCGCTAATATGAACCGTGCAAAATAACAGTTATGTGAACATTACATTTATTTTATATTATGTTGCAACAACACAGATGTATGTAAGCAGCAGTGCAGACTAATCACTAAGTTTTGTTGTGCCATGACTAATTACAAGGTACTCTGTGGATTTAGCACAAGATGTACGAAAACAAAGAGTACAGCCATCCACTTTTTTATGTTCTAAAGCAATATTACTTGAAAAGTTATTGAAATGAGGCACATAATAAATGTGATACAATTTTCAAACTGCCTTTAGTTTTCAATATAAGGTTTATTAACAAAAGAGCACTTGGTCCTTATCAAATGGGTAAACTCATATTCTTCCAAGGCCTGAACATACGATTCAAATGACGACTTAAGTTCATATTGGATGAACATTTATTTCTCTCCTGTAAGTCTAGGAAACCGATGGAGGTCTCATGGACCTAAGTCAAGAATATGAGGTAGATGTAGTCACAGATACATTCCACTTCCTTGATATTTGGCATTGCACCAACACATGTGAGGTCAAGCATTTGTCGTTATTAGATAATTTTCTTCTTTGTCAAGCAAGACGCTTTCTGCCGTATTTTGGTCTGCTTTTGCTTCGGAGGTTTATCTAACATGCTTTGGTGATGGACTTTCCAGGGTGGAGATACTCAACTTGTAGCGCACTCTGGCATCCCTAAAACCAACTATAATCTTCTCAAACGATTTCGCACACGTGAATCTTGCTTCTTTCATTTCTCAGTCTGCTGTTTTGTTTCAGAGTGCACGTGTGCCTGTCTTCCATCATTTGCTAAATCGACACATAAAGTAGGTGAGATGTCTCTGAAAATGAGCTAAACTTTACTGAGCAAGTTCCTCTCCGACATCCGCACCATCAATGGAGAGGTTCTTTGTATAAATATAGCAGCACTGACAGTCAACACTTCAGATATAACACCTTCTTCGAGGAGATTTTGACTGAGTCATTGAAGATGTCCACAGCAGTTATGGACTAAACGTCTGGAAGATCTATCTCCAATAAACCAGGGAATAATGGCACGGATAGAACTTCCAGTTATATTGATTACGGCCGTAGAGCCTACGTTCTTCTACATGTCAAATTGTTAGTCCATATAGAAGTATTAAAGGAACAGGCACGACAACAAGTTTACTTTAATAGCTCTGTGTTTCCGTTGTCTAGTCGATTAATAAAGACATTTATTTAACAATATATCTTACATGATTCTATATGTCCAGCAATGAATTACGTTTCTATAGAACCCTCGAATTCAAAATTCACAATTGGTTCCAACATTTAGTATAGAACTGCTTTACGTCTTTGAAACTTATTTCAGGACCTATACCACGTGACCAACCTGCATCATTCCCTGCATATTACTAAATTTTAAGTTAATTAATAACAGCCTTAAAATCGATTTAAAGCCTTAGTATGATGTGGTTGCCCTGGTGCATTATTTATTGGCAAATGAAGGCTATCTCAGAAGCACAGTCGACCATTTGCAGTAAATTCACTAGACATTTTTTTCTAAAGCTATGACCTTCAGACGTCCTGCACCGTGGCGTAGTGGGCTAAGGCATCATGTTTTGGTTAGCTGCCACGGAGTGCGGCCCGGGTTTGATCCCAACCCTGGAGGTGTAGATTTTAAGTCCCGGGTGTAGGACCGGTGCCCGCTCAGCATCGTGAGGATATTAGAAGAACTTACGGCAGGTAAGCGGCCCTGGTTAAGAAAGCCAAGTTTCCGGCTGGGTTGCCGAGATGCTGACCACATCTCCTCCACGTATTGATTGGACGATCGCCCACCCTTATCTTGCGTATGTGGACGTGAGGTCGGCAGTCGGGTTGGCAGGCCTTGGCCCTCTATGGGCTTTTGCGCCAAGGGTTGTTTGTTTTGTTTATGACCTTCATATTAATGTTTCATAGCATCTTTCTCTACAATATACTCGTTGAGCAGAGGTATTTCATAACTTATTTCACATTACCGCTATCAATTAGCCTATTTGTTGACTGAGAAAAGGTTAAGCTCACATCATAAATCTTTAATACAAAACTGATCTCTGAATCACGAATGCATTAATTTCTCGTTGCAATCCTTTATGAAAAGGAAGAGTAGGTGATCAGCATCTTAGTGAATACAAACCAGTCGCCTATATTTAGTAAGATTAGTGCTGTTGTGCTGAATACTCTATGAAACATCCTTCTATAGCCCAGTGTCGCCGATTAATCAGTCATGTTGACTGTCAGCTTTAGGACTAATAAGCTCAAATCATTTGTTGCGATTGCGCGAGGTCGCACTACAGTAATGTGAGCGATTGGAGCTCGGGAAGTCCCAAGTTCAATCGCGAGGGCCGATCAGTATGGTGCAATGTTTTTTTGCGGGCTTTCTTGGTCCCTAGGTGTGTCTGAGCAGCAAACTTTCCTCTCATATCTTTCAATGTCCTACTTCACCGCCATAATAAGACACTATGATCTCAGTTTGCTTACTTCTAGACAGACTAGTGAACTAAGGTATCAGCTGATACGTATGTCCTCCAGAGGAGAATAATCCAACATCAAGAACATTAGTCGTAATACATACCATCTTCTTTTAATAATTTTACTCAGCCTTATAAGTACTTGTAGTGAAAAGTGGTACACTATACAGCATTTAATCCAAGCAAATGTCTTCTGAAGCTTTTCACCTTGCGCAGGCCTGCTGCTCCGACAAATATACGACTCTATATCACTGAAGTCACCTGGTTACCTTCTGATTGTGCAGTCAAATATCTTGGCATCCATCTTGATCGTCTGCTGACATGGAGTACACATATCAAAAGCAAACTAAATCAAGCCTATGCTCCTCTTCACAAGTTGTATCCCATCCTCAACCACAAATCCTCTTTACGAGTCCAATGTACCCTGCTGCTATACAAGAGTATTCTACGACCGCTTCTTCTATATGCCAGTCCTGTATGGGGATGTGCTTCACCTACTCATATTCACCAACTGCAGGTGTTTCAAAACAGGATATTACGATTGTCTGTGAACGCCGCGTGGTACATCCGGAATGCACAGCTGCATAGAGAATTGGGCATAGTCAGCATTAATGAGTACATCTCTACAACGACAAGCAGATTCTTTGCTCACCTTCCTTATGCATCAGGTGCTTTATTCTTCCAAATGGGACGTCGCCTTGATGCTGCACCAAGACTGAAGGCACGCTTGTCACAGAGAATTTTATTTCTATAATGTTTACATATTCTGTAAAGAAAGAAGTTATTTAATTTATACTCACACTAATCAGACCAGTTTGCTTGAGGACTCTAATATGAGTATCCTCGATCCCTGTATACTTTAATTTTATGATGTATATTATGTATATAGCTCCACAATTTGTATAGCACCAACTGTGCTGAGCAATTGAAATAAAAATTAAAAAAGCCGCTTGAGAAGAAGCTATCAGTCTTGTATTTATGGTGTCTAATGAACAGCAGGAAATTTAAGAGTTACCCACACAGCAGGCACAGGGTAGCATTACCGTCCCTTTTCAACTTGTATACCGAATTGCATATCAGTAAATAATATTGTGATTATGAAGATTAAGCAATTGTGACAAAACAACCGGTAAACACTAGTAAACCTGCCTAAGCTGTGTTTCATCCGCTAATGATTCTACTTGCAACCGCTGGAATTAAATCCGGTTGGCCTAATGTGAGCTGAACGGTCTAATTACCCGTCACTGCATGGCTTTCAGTATTGAAAGCTTATCTTCCTTTTAACCCCGTAAATATTTAATGAATGAAAATTTAAATTGATACTCTGATTTAGAAAACAAGAAAATCGGCTATTACTGTAAAGTGCTGTGAGCTTTTTGCTGTTATGTAAGTTACGACCAAAATAAACAGTACATTGACATTCAAGCAGAATGAAATTAGAAAAAATTGGCATGTCAGTAGCGTGATTTATGAAAAATAACAATGCTATGGATATTGCAGAACTGTCCTTTAGTAGTCATACAAAAGCCTCGTTACGTCTACGCTCGAAGAAGAGAAGGCAAAGATTTACGACAGACAGTTGCTCGGCGTGCCTCGTGTTTAACCTGACGAGAATACACTAATCTCATCGTACGGACTTTAACCCCAGCTTGTTAGCAGGTCCGTCGAGGTTTCCAGCAATTCACTCTGAACGGCTAGGGCGTTTAAAGCACGACTGGAAAATCCATTGTTAGTTTAATGCCCATTCTCCACTTGGTGCGCCAACTGGCTACGTTCCTCAGTCTGTTTGCACAACTGGTTTCTTTCTTTCCTTGCAGTCGACTACGAGCATAATAGTAGATTATATCACCACAACCTGTAAAGGATAATCTCTAAGGAAGAACCAAGTTTCCAGTTGTCACTTAATATACAGAGTGGAAGAGTAGGACAGTATCCTTTCCAGATGGCAGTTGCTCACACAAATACCACATGTCTGCTTAACAAGGCGAATTTAGCTACCTGACAAATCTAGACAAAGCAAAGTTTGTTTCTTTCGATTGTTTCAGCATAAATGCCCCACAGTGTAAACAATAATTATCACAACCGAATAAAAATATACAACTGCATATTGAGGTCACCAAACTCAACTTAGCCAATGAGGAAATTACGGCGTGCTCTACTTTGATACATATATGAAGAACAAAACTTTAATGGTTGCTCTGTAATATCAGAATTCAACGGAGAGGACGATGAGGTTGTTGACTGGTTCTTATGTCGTGGACAATAGTAAACAATTTTTGAGTGTTTTGAGGACTGAGAAAGAGTGCTCGGCCGAAAGTCGGCTGCAGGTTGGCAACAATATTCTGAATGGAATTTATAAATTAGGAAACAGTTCTTGACTATGGTCTTCAAGCAACGGTTGTTTAATGCACTTATGGATAGCACTTTTATTTCATCGTTTTTAATACCTGTGTTTCCTAAAATGAATAATTCCAAGAGTCCGCAATTCTTCTAAGTCCTCACTGTAATGCTGTTAGTTTTCTTTAGCAAAATGTAACATTTCAAGATTGTCTCATTAAGGAAAATTGCTCAGGAAGACTAATTCTCTTATAAAGCCCCAATAACCGCCACCGCCACCGTCACCGCTTCTTGAATTCAGATATCAAGTTGCCGATAACAACCAGAGAATCTAAGATGTGGAGTTTTCCTGACGACGAATGTATTCACGGGAAACAAGCCAGGTGAAAAGACGATTAGAAGTCGACGTTTCGGGAGCGTAAGTCGCTCCCAGCATCTGGATATTCCTGAGAAATGTTATAAGCACTAAATTGAGATAAAAAAAGATAACAACGACAAAACACTATCAATACTCGCATTCCTGTACAAAAGAATGTTTGCGGTAAAGCAGGGGCGTGAGTGTAGAATATTAATTCTAATTCTAAATCTGATGCTGGATTTCAGTTCCGCTTCTCTTGGAAATCAGCCTTTCAATTGGAAATCAATCGGCTTAAGAAGCATAGATCTATACAGCTTGCTCATTAAATTAAGTAGTTACGTTTATATGACCTAATTAGTTTACTATACTCACGCCATCTCCTGACCTGGTATTTCATTTACTGCAAACAGTCTGTTCCTCCGGAATGCGAGAACTGGTAGCGTTTTGTGGCTGTTGATTCTTTGAGTTATCTCAATTTAGTGTTCGTGACATTTCTTATAAATATCCTGATGATGGGAGCGACATACATTCCCGAAACCCGATTTCTAATCGTCTTTTCACCCGGCTTGACATGGAAAATTAATGATTTTTATACATATACCGACGAGTCCTGCACCGTGGCGTAGCGGGCTGCTGATCACAGAAAGCGGCACGGGTTCGATTCCACCCATGGGGTGCGTATTTTAAGTCCCGTATATAGGACCAGTGCCCACTCAGCATCGTGAGGAAATTGAGGAGCTTACGCTAGGTAAGCGGCCCCAACGTTCCGGCTGGGGGATGCCAAGATGCTGACCATATCTCTTGCCCATATCGGTTGGATGATCGCCCACCTATACCTAGCGCAAGTGGGCGTGAGGCCGGCAGTCGGGTTGGTAGGCCTTGGTCCTCCTATAGGGCGGTCGCGACATCATCATCATCATCATCATCATCATCATTTAAATTATTTACCGACGAATTAACGCCTTAAATTGGCAAACGAGTAGGTATATTAATGAGGGGAAGTAATACATAGGCCGGATTAATGTAAATAGATAGTGTATTTACAAAGTTTTAGTACTTGCTTTCATGTTTTACAATATTACGAAAATGTTTACTATAATCGATTATGGAATACCGCAGCACCAAGAACCGTGCTCTCGTTATATAATTTAGTGGCGGCTGTCAAAGAAACTTCCACATAGCATATTTCCGACTCATGAGGACTAATACTTCTCATTATTATTACGGAAAGAGTTATTTTAAGGTACGAAATATTGAAGGGTGAAAAATTAGACGACATATGTTTTCAATAGTTACAGAACCTAGCGATAAGTACAGAAACAGTTAGCACAAGATTTTCGCATAACTGAAAATCCAATGCAAATTCATTATTACTAGCCCCATCAATTCATCATTCCAGTTAATTTATATTGTTCATTCTCACAACCACCCATCGCATATATCGAGTTTCGTAGTTTGCAACTGTAGAAACTGGTAGCAGATACATCAAGGACTGAGGTATTGGAGAGCAAAAGAAATATGGCGTTATCATAAGGCATCACTCTCGTTGTGAACTCCTTAAGTTAAAAACTTATTCAGGGATCGCCGCTAATGTTGTGCCTACCATTTGAGGCAGGTACCTTATGGACCTGAATATAATCTCCCAAAAATATCTGATTACCTGTTTCATTCTTCTGCTAAGATCGGCGGAAGTAAGAATATTCTAATATTGAATTATATTTTGCCAATTTATTGAGCTCCATAGCCAATAGGCTCCCACATTCGGGAGGCCCAACTTCAGTTCCCGTGGCCGACCTACCTGATCCATGGTTTTTTCGGGGTTGCCCTGATCGCTGGGCGAATGGTGAGTAGGTTAATTACATCCCCCGAATTTCCTGTCCCTCCATTTCATCTACATTATCATTTCATATTATCTCTCATCTGGTGGTTTCTTTCAGGGTAGAAGTGTTGGCGGGATTCTCGGCGGTGAATGGTGGGATAATATGCTCTGAGGAGAACGCTCTCCCATCCGAGCGGGCCTGGTGGGCCAATTCAGAAACGCAATAAGCGGGATGTCGGTTGTGCAAGCCTGCCTGGAGTACCTTGCTCTAGAGAGGCGGCTTCCGGTCTCCGAACCAAACTAGTGACGGTTTCTGGGCCACGGCAGTTAGGATGACGACTGTTCTAAACCACCGCTGGAGAGTTCCTATCTGGTAAAGTGTAGGGACCTCCCCCTCTGTACTGTAAGGACTCCTTGGGATCGGCCGCCCTCTGTCTCCTCTGAGCAATCCAATCCAATCCATAGCCTAAGTTTGATCCACAGGGTTAGAGGTACCACCCTTTCCCTTTCGATCTTCCGTTGTAACAAATACTTATATTTATACGAGGAAACTTAATAAACGTTCAGGAAATGAAAGTCTTTATTCGATCCGGAGATGACTTCTGGAAGTTCCAATGTCCAAACTAAATCTGCGAGACGGAAAGAACAAGGCACTGTAGCAACCAATCCCGCACTTGATCTATTTAGGATCTTGGTGTAAAAAAGTGAATAATACTGTACAAAATATTGGACATACTGTAACACTAACTGAAACAAATGCAAGTAGAATAATCCATCAGAAGGGGAAAAAAATATTGCACAAACTGACTGAATATCTCCGAATGAATGGGTTAAACAATTTGAAAAACTCAGACAGAATTCAAGGGCAAACACTGCCGCTTAAGCTAGCTTAAATCAACAATCATTATGTTAAATATCATTAGAATAAATTGGACATTCATAGCACAGGCCAAGACGAGTAAACTTAATTTCCGAAAGCACTTATTTTTAGATTAGCTTTGTGCATAGTATATTTGAATTGGCACAGTTTTAATGAAAAACACCTTGTCAGGAAAAAAAAGAGTGTTTGTAAATCCATATTTCTGTCCTCAATAATTCGTAATTCGTTCTGTGCACTGTATCACCATGGCTGCTGACAGGTTTGGTTAAGTCTATGCTGCATATGCGAGTCCATCCTCAGTAGGACTAACCGCAGAAAAAATTATTTTAATAGTGGAATATCAACTTTATCTGTATAATATTAAAACATCTTGCTCCTCATCAAGCCAATATAAGAAATTATACGATACTGAGGAAAATTTTTGTTTTACCGATCGTACAGTAATGAAAATACCTAAACATCTATACGAATCAAGATTAGTACATTATGAAGAAGACATCTGCACGGTGTTCATTTTTATTCATTATTTCCCACCCTGCGATTGAGCAAGGATGACGTCACAGTTGACTGGTGAGTCTGAAGCGGTAATATTTGCGGAACAGTAAGCAAATTACAACACTATCAGTGTGGTTGCCCTGTTAACTAATACAACCAGCTTCCCCTGGATATGAACACAGACCACCGCGTCTTCATGGTTGAATGCTACTTTCGTACCGGCATTAAAATTGGTGTGACATATATAGTTTGAACCGCTGCATAGAGCAGTTTATGCAACGCTATCCAGCATTCAAAAGTCCCTCGGAGCGTAATGTCAAAAGTGTCCAGGTATCGTCAAACTGACGTACTTTTGTTTGCAACATAAACGTCTTACTTTTTATCAGTATACGATATAATTCTTTGTCACTCTCACGCTTAGTTAAAATGTCTATTAATGCTGGTATCTCTATGTCTTTTAAAACCAATAGGTGCATCAAACATTTCCAAGATACAGGATCAGTTAGTTACTCGCATAAAGCTATGGGCGCTATAAAGTGACTGGCACCAATCTTGAAGCAATAAATAATGTTATGACAGAAAGGCCTCAAGCATACCTTCTCGCAATACAGGGGAAGATAGAAATGAAGTATAAGAAAGTGGACACATAAGACTATGTACTAGAGTTATGTTCTTGTTTAGACTTGGATAAAAGCTTTATGCATATTGTAACACTAATTTATTTTTTATTCCTAGAACATGTTCTGCTAATTTTATGCTTTGTAATAAAGTAACATTGTGAGGAAACTGTGGGTGATAGAAAAGAATTGAGATCAAATTTAAATATCCCTATTTTATGTGATAGGTTTGCAATATGACTATATGTCTAATATAGCAGAAAAACAGATGCTGATTGTGAAATAAGTCTTCATTGACTTACCATTTCGTATATTCTTCATGGTATACTTTAATGACTGCAGAATTAGCTTTGAAGTGCACTGCCTTGCAGTATATAGTTTTTTTCTATGTAAACAGTTATGTATCTACGCACCAGGCTAAATTACGCACCTTTATATTAAGCGGGCAGACCCACCTCTAAAATAATATATTTAGCTGCCAGTAGAGGGAGCCCTCAAAGCTGCTGTTTACATATCTAATACGATCGCAAGCCGCTAGGGGAATCGTATATAAACTCGCTCCATCAGCGATGCTATTGATGATGTCAAATTTTGCGCGGTAAATCTACAGATAAAAATGAACACCGTGTATTGTAAAAAGGCCACCTATCAAATCTTTGTGTGTTTCCATAACAAATATTGTCAGTGAAGCATCCGATGTAAGTTCTGAAGATTGGATATATTATTAGTATTCATCCTGTGTTACATCTTGACGAGATACTTACGAGAGGAACGGATGCATGCTTACTTAAATTCACGGTCAGGAAACCAGATTTAATCTTGATTCCCTTTCTGAAGTTGGCACAACTAAAGGGACAAAGTTCCCACGGTGCAATCAGACACTTCCATTCAGCATCACGGATCAATGGGGCCATGGGATTGCTATTGGTCCTTTTAATGTGCAACCTGCCAAAGGTAGTGTATTCTCGTGTAGGACACGTGAGAAATAAGCACAAATGGACTCCAGGTACTAAAAATAATAACGTCACTGAATGGGAAATAGAGGAATGTCCATCCTACTCCTTCAAACTTATTTTTGTTACTAAACTCTGATATAAAAAATTAAGCTTTCCACTTCAGTAATGCATACGGTTTTACTATGTCTACCATATACTTAGTAGATAAATGAGGTAACTATTGTATTTCAAAAAATATTCTTTGAAATTTCAGCAGAAAATACATGTTTTTGAGGCTCCCTGAATTCCAAAGATCACTTTCGAAAACAGCTGTTGGTGCGTGCGTGCTTGTGTGTGCGTATGTGTGCACCTTTGCGCACAAATGACTTTAAACAAAATAATTAAAAAGCTAATAGAAGGGTTAATTCTAAACCGATATTCAAGTCAGTTACTTCCAAAGGTGCAACAATAAGGATCCTCACACCCCAGACTACATTGGACGTGGAAAATGTATCCACTGTATCATTTTTAAATGTTTTTTTTTTTCCTTAGATTTTTAGCTTAAATAGAATATAATTAAGATATCTGCGCGGCAAATGCAACACAATGCTGACGTTTAGGGAAATAGCCTTTGAAGTCCTCTAAATTCGAAAGCGGTGTTATATAATTTTGCATAACCCATAAACCACTACAGATAGATTAAAACTTCTTTTAAAAATGTCGACTTATTAGCAGTACATGTTTCATTTCAAGCAAATTTATGTAGTATCGATTTTAGTGTCGATCCAAACAACTGTTTAGTGTACTTCAGTATTTCGTGATGTTTAAGAGACATCGCTACTCAAGTTACTTCTCGTAATAACATTGACGGAGTATGACATTCAAGGCCAGTATATAGTGATGCATATTTAGACAATTGATTCACATTTCTATATATAGTGTGTTTCCGCAAATCTTAATTTCAATTAACATGAAAATAAAAGTACATAAACCGAATTTTAAGGAATAGTTTGTAGAAGCTGTGTAAGAAGAAGCGCTAATTTGGAAAGAAAGCCATATGAACGAACACCAATCACATGTGTATCACATGGGTTAGAGGCCACATGGGTATAAGTGGCAATGAGGGGACAGATGAATTTGCTGAACGTTAAGTGTTATCCCAAAAGGAATTCAGTTTTAAAGGGTCTACACTCAAGTTTGTTAAAAACAAACATTGAAAAAATAAATTTTTGAAACGTGAAACATCATTTGGATAAACAACGTTAAAGGGCAAATCACACGAAATTTATTTTTTCCTACTGTTAATGATCGTGTAAACTGCAAGTCCTTTTCACCTAATTTTATTTTGACCAAGTTTGCTACCGAACATGGGACATTTAAAAGTTACTTTCGAAGATTCCATAGGTATAGCCTCTCCTGATGGATACCAATGCAAATGTGAAAGTGTCGAACACTTAATATTTAGATGTCATCTTCATTCCAAAAAGAGATGTAATCTTATTCAACACCTTTTTTACTGTAATACAGATCTTCAAACACCGTTGATCAATGTATTCTGTAAGAAATGTTGCACTTCAGCCTTCGAGCACTTTATTGGCCAAATTTTGAAATCATTATTACTATTATCATGTCCAGTTACTTTGATCTTTGTATTTATTTGTTTTTATAACTAGAACCCTAATATACCATACTGGTACAATAGGGTTACTTCATTTGGAGAAATAATAATAATGATGGTGGCGGTGGCGGTGATGATGGTGATGGTGGTGGTGGTGATGATGGTGATGATGATGATGATGATGATGATGATGATGATGATGATGATGATGATGATGATGATGATGATGATGATGATGATGATGATGATGATGATGATGATGATGATGATGATGATGATGATGATGATGATGATGATGATGATGATGATGATGATGATGATGATGATGATGATGATGATGATGATGATGATGATGATGATGATGATGATGATGATGATGATGATGATGATGATGATGATGATGATGATGATGGTGTAAAGTATATTGTTTAAATAGCCTCATGGCTTTCCAAAAGCCTACTACAAGGAGTACCAGTTTATATGAATTACAGTTTCAGCTACAATTCTCCGGGTTAAAAATGTCTCTTACGAATTCTAACAAATCTATGTTATATTAATGTTTGTTCACCTTAATTTTATAAATTTACAACCATATAGTTATCATTATAGGATAGCTACTGTTTTCTGGTCAACTAGAGGAGTTTCAAAATTTCCAATGTTAGTTTCGTTTCTAAGATTTAAAGTAATACGTAAATATTTTTATTTTATAATATCTCATAACGCATCACGGGAAATACTACTAATTCAAAACAAAGTACAAAGTACTGAAATCTGCAACAGTCTGTCCTACTTTGTTTGAAAAATGTAGGTTTTTGGATTTCTCTAAGGCGTACACTTCAGAGATATGATGAGAGAAGGTTGGTAACATAAATTGCGATATTATTTCTTGGTTATTTAACATTAGTATTAAAAACTTCTGCCATTGGAGAACTGTGTAATATCTAATCTGGGCACTTGTATTATGCACGGGATTTCTTTATTTTCTTCTCTCTCACTATGGCCTCTTTGTATGAAAGACTTAAACACCTCAAAATTTAAAAGTCAACTCCAATGGTCTGATTCCTAACAAGAAATAGAGGAACTCTGGATTAAAGAGAGTATCGAGGATGGGTGATCAACTCGATACCTGGTGTGAGTGTGAAGAGTGTGAGAGTGTGAAGAAATGACATGAAACGGATGAAAGGAAATTTGGTGGAATGAATGGCGAAGAAACCCGAAGCAACCGGAGTAAGTTCACTAATACGCCGATATGTGCATCACGAATACACATGCGGCCCCTCGAATCAAATTCTTGCCAACTTGGTGAGAGGAGAGCGGTAGAGAAATGCGGTAGAATTAAATTGTCAATTTCCTCTCGCTCATCTCGTTTCCCTGAAAACTACCTATTCGGCTGCGCATTCACATTTTGCTCCTATATGATTCTACAGTTTTATTTTAACAGCTGATTTGCTCATGAGATATAAATGCCTGACTTTGTCCAAATAAAAAGATCAAGATTTTATAGAGCATTTAGATTCCATTTCTTCCTATGATGGCAGCTTATATTATCCAAATAATTACTGATGTGCATATATGATGGGGGAATTAAACATATATTCACATTTTTTTGTAAATATTAACGTTAAACCTATGTGTTAGGATTTTCCATTTAACTAAGTGGGTAAAATATCTATTTTGTAACTTTGACACCTCTCCTTTTACCAACAATTCCAATAACAAAGCTATTTAATACACTTTTAAGTCCATACCACAGAGTAGGGATTACTGCAAATAATAAGATTAGACTTATATTCCTTCTCCATAAACCTGGTCTAGGAAGTTTCATTTGCCATCTGCCTTTTCGTAATTGTTGGTCTGTGTACTTGTTTAAAGGCTAATTGGAAAACATCTTCAATAAGAATTATTGCTC
This sequence comes from Mantis religiosa, assembly GCA_030765055.1. Lineage (NCBI taxonomy): Eukaryota > Metazoa > Arthropoda > Insecta > Mantodea > Mantidae > Mantis > Mantis religiosa. The sequence goes on along the minus strand of CM060948.1, from coordinate 58,991,936 downwards.
AAAACTTGGGGTACACCTCACTGGTGCTCCCAAAGTGTCTGCATTTTAGTTGCATATATATTCGTTAAACCCAAATACAGAAATGTGAGAAACTGAACCAATCTAAATGAATTCCTACAAACCTTTCAGTGTCATACAAAGATCTAAAAATAGTTTTTATAAAATATTTTCTCAGAATCTATTTCCAAATACCAAATTTTATTTGCAAATAATACGCTTAATTATATTTTAAAGTGTTTTAAATCCTATAAAGGTTTTGAAGAGGAACACACTGATGTTTCAAATAACAAAATTTAGAACGAAATGTGTAGCTTTCCTCAAAAAATTTTCTTTTCTTCCTTTTTCTCCTAAAGATCTGCTGTACTGTGTTCTGTATCTCCAAGTACAGTGTCTTATCTTTCACTGGTGGCCGGCCGGCCGAACGACGGTTAGTGCTGCAGCAGAGGTCATGCTGCCGCCGCAAAAGGCTTACAGCTGCTGCATTGAATATTTAAATTCTAGTTTTTTTTTTTTTAATTTTAGGTTCTCCAACGTTATGTCATGTCGGAAAGTGAATGAAATTGGTGAAATGATGCTCAAATGTGTTAGGAGTCCATGAAGCTTAGAGCTACCCGACATTCGTCTCTAAGGGTAAGGGAAAACCCGGAAAAACCTTATCCAAGTAACTCATCCTGGCCGAACTCGGGACCTCTTGAACGTGAGGCAGACACGCTACCATCTACGCTACCGAGGCGGGGTTTAAATTCTAGTTCTGAATAAATAAGAGAAATGACACACTGCAGATGGATTTTCTGAAATATCTTTACGGAGTAAGAAAAAACATCCCAGGTAAAAGCACCACATCCAAACGGAGATTGAATTTCGACCCCTCAACATAACATCCAGATACGCTATCCATTACACAATGGTTTTGCTCACAATCTGTATTAGACAGCCATGTTTGTAGCTGTGCACCTCATGTTTCACTTGAGTGAGATATAGGTAAATGAACCGACTGAGATGGTTCTACTGTAAGGTGTGAGCGTCACAATCTGCAGATGTCGGGTTCGATTACTGGTGGCCCCGCTCTATCACGGATTTTTCCGTGGTTTACCTGGTCGGCAAGGCTGCAGTGGCACTTTCTGTCACGGCTCTCCTGTCTGCCATTTGGTCTCCTTTCAGCAGAGTCGAGCTCTCCCCGGTTCTCGGACTTCCAAGTCTCGGGAGTGTACCGCATTCCCTGTGAATGTGGGACACGGTATATAGGACAAACTGGAAGGACCATCGCTGCTAGAATAATCGAACATGAACGGAGCATTCTTTTAATGCAACCTGAGAAGTCTGGACTGGCAGAGCATTGTTTTGATAACGACAATTGAGCCAACATTCGGGAGCAAATGTTGCAAAATGCAACAGTTACTGGGAGCGGAGAAGTAAGGAGGCTTTGGCCATTTCCTCCGAGAGGAGCACGCTTAATCATGATGCTGGATTTCAGTTCAGCTCCTCTTGCAGACCGGCCCTAAAATGGAAATCCGTCGAATTAAGAATCAAAGATCAATACAGCTTGATAATCAACTAGTTACATTTTTTTGACACAAGGTTCTATACCTATGACATCTCCTGACCTGGCATTTAATGTACTGAAAACAGTCTTTTGTTCAGTAATGCGAATTTTGATAGTGTATTGTCTTTGTTCATACTTGTGTTATATCCAGTCCTTCATTTGTGGTTATAACATTTTATAAATATCCTGATGATGGGAGAGATGCACACTCCCGAAATGTCGATTTCTAATCATCTTTTCATTTGGCTGGCTGCCCGAAAAGAAAGTGAGCTTATTCGTCGCCAGGAAAGCTTCTGGTCTTGTTTTACTGTGTTCTTCATTCTACCAGTCATTATCATTCAGCTTCTGTTTCTCTCCAAAATCCTGTTCTCTGTACGATGTGCCTTTATGCCTTTTGTTACATTTAGCACTTGGATAGGGTTTGGGGTTTTACTATTTACACACCAATATGAGCATGTTTATTTGTAAATATTTTATAAAGCTATTACATGTCTCGTCTATACTTGCGGATAAGTTAGCTACCTCTGCTTAAAGTTAGGAATGTATCTTTTAACTTCTATGAACGCAAGGCGGTCATAGGGCTTTAGCTTCTGTCACAGGATGTCAACAAAAGTTGTGGTTTCATTCAATAGCAACGATGTCAACTAAATGATACAAGTATGCCTTCTTAGAGTAGCCTGGCAGTATCATGGACCTTGCAATAGAAAAAAAAAAGGTTTAGATACAGCTGGAGGGTCGGAGGTTATTGTACATCAATTTCCTATATCCCGTGATGAAATTAGCACATTTCCTGTAAGCAAAGGATTCACGCTGTTTGCACACCGCCGCTAATTGTGAGGAAATAACGGAAGCTCAATGGGGTTGTTACACGCTTCTACTTCTTGCTACGTTAATATGGTACTTGCTATCCATATGATTACGGACACACATCCTGTTTAATTTCTGAGCTAATCGTAATGCAACATGCGTGAAAGTGTTCAACGTCTACGTCTATTACAATATGTTCATTGCAAATCGGATATTCCAGCACAATATTCATGTAACTACTCAATTGGCGAGACAAGGAATAATGTTTTGTAACTAGTAAGGCTGCTTCATTAAACAGCAGCAATTGAAAAACAATTTCCTTCACAAGCTACAGAGCACTACGAAAACAAAAGTCAGTAGCATCACGATATTACAGTTATCATCCTTAAAAATAACCTACCTCGATACAGCAACAGTATCTACAATATGTAATCTCTCTTTGTTGATAAAGATTAATCGAAACAGTTATAGGAGCAACATTTTTGTTCTATAAAAGTGATTTTGCTAAATTTAAATGAAAAGCTTATTTCTAAAAATGAAACTTTAGTTTACAGCCTGTTTTGTCATGAATACTGTAACACAGTATTACTTAATCGATTTGTATGTTAAACTTTCTCACTATATTAGTGCCATTTTGGTTATGTCCCTTACGATGTAGCTTAAGCGTAAATGTAAGTATGTGTACGTATTTTGTTTTCATTACAGCCATTGTTTTTATCAGTAATGCTGTATAAGATATAATCGGCGTTTCAACACAACTGTCTCAAGTTTCGAACATTTCTATCGCAAATTCAGATTTTCGTTTCTTTTCTACGCTTCCGTTTTACCCTCTCATAAAGAGGAATTACATTCTCAGGACTTAAGAGTTATTCCCTGGAGTCAGACGCTTGTGAGAAACAGGGAAACTCTGACACCGAAAGAACCTGCAGGATGAGGAATGGCGTCTGTACGAAGGTATATTGGTGAAGAAATGTATAACTAAGTCGGCGCAACGAGATTAGAGAAAGGCGCTTATGGAGCAGCTGATGGTAGAATAAATGGCGGAGGAATCCGGAGAAGTCAGAGAAAGTTCGCTGAGATGCCGTATTATCCATCACGGAAGTCAGATAGAGTCCACTGGAATCAAATCCGGGCGGCTTGGTAAAAGGCGGACGGTCTAATCACTTGGCCAGACACTCCTAAATTTAAAAAATTATAAAATAATATCTTGCCAAACGGTAAACTGGTGACATGACGTACTTTTACAGAACAATACAAAGAAAATTCTAATATTTGCGTTTGTTACAATATAACCTCTTTGAAAAATAGGTAACCCAAGACAAAAAAAAAAAAAAAAACCTTTAAAACAATTACCTCGATATGGTAATTATGCACCACAGAGCTGGTGAAAGGTAGTGTTTTCGGATTTGCATTTCGAAAAGGGAATATAAGAAATTAGAAAACGTTTGAATAAATGCCGGTGTGTGTACAATTTACAATTTTCAGCGGCCATTAAGGTGAACGATATAGAAGAAACATTTAAAACTGTCTACCATGTATTAAAAAGAAATGGAACAACCAATATGTCTAAAGCCAACTATTGGAACAAATGATACGATTTGCACAAGTACATTCAAACAGACCCCTATGTTCTGATCTGTCCTGATCACTTAATGCGGTGTTAAGAGCACTGGTGTGCTACATTCATAAGACTAAAGGTCGAAGGGATGTGAGCTAGCATGTTATACAAGTTAGTTGGACACTAGAGTATGCATGGCATCAGATGTATAGCACGGCCATCAAAAGTGCAAACGTCGAAAACAACGTAACACAGTACTCAGCGAACTAGTGAAGTACTGCAGCCGCAAGGTCTATGTGTAGTATAAAGCGACTGTTTTGTTTCCTCTCGCTGTGAGGCGGTTGTCATGGTCAGGCTGTAACTATCTGCAATTGTTTACATGTACGAGCGGTAACAGTACAGTACACGTGCAGTATATCTATGGAAAAACGCACACGCCTCCGGAATTTGTACATGACTTTCCTTACCAATATTGCTTACCTTTATATAACTTCTGCAGACAATTCATATGAAAACTTATACTTTTATCTGCTTAATCGAAATGAACATTTAAGAAGTTATTTCGCTACAGAGTTTTTTTTTTTTTTTTGTACAAACAAGTAGACACAGGAAGTGAAATCCAAAATAAAATATTTAAAATTAGGTGGCTATGTGCTGATACTGAAATTGTGTATCCTTTTCTTAACATAAAAGAAACATATAAGATTGAAGACTTCAATGTTCTGAAAATTGTTGAGAAATCCAAGCAAATAAAAACAGATATCTTAAACATAGCTGAGATTCCAAATTAATTAGAAATAAACTCACCGTTTTAAAGCATAATTTTGTTAATTCGTTACGCTTTTAAATTTATAAACAAGTCCCTGGAATGAAGAGGACTTCATAGGTTATTTTCAGTAACTCTAAGGTATGCATTTTATTTTGCATATGAATATAAATTGTATATTAATAAAAATCGTTAGTGAAATTTAATAAGGTAAAACATTTCGAAGAATCTTCCATGTAAAGCTTAGTTTATGATGTCGTATATGTTTCACAATACTGGTCTCACAAATTTGGAACTAAATTTTAATACCAAGTTTGGAATTTATGGCACTTATGCCCGATTTCACTAACAGATGTTAAGATTTAACAGGGGTTTAACAATAGTTATAACAAAAATTGCATTTCACCAACAACTGTTAGCTTAACACTGGTGTTAAATCTCTTGTTAAACTAACAAGTCAAATTTCTGATGTTAAGTCCTTAACAATTGTAAATAGTCAAGATGGCGGGCATGAACTTAGCTGTTGTCGATTTGCTATATTTAAGACCGTGTAAATGACATTCGTTCTAGCGTACGGCCTTTGAGGAGAAATTATTTTGAGGAGCTATAAGAAGAAAATTTTCTACAGAGGTATAGACTGCCGAAACATGTTGCTATGAAGGTTACTGCGGAAGTACAAGAGAGGTTACAACATGCATCGAAAGCAATTTGCCGATCTCGCCTTTGATTCAAGTATTAATAATTTTGAAACTTTATAATTCACTTAAATATGTGGTTAATACAGTACCACCCGTCTTGAAACGTTCAAGTCACTCGTCACTTGTCCTTCGCTCCTCGTTTTAAATTTGCGTAACACAGAGTTAGAACATTTATTGAAACTAATATGCCGATCTTGTCTTTGCTTCAAGTATTAATAACCTTGCGATTTTATAATTCACTGAATTATGTGGATAATGCACGATCCACCTTCCGCCTTGAAACGTTCAAGTGACTCCTCACTTGTACTTCTTCGCACCTCGCTTTAAATTTACGTAATACCGAAAATGTTTCGTGTTTCTAGTAATGACACATGCATTTGAATTAAATTCGTTTCCCATATTTTCCCACGTGACATCTTTCTCTTTTACATCCACCGCATCCGTCCTATTTTCCACGATATCCTTATACTTCGTCACCAATTCAATTAACAATTCTTCCTCCATCGATGAGAATTTTGTTTCACGGCTTTTGTTTACGATTTTGTTTATCCGCTGATACCGAAATTAAGGGGTGAAATGTATAAAGAACCGCAATGGATTTCAAAGGAGTCTTGTATGTTTGTTACGACACGCACAGGTGCAGTTGGTTGAGTTGTTATAACAAAAGAAATGTAAGAAAAAGTGTCCTTAGCAGATTTCTAAAGGATAGCTCTTGACTTGGTGAATAGGGCAATCTTCGGATCCTTCATAATGGCGACAAAATAGTCACAAAGGGTATCTTTGGTTGAATAAAGAAGGCGTCCAAAAAGTGAAAGTGACACAGATAAACCCACGCATATCTGTGGACATTGTGTCAGTTCGTGGCTGGCAAGCCATTAAGAAAGTCTTCGGAGGGAGGCCGATTAGGGCGGTCAACTTCTTCTGCCTTGATCGAGGACAGAAGTGATGAGAGAAGATATTTGTCGGTTAATACGTAACTAGAAGTGATCGAGTAATAAGCATTCCGTGTTCAGTAACTTTAAACAGTGATATTGTAATCCTTGCTCTGCAACTTCTAGTTTAATGTAATAATAAAAGAAGCAGTCATTAAACCAGTTTAAAACGGGCATTCCAGTGTCATTAAAACTATCCTTCTCATACATATCCACGCATACACTGGGAGAAACCTCATTGCTCTACCCTGAATTAAACAAAATTGTATCAAACTGTCGCGCCAAAATAAATTGCTTCAAATTGTATCGTAAACGTGGAACTCGTTGCTAGCCAATATATTTGTATCATCGCCACTTTTTAGCTGTGTGCAGACTGCAGTGCAGACGAAAATAGAAAAAAAAGCGCATCGCAGTTCATTCAGAAAATAATACGACTCACCCATAGCCTTCTACAGCTGTAATATTTACAAGTGTCTTTGAGTTAACATGTGTTTGTTAACATTTTCAGAAAACAGGATGGTGAAATTCAAGAAATTTAACAGCTATGTTAGCGCTGTTACAAATGTTACGTTACATTTGGTAACGTCGATTTTAACATCTGTTGGTGAAATCGGGCATTAAAGTTCCTTATTTATGCTGTCCACAGATAGACCCCTTCTTCAGTAACAGCTACTCTCTGGATTTTATAAGCCCAAGAATACGTTTTCATGGAAACCCCCGACATATAATTTTAAATTGGAATGCAGTATTTCATTTACTTTCTAGGTATGTCATAAAGGAAGTGTTATCGTGCATCAAAAGTGAATGTTTGCAGACTTTACTTTGAAACGCATGCAAGTTATATGAAGCATTCCCACTTAACTGCCAGGATGTAAGGACTGTCATTATGTGATAAACGCAGGTAAGTAACTAGACATGGTTGGAAACACAAGCAACATTTGCATGAGTTTCTCATTTCCGTTACGAAGCCACATTGACGAGCAAGAATCGAACACATGACCGTCGGCAATGAAGCCGCATAGTGTTTATCGATTTAGATGGCGGTCAACTGCGAATACAACTATAGCTAGACGGTTTTCCCTAACTTAACCTGAAGTGACAACCGCAGAAATTAAAATTAAGTGCTGTGCAAAACGATACGAATCTTTAATCAAGCTGCGCAGATTAACTTGGGAATTGATTTTTGCTGTGCCATTAGCGAGCTATTCAGTTGAGTGCTTCTACCGCCAAGTTAGAAATGTCCCGCAGCACTTCCTTCAAATTATTCTGAGCGCCATCTGGCTACTTGTTAACTCAGCTACCAACTGAAATTAAAGTTAAAACGAAACATGCCGTTTTCTTTATTTTGCATCTTTCATTTTTATTCTTTGTAGTTTCCTCTATCTACCTTAATTTTCTTTCGTGAGCTTTTAATCTTGATTTTCTTTCTTTGCTAACTTTGTCGTTTGCGTTTCTCCAGAGTCGACTTCCTCATTCTTATATTTTTCTCCCTATATTGAATCTTCATGTCTTTCCCCCTCTTTCTTTTGAAGTTCAGTGGACTATGCAGCACAATTCCTCAGGAATTCAGCCCACAGATTTTAAATCATATAAACGAATACGCTTGCACATTAAGGGCATTTATGAGATGATTGCTAGATATGAATACATAAATGAAAAACGAGATTCCAGTATAAACAGAAGTTGCTCTCTCCTTCCATCTGAATAAACAAAGAGAACAAGCTGAAAGTATTCAAATTCAGTGGACTAGAAACGGTTTGATTAGACTGAGTTCACATCAGACACACTTTATTACAACCTTTGAGACAAAATTGCACACATTATAAACAGCGCTAATATGGGTGGAAAGGTTCTAAAAGTATGCTTCATTATGGTTGTTTCGCATGCGGAACACTCTTCCTTTGTCATATATAGTACAGTAGAACCTGCTTAAAACGGACCCCTTATATACCGGAAACCTGGCAAATTTCGGAACAGAGCTATTTCTCATCTAAAATTATACTCTAAGCCGAAAAAAAAATGCCTAACGCGGGAACCGGGAACATTTTTCGGAAATAATCTGATTAAAACTAATTACTTTATGCGTAATGATTATAACGTACGTATTTTAAAAGGAGCAATAAATTTTGAGGGCGACTGTACTAGCACAGTTCCATGAACCATAAAGTCATAAACTGGAATCCTTCGAGGAAAAGGGAAAACAAACTATCAGCTCCCTCAACACATGGTAAGGGTACAACAGTTTTGCACTATGATCATTCACAGTTTGGTTGTTACAAGAGATCGAGTACGAATGGAAGAAAGCTGTGAACTTTGGTGATTTTTACAGACATAGTTTGTGTGTATACAAATACTGTAAAATGAGTTCTAAACGTAAGATTCACTGGAGGAGAAAATTATGGCTTTTCAAGAACACGAAAGGAAGAAACGTCCAGCTAAAAAATTAACTGTGTTGTTTGAAGTGAGCAAAACTCAGAATTATGAGATTTTGAAAAAAATAACAGTTGAAGACAAGTGGTTATAGGTAACAGCAGGGCATGTGAAATGCATTACAAAATCTACAGATATGACGAACTAGATCGTGCTGTGTTCCAGTGGTTTGTTAGTGCGTGCGGTAAAGGAATTCCAATTTCTGGACCATTACTTCAGACTCAATCCTTAGATACATTACGAAAAATCGGCAAAGACAATTTCAGAGCTTCCAACGGATAGCGCGGGAGTCTCAAACATCGCCATAACATTGTTTTGAATGCTGGGTGTGATGAAGCAAATGATGTTGATATGCAGACAACTGTAGACTGGAAAGGGGAAATTGAAAACAGAGAAACTAGGTGATAAACTACAATTATTTTAAGTCGAAAATATATTACATAATACATATCAACCTATTATTTGCACTTCATTCTATATTATTCCTTCACAGTAAACCTATGCGACTATTTGCTAATTTCTTTGTATTCAAACACAACCCTCTGTAAGACGGAAATTTGTGTAAATGGAAAATAAATGCCTGAACGATCACGTTCCGTTTTAGAGAGGTTTTACTGTACACAAACGAGTGAGATGGCTCAGCGGTAACACGCTAGGCTCATATTTAGGAGATTCCCGGTTCGATCAGTAGTGGCCACTGGTCAGCTACACGAATCCTGAGTTGGTGCGCCTTCTACCACAGCTCTCCTCTCTCCCAATTCTCCAAATTTCTTCTCCGTCTTTCATGTTACAAGACGAGTAGGCTTTAAGGGACAGTCAAATCTTTATAAGACTGGTCAATTGTGATATCTTACATTCCATTATCTTTGCATGGACAAGCATTAAACATGAACTTTGGCTTCCCATTTGAGCAAAAGTGTTAGTATTGGATAATTTAGACAAATATCTAAGAATATATTCAAACTGTTCAGTCTACCAAAAAGATGTATTGGGTTGTTTTAATAAAATCTCCATTTTGGTGATCTCTTAAACTTTCCGGGTTACGGAAATGTTCATCCACAATGTATAGAACTTCTGGGGACTTCTCCAGATAATTTATGATAGTTCACTTCTCATGAAATAATTTAAACGTATTATATGCTAAATAAAATAGCTAAAAGCCATATTTGAGAGAGCCGCAATTTTCGAAAATGTGTCCACTTAAACGGTAGCCCGACGGAGATTCCTGAAAATCTTCTTGTCGCATACTTGAAGATGCTGAACCAAAGTGCCAAGTTTGAGTTTAAAATAATTTTCCTGTATGAGTTATATTCCTCACTGTCATAGAGACAGACAGACAGGCAGACAGACAGACAGACAGACAGACAGACAGACAGACAGACAGACAGACAGACAGACAGACAGACAGACAGACAGACAGACAGACAGACAGACAGACAGACAGACAGACAGACAGACAGACAGACAGACAGACAGACACACACACACACACACACACACACACACACACTCACACACACACACACACACACACACACACACATGCACGCGTGGAACATAGAAAACATATATTCTTTAATCAGCGATTCACATAACCTGCACATTCACTACAATATAGGAATGTTGTTTTTTTGGTAGAATGCAATACTCTCCCTACTTACTGTAATTAAGTATAGGTACATAGCTATAGTTTTCCACAGACAAGTCCAATACAAATTCCGCAAATATTTGCCAGTCTAAAAGGTGAGGTTTTCTCTCGAAAATAAAGATTTTGTAACTTAAGTAGAAAGAATTCTATGATATTTGGGGTTGTTGGGTTGATCATGTCTTATCACAGACTACACACGCTAAACCTGTGTTCTACCTCTCGTGGCTCGGAGAACAACAATTTTCGATCTCGTTACTGCCATCCGCTTAACTGGATTTACACCGTAGCGTTCTGCAACTGCTTTAACGCTCAAGGGATATCTGCTTATCTAAAAGACGGGGCAGTTAGGCCAACTGGTGTATATATACACATATGTTATAATTATATATAATTTTTTGGTATGCACGCTTCTTTCATTTTTCTGTTACTTTCATATCTCTGAGGGAAGAAGGTAATTTAGTGAAATATCTTCTTAGTTCTGAATTAAATCGGCAACCAATTGTGAGTTTCCCAACATCAAAATTTGTACCCTCATATAGGTACACTTTTCACGTATACCAATAATTGTCTTGAAACGTCCAGAGCTTGTTTTCAATTAATCAAGTGAAACACAATAACCAAGGACGGTTTCAAAACTTAAGAGGTTATGAATATTTCTTTACCTCTTTTGTTTTTCATAAATGATTGAAAAATTCTACACTTGTTACAATATTTACTCTACTTCTGTAATAAATAACTAGTTCAATAAAGTAATGATCTTAAGTGGGGCTTTGCACTCAATGTTATTCGACCGATCATTATATATGCATCCATTAACCAATGTTAGTGTCCTACAATTTCATTATGGTAGTGTAAGTCTAGCTTAGCATTGTATTGTATACACAAGGATGCATTTTCTGAAGAATGGGATTTAACTAATCTATCAGTGATAATTTAGACTATTGGTTCAATTTCTCGAAATATTTTCTTAACTTTTAAAAAGTGATGTCCTCTGAGCATGTGCGGTGAACTATTTCTTGAACACAGGCGTACAAAATGCCACGCTGTCTCTATTTCTGTTTTAAGTTATATAGGCTTCAGGAAAAGAACAGTGTAAGGGTTGAGTTGCAGTTTTCAAAGAGTGAATACGTATCCACTTGCGGTATTTTTTTTTTTTTTCTCATCGATGTATCGTCGTCCGTCGTTGTCGCCATCATCGTCGTCGTCGTCATCGTCACCGTCATCGTCATCGTCATCATCATCATCATCATCATTTTAATACGCGAAACCACACAGCAAAAACCGAAATTTGTAACTCGTGACGTACTTTCACATTAATGTATACTTTAATTGGGTGGAAATTAGCATAAGCATAGACATGCCCGTCTCGGTAGCGTAGATGGTAGCATGGCTGTTTCATGTTCAAGAGGTCCCGAGTTCAAATCTCGGACAGGGTGAGTTATCTGGATAAGGCTTTTCCGGTTTTTTCCCTTTTCCTGAAAGACGAATGCCGAGTAACTCTAAGCTCCATGGACCACGGACGCATTGAGCATCATTTCACCCATTTCATTCATCGTCCGATATGACTAAGTGTTGGAGGACGTAAATTACACAAAAAAGCAGAGACATACTCAGTTTAGTGTTAGAAACGCAATTTCTATATTAAAACAACTAAGAACCGCTGATACGCTGAACAACTTTGGATTCTTCTACTGATTTCCATTCAGATCTCACCTTGTGTTTAGCAACCAGGATATTCAGCAATTTCCTACTACGCTGCAGGGATTACCCCTCACTCATTCAAGGATACGCAACACATATAAAACTAATTACATGTCATATAAAGACCGGACGAAAGACCATACTTGCTAACCTACATTGCAAGGCAACAGCCAGTATTACTGATGTTAACAATTTTTTCCCATTGTATTTGAAAAGTGAGCCACTTAAACAAATTCAGAGTGCGCTTCGAAAATAATTGTGTAAGAGCTGTAGGTCAAGGTTCGGCTTTGATGTTTACTTTAAATCCTTATAAAGTTTTGCCAGAGCAAATGAAAGAGAAAATTATGCTTGCAATTTCTATGATTGTGTCCTCCAATTGTGAAGTTTTTCAACAATTTGCTAAATATGTGTTTTAAAGAACAAATTTTCAATGAGATTGAAGAAAAAGTTTGAAATAACGAGAAACAAAAGCATCGTCATTGTTGTTGTCTCGGCATCTGTTGTCTTTATTTACTTAAATCATTTAAATTCTCTTCTTCCCTTGTCTGGTATATTCCGAGTTCCCCATCTCCCAAACTCTTTTCTCGGGCATCTCATTATTCCTTTTCACCTGTTTTCCTCTCTCTTCATCTTCTCTTCTTGCCAGTTGTGACCTGCTTTAAAGTTTTCTTTGGTAATACATTTTCTGAGAATTAACTGTGTGCAAAGCCTCAAGCAGTGATTCTGTATAACATAAAACTTGAGCAAACTAAGCTGAAGCTAGGTCTTTTACGTTATCATATATTGTAATATAACGCAAGTTAATTTTATATAATTTTGGCTATCCAGCTTGCAGACAAGACCTGCTTATTCCGACAAGGTCTCTGGGTTTTGATTCTGGGTCACATAATTCCTAAAGATATATTTTAAAAAACTGAGACAAACGCTTTCTTTGGAAACAAATGCGCAAAGGTATCCAACTGAACTTCTGAGACGTTCTAATTCATATCACGACATCACCCGAATTTATACTGTTCAGTGTTTTTGTCCATTTTTGTAAAATGGAAGATAGTAGCTATAGTACGTACATCATATTCAAATGAATATCTTGTCCTTTATTTTCAAGCTTTGATTTGTCTAAAATTCATCCTTTTAAATAAATTCAAAATTATCAGTTTGGCGTAGTAGAGTCAAAATACTCAAACTAAGTTATTCCAAATAAAAAAACTATTTTTATAAATCAAATATTTACCCTTCAATAAAATGCATTTAATTTTGGCTAAATTTATTTTCTGTATTTATAGCATGAAGTTTATGTTTCAAGTACTATGAGCATATTATATATAGCAAGTTAGCCTGTTTTGCAAATCAACCTCAGCCGACAGTCGGAATTACATAGCATCAGAACCGACAAGTCGCTATCGTCAACACAACCAAAAGTTACATAACAAATTATATTATTAGTATATTATAAGCTTAACCTTTCTGCAAGGCAATCGGGTGGTAGATGAATAAGATTGTGGAGACGTTCATTCTCAGGGGAGCAGGTTAATTATATTTCTGACCTAATATTGTCCTTCAAGTGATGCAGTATGCGTGAATTTGTAGCGTATTCCTGGATGATAGTTTCAGTGCATAGTAGTGGTGTTTGACATCTGCATTTACTACATGCAGCTTCACCGCATGTAGCGCTGATCATACATGACATGTGTTTATGCTTGGGAAAAAACAGTTTAGACGGCAAGCATTTCAGGCCTACGTTTTCTACTGAAACAAAGAGACATGGGGCAAGTAAGGACAATTTCCTGGTCACATTCAGCGACCAAATATTCCACCAAACACACTTACAAAAATACACATAGATTCAGTAATAATGTGCACCATAGTTGAATTTTTCTGAAACCACAGTATAGATTTAACTTCTGGTTTTATACCGCATTACATACACTTAGGCCATGATAATTACTGTTGGACTCTTGACACTATACACATCAGCTTTTTCATTATGTTGAGGACATTCGTGTACGGAGATTTTTAATAGTCCAGGGTTTGTTGTTATGAGCAGAACTGTAGCAGTCAGAGCGAGCTTCAGAAAACATTTGCAATAATAAATCCCCCTTCTATGGCCGTGTAATTGTAAAGTGCCATCTATGATCATCTTATTTGCCTTAAGTTTCATTATATTATCAGCAGCTAGGGACTGGATATGCCAGTTTCTGCCTCTAAATGCGTCAATGCTTTTTGGTGTGAATGTGCCAAATTTTCGAAGTGGCGAAGCTTACTATATAAAAATAATACAAATTGAGGTATATAGTGGAAACAAGGATATAAAAATATAACAACTATTTAGATTATTCTCAATACAAACATACTTCAATACATCCATTTCTTGGATGCTTTCAATTTCTGAACCAAGTTATGTAATAAAGCAGATATAAAGGTATTGCACCATTTTAAATATTAATGGTGGTTTAAATATTCAAGGTAGGAGAAAGTATGGGCCATCAATACAGGAAACAGCTCTTAAAAGTTTTATTCGCACCGCACATTTAGCTGTTACCACGCCCCGCTAGGTTCACTAAGTTCGAAAGTACGAAGATGGCCTCTGTTCGAGTTGAACCGTTTTGTATGCTGCAGATAGCAGAGATAGATTTCTTACAGTATGCAAGAAAGTCTACCGCTGATACATTTTTGAAAAGCCTGCTTGGATCTAAGGAAACAAACATTCTAATTGCAGCCACATGCGTTACATGCGAATCAAGTCAGACGCGACTGTCAGTTGAATCAAAACATCGTAAAATTAATTTGGTAAGTGACTAGTATCAAGAAATACATTCTGCATATGATGTAAGCCTTTAAACCACACGACCAAATCCCGGATTACGCATTCTACGTAGAGGTACCAGAGGACATAGATGAAGATTTGGGTACCACTTAGTTTTAACGTACGAACTAACAGCTATCTTAAGGGAAATGTCAGTAGTCATAATGTGTACTTATTGGATACACAGAACCAACATGTCAACTTTGAGTACATTAGGGATTCACCATACAGCACTAGTTTTTGTGTATTATCACAAATGAAAGTCTATCTACAACTTTTCTTCCATATGGAACGGTAATTGCTGTGACTACATTTGAATGCTGCAGAGTGAACAACTCCTCAGCTCACTGAGCACTGCCGGACATAGATATTCTATCAAGTATCAAGATCCGGCATCACCTTGCATTTAGACTTCACGTGAATGAGCATCTACCTCACCGCTAGGTTGGCTGTTCTGCTGTAAATGACTTGTCATATTGCCAGTTACCTGGCTCTAAAAATATGTGATTTCTTTCTGTTGTGTTATTTGAGGATCATTGCTACATGCAATCCCTAACAAAGGACTTGCTGAAATCATGGCAGTATATTGCTAAAGCCATCACAAATGTCGACGTGGATGAGCAGAAATTGAAATAATCTCTTGCGGATGCTGGTCCTCAATTCTTCTAACTTATTTGATTTTGTCATGTGCTTCGTTTATTCAACACCACAAATAATAAATAGGAATATAAGCTCAGGAGAGCAAATAACTAAAGCTATTTAGGGAAATCATATCGTCAAATTTTACCCATATTTGTCGATTGAAAAGTCACTTCTGTGAGCAGTTGTAGATTACTGCAAAAACCTGAGGAACTGCATTCCCTTTATACTACTTCAGTAAAGAAAAGTTACAGATAAATGTCATTCATTTAGCGAAATTGTATATTAGAGGGGACTGTTATTCTTTCAGCAATAACTGCGAACAAATATTATATATTATATTTTCTGGTTTCTGGAGCTCCAGTATCAGTATTCAGGGTATTAACACTTAGCTTATCAGCTAAGAAATTCCACAAAACTGTATGTCCATTGTGCACTTTATTAATAATAATTCTATATAAAATTGTGCTATGATTCCTAAATGTTGTCATTTGGTTTGTGTTTTCTCGTTTCAGTAAACTAAAATAGAGTTCTTCACTGTCTTTCTCAACAAGCGAGAATTTTCTATTATTCTGTAATAGCGGTAATGAAATTATACAAGTTAAAGCTACAAATGGAATTATTTCACAGAGAACGTTTTATATAAGTACCAAGCGCCATCGTTCTTATTTTAAGGTCTTTTCTCAACACATCTTCACTTCCGGAAGTTATGAACTAATGTATAACTCACTGCACATTGGAAATCCTCTACTTATAGTCGCGCTGTTCGAACGGTTACCATGGATTTTATCTTGGCTAATAGATACATCTCATATAACGCACTGATTACTCCACGTGGAGTGAACATACATCTGTCATTTGTGATTTCTGCGAATTCCATTGGTTGAAGTGATGCGTTCATTGGTGCTTAGCACAGGGCCTGGAGGCCCGTCAGTAACCCTCTCACTCTTACAAGAATAATCAGTGCGTTATCTGAGAGGTTTTTGTTAACAAAAATAAATGCATTGAAACCGTTCCACCAGCGCGACTATACCGAGTTGTTTCCACATGCACATGCGCACGCTGACCTTGTGAGAGTCATATCAACAATGATTATAAGGATGATAGCAATAGCAATTATAAGGATATAAAATGACCAAACCGAGAAGTAACTTGAATACCAAAGAATGCAAAGCATATAACGGTACTTGTAATGGGGCACTGTTAATCCATCATTAAGAGAAAAGAAAAAACACACAAACACACACCCACGCAGCCAGCCAGCCAGCCACCCACCCACCCACCCACCCACACACACACACACACACACACACACACACACACACACACATACATAAAACACACGCGTGCGTGAATCCTAAGGAAACATTCGTTGCGGAATACCACACGCAGGGAAATTATCAATTTTAACCTTCATAGCACACTACTGTACATGTAATTCCACTAGTGTGCTTTAATATTAATGAGGGTGAAGCTGAAAAGCCATGCTTTTTGTGAAGATTTCCTAGTGAACGATCGTAATACACTGTTACGCGGTATCCACCTCTCTACCTGCTCCCCTCAGCAAATGCACTTGTACATCGGACCATCCTTTAATATCTCTCACGTATTATAAAATGTAAAGAAAGCACGTAATACCATTATATAATAATCGTATACATGGCGAAAATCGACATCACATCCTCCCCAAAATAAAACGCAAAAGTCTAAAATACATTTCATTTAAAAGACAATCGGACATCCTACTATATGCACATTTCGCCACCAGACAGGCAAACAAACGAACTGATGAAGACCAAGAAAAAGGAGACAAGAGCAAACGAACCGATATATCGACCATCACTAGTAAAATATTTAAAGGAGTATTTATTATAATTTAAATTATATTAATGTGTACCAATACCGCGTGGTACATCCAGTATAACACCAAGATGATATTACATAATTGAAACTAACACCTTTTACTTAATAAATTTGTTTAGTTTTAAATGTCCCTTTCGTGTTTCAAATATAAAATGGACTAATTTTTATACGGAGGGAATCGTATACGCTACGACAAAAGCATTCAAAATAAAGCTAGGAAGCCTTGGTAAGCTTAGTTCTGTCAGCGTAAAATTCTCGTCACAGACTCCTTTTGCTTGGTCCCAATCAAAAGGAAGAGAAACGGGGCTCTTGTTTGAGATGTCTACATTCTGACCACGTATCGTGGGAGAAAAGGAGGCTGGTGCACTTATTGCTTGATTGTGTCTCATCCGTGTAACAGCCATCTTCATTACGTATATCATCATCCCGATTGACGTCAAGTGGACGTGTTGAGGCTGGTTCTTCTTCATGAACAACACGTTTTCGTGACGGCATCAACAGTCTAAAGGAAGACCTATGAGGCTCGTAAAATTCCCCAGTGTTTCTTCTACGATAAAATACCAACCGACCCTTTCCTCTCTTATTCTCCTGAGGGGATCAAATAATGAAAACAATCAATAACACAGGTTTGCTTCAAATATTAGATTTGTAAACGATATTTAACGGTTTACCAACAACGCCTTTATTTACAGACTTAGGAATATACAGGTTTAAAGTTTCCAAATTTTACCTCTTGTACCGGCATACTTTGATATGTTAAATACTGACTTTTTGGATACCAACATTCCATATTTAAGGTTTCGATCTGAAGCTTTTCTTAACACTTTTATGTCGTGCATTTGATATTCTCCGCACAGAAATACCTACTTTCCCAAAATAATAAAGGTGGGAGTGACTAATGTAAAGCTACATGACAGAGAAATAGTTAAAAAGTTTTAAAATCTGATGGCTATATTTGTATACCATGTTTAAATGTTCAACATTACGTTTTGACTTGAAGTGCGTAATATTGTCCTTTCAGGCTTCTTTGTTTGGCACTCCAGAGATTTCTGGTCTGTCATTCAGATATTGGTTAATCATTTCTTTAGTGTGACCAAGATCATCAAAGTCGTACATAGCTTATGATTGAAGAAATGTGACATATGCTATACATATATAGGTTTGCTTGAAACGCCACCATGTATTCCATATATATGTTCCTAGAAATAATATAACTGGACTACATGATATAAAAACCTTTGGAGCACTACGAATACAAAACGAAAATGTCAATTTCTGTTAGAAGTATGTGATCCGCCATGATAATATAAGATGTAAAAGAACATCGTGCCTATTAAATGACAATATCAGCATTATTGTAAGAGCTTACGTGTAGTAACCACCATCTCTACTCATTGCCCTCCTAAGAATTCCGTAAGGTTTTCAAACAAAATCCACAACGCATGCGTCTCTTAATTAAAAGAACCTTCTGAAGCACTGTATTAAGACAAATTAAGTCAGAAACAAAGGGTATGAACTACCACATTTGCACATTCCTATAATGATTATCAAGGCGAGTATTTTTGCGGCATTGCTTAATTTGTGCAAACGGAACAATTTCTACAAATGTCAAGAAAACAAAAAGTTTTATTGGAGATGCTCTAAAACTTCACATGATATATTAATAAAACTGCCACTCAATCAATGATTTGTGTTGTTTAGTGTAAAATATAGCCTAAAGAAACCCCTTATGTGTAAACACAAAGTGCCACCGAAATTTCAGTTGTTTTATATTTATAGAAGTTAACAGTCATCTGTTCTTAGAAAGGTGCAACTTTATATAATAAATAGAGGTAATAATTTTTGTGGAAAGTTTGTTTGAAGTTTATGTAATTGTAATGACCTTTCTCTGAATGTTACCGCCGTGAGCACAACTGAAATAAAACGTCATCTATTTTCTTATTTATTTCCCATAGTAGTTTTAAGTAATTTACCTGAGTGTTTCTTGTAATTAAGGCATACCAGTTGTCAAATGCACAAGAATACGAAATGCCTCAAAAACCTCGACTACCATATCAGTTATTCGTTAGAAATTAGCTACCCTAGCTCAACTAAAAGCCTGAAACTATTCCCCACTTTGAGGTAAATTAAAAGTTCTATACTATAATTTACATACAGCGATGTAATAAAAATTTGTTATAAATGGTATATCATCATGAAGCCTACACTTTTTCTAGAAATATTTGTGTATTGTAGTTTCGTGTTTACAAACAATTCAACAGTGATACAAAAGTCAATTGATTAATATGAATTTTAATATTACTTTCAATAAAATAGAAATAAGAAGCATTTGGTTACGAATTAGTCTATGCGTAGGAAATTCTCTGGAAAGTTTTCTGTTACATGTTTTAAAACACCTCTGAATTTAAAGTAAAACCTACTTGTAATTTGAATGCACTTTCTTGGGCTCTGTTAACGTTTTCGCTCATTCACTCTTCACTCATTTACACACATGTGTAAATAAGCACACAGAAGCCTTTAATAAAATGCCTTTTTATGCAGTAGCCTGAAATACAAAAGTTTGGTTTCATTAAAATCGCATAATTAACTACTTTAGCTGCAAAAGAATAGTTACTTTTCCAACACTAGATGGTAGGAAACAAGCAAACACAAAGAACACCGCAGCTTCATTTCAGTCGTTTGTTTTTCAGTATATATCGGTGTATGTATATACAAACAGGAATAAACCCCTTGAAAACGAAGCTATTCTTTAGAAACGATTCGGAAGGAGGACTAAAAATGTTTGGATAAAACTCCATTGGATAAACTTTATTACTCAGAAACTCTATTCCCTAAAGTATTTACCTTTCATCCCTAATCGCTTCGTACTCAGAAAGCTTTATATTATAGATCTTGACAATCGATATCGTATAACATAGATTAATTTTGATGCTGTATAGTATCTATAGGTATATTACATTGAATTACAAGTAATCACTGTGGAGGGGTATATAACGGCCGATGATAAGAGTTGAAGTTGTTACTTGCGAATAACGAAAGTAATGTACGATTGTGTGTAATCACCGGAAGGAGACACCTCGCTTATCGCTACTCACTGGAGATCTGTTGCGATTACCACCCTCATGAACGGAAGAAGTAGTTATGCAACCGCATGGGGGATAAGGCAGTGCTAAAGCTGCCCTGAGAGGACTACTCAGCCAAATAAGTAGACCTCTAGTGTCCACGGCGAATAATCTTTCTTTGGAGCAAGAATTCACAACGTCTGTCCGGGCGTCACAGCAGGATATCTAGAAACATTCCTGACACATGAAAAGGAACAATGAAAGGAAATTTTGGTGGATGAGAAGCCACCTTGAACTCCCTACTGACCAGGGAAGGCCACCAGAAGTTCTAGTTCAGAGTGGGCGGTACTTGGGAATGGAACCCACACCTCCCAGATGCGAGCTTCTTACATTATCACGGATCCATTTCTCTGAAGTAATGTGGGACAGTTATGTATTTAAAACAAACAGTCCTTGCAATTCATATGCATGTAAGGGTGTTCACTTCCTTTAAACTAAAGCATTTGCATTCACCTCAGCACATTGCGTGATAGTGGACAAGCAATGAAGACCTTTTCTCATCCCCTGACTTTGAAACATTTTGGTATGTAACTCTACACTGCCGCTCGCGTGCATTCTTAGCGATATGGATCTGCAATTTACACTACAAGTTATCCTGACTCTAATTCTAAAATAAGCAAATAGCAAAGTAGTAGGTTTGCGTATGCTGAAACTTTCCAATTCATGAATGACTGGAAGCAATCCATACCTTACCGTAGCCCAATCACCTACCTAAACATACAATTAATACTTAAGCAAAGAGATAATATGTTCTGTTTAACAAGAGAAAACGAAATTGCAGGTACTATCCAAGGCTGCTGAAAACATTTGCAAAATGTCTGACATATTATAAAACACTGATTTGTTACCATTCAAAGCATATTGGTTTTTGTTTCAGATACCTTTATCTCATTCTGGAGGCAGAAATATCTGTTAGGAAAACCCTTTTAAAAGAACATTCATTTGGTTGACATTAAAACAATGTAACTCCCAATGCCAAATTTGGAATCCATGGAA
>CM060948.1:58622528-58969430 GCA_030765055.1 Mantis religiosa | reverse complement strand
TTACATTTTGAGGTTTATAACAGAGTTTTGCACTCACGTAACTTAAATGGGAATTACAACGGAAATTTGAAACAAAGGAAAATGTTATTATTAGTAAAAAGCTCTGTAAAAATTTGCTATGGCAAGTTAAAAAGCCCAAACATAATTTTAACTCAGAAATATGGCTGAAACCTCAGATATATTGTTTGTTTCCGTAAATCTCTAAATGGAGTAGAAGAGAGTATTGTATGTCTTCCTCTCTTAATTCTAAGCATATTTATATCGAAATGAATACACTAAGAAATCCCTCCCCTTGTATTCAACTCAATTTAGCAAATACCTTCTGAAGTTGCTTTGTTAGCTTTTTGATATATATGAAATTAAGCTAGAATCCCTGAAGACAAAAAATCTATAAATTATCAACCACAGAAGAGAAGCTGTGAGCTATTTCCTTTCTCTGCCTCCATAAAATGTCATCTAATCACACTGGTCACACAAACCAGTTTCTCCAAGGTACAAGAGAAAAATCCGAATGGGACAGACGCCATAAACTGTGGGTGTTTAAGAGGACGCAGTAACCAGAATAAGAAGCTGTTTACTTGTTAAACCGACAGTCATTAGAATTCCGCAGGCATCCACACCGTGAGACTTGAGCTTGTCATTCTTCTTGTTCAGTGACTGTGAAGAAGGAATTACAAAGCTAAGGATTTACCTTAGCGCTACACTTTGCTTATCGTTCCGGCATTTTGGAAAGCAGAGGGATTCTACTTGGAGCCGGGAGGTGCCTCAATTACAGGAAGAAATTATAATGTCATTTGAGATGATGGCTAAGGAGGGGTGGAGAGGGCAAGGCACCGAATGGGAAATCAATATCAGGTATGCAGAGCCAGATAATCTAGGGCTGGCACGAACAACTTTGTTATTTCGGCTGCCTTCCCTTCGGTAGCCCTCCCTCTTAAACTATTACATCCGTTACGGTCTTCATCAGTTACATCTTTCGTCGATAGAAAGGTAAGAATTTAAATGTTTCCACCACTTACTCCACTCTTGGCCAACTTTAAATCGCCTGTGCCAATGTGCATTTTAAGTAGTAAATATAATATATGTAGGTACCCATTTAAGGTTTAGTATAGAAGTCCTCAAACATGGGCCAAGATGTTTCGAGTTAGGAATACATTTACATCTGAATGTGCTATCATAAACGTATGCATTTTAAATTATCATTGTTATATAGGAAAAGGCACATGTTATTCTTCATGCATTCAAAAAGTCATAGCAATTCAGAAAACAGACGCCTCAGTTCAAAAACACCCTCTCTTTTTTCACATATAACGTTTTGAATGTTTTTATAGATGCCATTTCCTATTCAACACGTTCGTCTTCCTCACATGTTTACAAAGATTTAGTGTTTCCTAAATTATTTCTATTAGAGATATTAAGAAATTCGGTACTCAGAACGACAAAAACATAGTTGTTTAAAACTCTCCAGGTTATCTCCATTAAGTTACTTCTTTGTGTTATTTTCTTCGATGCCCAAGTTTTGCTATTTCTATGACATGGTTGTGTGAATCCTTATTAATAGGCTTTCAACCTTGCAGACTGCTAACAAGTCTAGATAATCACGTAGAACTGACCTCCTGGGGTATAGAAGTGGGTACTTCTTCAAGTGAGGATTCATAGTTAATCTGGAAACATTGTGTTCCAGTCTATCGTTACCAAACAGGGCACAATTCAGGACTTTTTCGTCCTCCATTAGCTTTCATAAGTTCTCCACGAGAACTTATTCTCACATGACGTGTATATGTAGACATGGGTGAAAAATAAATAAAACTCAAGAAAAATAGTGAAAGAATAAGATATTCTGAGTAAGAATAAAAAAGGCCAATTCACACTAAGAATGCTGAACATTTCGGGCTTTCCCTTCAAACGATACAATTAAGATATACACAAAATGAAAAGTTACTTGACAATGGATGGTAGTGATCAAAAATAATCTTTAATATAGGTTGTAAAATAAAGGGAATCCTCGCGCAATGCAACCTATCAGATATAATGTGGCCACCACACCCAGCAGGAGGACGGGATATGGTAACCATTGGTCTCACGCCCCTCTGTTTATAAAAGTGATGCATATTGTTTAGCACCTATCCCGTATGGCAAATATTAACGCTAATAATCATAAATGAGAGTCGCATCGAAAGTCACTATGGCTATCGTTGAAGGACGTAAATTAAAAAAAAAAAATCGAAGGCTACCAGTTGAGGGGCTTTATCCTCCCCGCCTTTTTTATTTTTAATAAACAAAATATCTATATCTATATATATTTTTCTTTTCCTTATTTAACCGTTTTTTATTGTTTCCGTTTAATTACCTATCTGTTTTCTGTAGTTTCACACACATACACTATACGCTATACACCCATGCCCAGGGCGGGACTCGAACCCGCGACCCTCTACGCGGTGGAACGCTAGAGACATACATTCTAACGACCATGGCTACGAGGGCCGGCCGCCTTGAGCAGGGTTGCTCTCTGATATACATTTGTATTATGTCTGAGAGCATTTCAATATGGATACTAACATATTGAGATATATCTATGGATCTAAAACAAACTCCAAGTTAAAAGAGAGACTTACAATAACTAGTTTCCCTTTCAAGTACACCAATAATATAAAACTCACTATCATGTGTAGTAGTTAATGGTATATATTACAACCTGAACAAAATTAGAGAGAATATAATCAAACTGTAGGGAATATTCAGTAATGTGAAATATTCCCTTATTTATAGGTGTGAATTAGACCAAAATCTGGTAGAAAATAATCATCATGGTCGTTGTTGTCATCATCATAATTATTGTTGCTTGTATGTTTCTACATGCTACACTAAACCGACTACACTTCATAGTCTTCTTAACTATCACGTATTTAAAATGGAAGAGTTTTGGTCTGTAGCGAATAAAATGTGTTAAGCACACTCAGCGTTGCCACCTCGTTACATTCATTCTTTTTATATTTCTCTCTCTCGCACACGCATAAGTCTTCTTGGCACTAGACATATTACGCACATGTTTTAAATGCTATAATTGTAACTATAGTTTATAAATTACCTATTTTTCTAATCCAACGAAAACAGCCAGTGGCACATCGATATAGCTGTGAGTGCCACTTATGTCAAGAGATAATTCGTCGTTGTCTTCATCGTCTGAGTATTGCAATTTTTTTAGGATAGGCTCCAAAATCACGTTACGTCCTATTTCTTTCCAAAAGTCGTATTCGTGTAGTTTATCTACATGTGTCACGCTGTTTTCCCAGTCTTGAATTACCTTGTCTATTTCTTCGTGAATAAGTCGTTCAACATCAGTCAGTTTAAAAGTGTTATTGCTGTTTGCAAAATAATTTGAGCCCATGTTAACAACTGGATTGTACTAGCAGTGGCAAGGGGTAAGGCATATTACCTCGTTTTTCATTTAAATTGCAAGTTGAGCTGATACACTTTTTCCTTGGCTTTTAAACGAAAGATGGACTGAATAATACTGCTTTGAACTCTAGAGTACATAGAGATTACAAACCATTCATAAACAAACATATCAAACAAATATATCATGTTTGAACGACACACGTTCTGCCGATGCATCATTCTACAAGCCACGAGGAAACTTACTGGAATTTAACAAATATCTTGGCTTTTTCAAAGTAATTCTTTTATCACGTCATGTCAAACATTTACATTTTAGTTCCGAGTAATTACAAATATACGTACACGGATACATACCAACTGATAATTATGTTCATTGCAGTGTTTGCATTGTTATAGTATATTGTTATTTCACTTACTTGCATTAGGAAAACTATTTGAGCTAAAAATATGGCGTTACTACTGATATGTTAGACACATTAATCTGTACCTAACTCATGGATCAATTTTAGCAAAATCTGAATATTTGTCTAGGCGCAAAAATTAATTATTAGAGATAGATTCAAATGGCGCTCTTCACACACCAATAAAGAAGAATGCATATATGACAACACCCCAAGTCTCCGATTGGTTGCTCACCTAGAGGTATTCAAGGACAAACATCATCCCATTTGAAACACACAATCATCCTATATTGTTCCATAAACAAACTTATATTTGACAGATACTATTTGTTGATGGCTACTGCTGATCATTGTTTTCCAGCGCTTAAAGCATTACAGAGGTCACATATTATGCAAATGGATTTGAGTAGTTTTAATAAGGAAAGATTTTGCACTGGCCAGTTTACCTTGTTTAACACCAATTATTGCAGGTACACAGTGTAGGGTCCTCTGCAGCAGGGATACTCCTGACTGTCCGCAGCCTGTATGGCTAAAATTGGTTGTCCCCAAGTCTAGTTACTATTACCATACGTGTCATGAACTTTATTTTCATTCTTGGCATGCTTTGTATTATTGGAAAAAGGTCATTTGTCCAAAATGTACAAATTTGTGGTCGTGTTTATTCCGCTTTCTGCTATGATTTTTTCAGTTGCTTCTCATAACATGTTTGCTCAAATTTGCTATTTTTGTCAAATCTATCAGCCATCTCATTGCCAATTAAACTGTTTATTGCAACTCTTCTTCTTGATGCCTACTATAGTCTTCATTATTTCTTCAATTACGTATAATAGTCCTAAATTTTGCAATCTGCTGTGAGGTTAACTGTTGCTCTCTCTGTATACACAGTAGCTGTTCCTTCTTTCTTGTCCTCTATCTTTGTGATTTCCAAGTATTCCAAAGGTTTTATTGTGGCAATTGTTCCGCCTCACTTTTCAAGCAATTGCCGTGCCGTTTGATCTAAGTTTATATCAGTTCTTTGACTTTGTTTATAGCTACTTCTGCTCCATCACTTCATTGCCTTTGCTTCCTTAACTATGTATTTGTCATACGAGAAGTTACTTTTATTGTATTCAATTATAGGATCTCTTGTGGCCCCGCCCCTCCCCCCGAAAAAAAGTCTGACTGGCTGGCTGGAGCCATCTCCTAACTTTCTGAGCGATCTATCTAGTTAACTACAGCTGGTCTGCAGTTCGTTTATATTATAGAATGCAACCACTTCTATTGTCTGCCATCTGCCAGTTCGGCTGGCTCTCTGTGTTGAAGTCCTTTCCTTCCTCGAGTATTTATTTAAATTGCTTTGCTTTTCCATGAATTCTATCCAGATTGTTGCACCGTATAATAGCTTTGGTGGTATTGCTTCCTTGGAAATTATATCCACACCCTGATGGATTAGATCCCATGTTATTCTGCCAATTTAGATAAGGTGTTTATCGATTTAATTCATTTTCACTATCTTTATGTATGAGGTAATTGAAACTGAATCCGGAGTCAATGGTTATTCCTGAAATATGCCGAATTTGTTCCCCAAGTTTACCAGTCATATAGGTACCCATTACCTTGCCTCCTGTTTTCTGAAATTAGTACAGCTTTTCACTTGCTCAATGCTATTGAGCTTCTATTTGTTTTGAGTTTTATCATCATCATCATCATCATCATCATCATCATCATCATCATCATCATCATCATCATCATCATCATCATCATCATCATCATCATCATCATCATCATCATCATCATCATCATCATCATTGCTAACAGTAATAATATAATTCTTAAGATATTTATTAATGGTTATTAATATTATCATAACTATTATTATTATTATTATTATTATTATTATTATTATTATTATTATTATTATTATTATTATTATTATTATTATTATTATTATTATTATTATTATTATTATTATTATTATTATTATTATTATTATTATTATTATTATTATTATTATTATTATTATTATTGTTACTGTCGCGGCAATGCACATAAAAGGTTCGCGCCTAGGATAACGCGGCTTGTTTACATTAAGATAACAGGCGGATAGTGCCTACATAAGCAGATAAACATAGCGCAGATAAAGGTCTGCCGAAACAAACCGAGATAAATGGACATTTCTGGACTAATAGAGATTTTTCGGGTTCTGGTTTATTTTCGAATCATCTAGAAATCATCAGCGAGGTACTTAAGAGATTATGACACGCCAGTAGAGTAGTAAAGTTGTAAACGGAGTGAGTCGCCAGAGGTAAGCAGAGAACAGCTGAGAGTGTTGTAAACTGAACGCTGTTTGTTATTGTTATCGACCTTGCAAGATTGTGTTGTGATATGTGATGTAATTTTGCTGCTACGGAGTGTATTTCTACGCAAATAAAGAACATTTAGAATTTCGGCAATTTGGACTTTTAATTCTACGAACCCACAAAGTCACATTACTATCGTAGTAGTAATGTATAAGACATCTAAACTAATCAGCATAGTAAATTGATTATCAATAATCAGCACAGGTTTGTAGCAAAATATTTGTCTCATTTCTAAAGCATAAAAAGCATTTGTAAAAAGCAATATCCTGTACGATATACCGTGATAGGTCTTCAGAGTAGAATTGTTCAAGTTGTTAGTTTAATATCAACCGTAACCACATAAGGTTGAAGTGTTATCTGCGTACGTATATTATGTATTAAACAACTAATAAGGAGCCGGTCAAGAAACAAATGTAATAATGCTCAGTATGTTGCTGTTTGTCCTGTGCTTCGGGCTAAAAGTATTAAAGTACATTTTACGAAGTCAAGCTATTAATGCACTAACCGAGTAGACATTTATCTAATGAAAACCACGTACCACATGATCAAAGAACACTTACACCAATTTGCACCAACGAATTGCTCCATGTAATGAATATTAACATTGGATAGAGCAGATCAAATGTTTTGAATGCGTGAGAGGAACGGACTGAGCTTTTGGAGTTCTGATTTCTGAGTGAATACTGAATGAACGAGGCTGGTCGACGCAATCCCTTTTATTTCAATTAGTCTCTACCGATCGGTTTAGGACGTTCTCTGTATCCTTTTCAGCGATAGCTGGCGAATTCTCAGAATCCAAAATGTATCTTGAATTACCTGGAACTTACGTATTCTATTACATTGCTTCGGACATTTTCCCTGAACTTCGCTAATAGCTGACACCGGCTCGAGCTTCCAATTAGCTCCCATCCACCAAAATCTGGACATTTCTCTCATTTGGAGTTTGATGTTCCACAAAATGTTGCCCGAGGTTTTAATCAGTGATTACTATACAAAACTTACTTTGCTGCAATTATATCAACGATCATTCATTATTAATATTTAGGTATTGCTTTTCGCATTATCATTATGCTACGTTTCCATTTCCTTTGAATCATTAACATTGTAGGATTTACTTTATTTATTACATAGTATTAATTCACTAGTCGACAAAGGTGAACCTTTTTTCCTTCACAAGAATTAAAATAACAATTTATAGAAGTATTTTTAGTGCTAAATTCAAATATAATTTTAGTTTTCCCCCATCGGGCAGGAGTTTTGTGTGATATTTATTTGAATTTTTATAATATTCTAAATATCCGCAACTAGCTATCTCAAAATTATAACTACTCATTTTGACTTACCTAGAAAGTGGTATATAGAGATTTTCGGGTATATTTTGCATATGGAACGTCTCTCTTCTTGGTCCAACAGTAGTCAGCCAGCATATTGGAACTCCACTTGCCTTGGTTCCTCTTCTCCATGGCAGAAATCTGTTGATGAAAACGCTCACTGTGCTCATCGCTGACAGCTCCAAGATTTTCGGGAAAGAACTCCAAGTGAGAGCCCAATAAGTGAATTTTTAAAGACATTTTGCATCTCATGGCTTTATAAGAATGCAGAATATCAGCTACTGTGTCAGGAAGGTTTTCTGTTTTATGGTTTCCAAGAAAATTTAAACATAAACTTTTGAAAGATTGCCAGGCCGCTTTCTCCAGTGGATCGAAATGCTCATCACCCATTAATGCCCGGATTTGTTGCCCTATAAAAATTAGCATCACTGACTTTGGGGAATTTTGATTTCAGGTACAAGAATCCATCAGACTTTTTATCAACAGCTTTGACGAAATTTTTCATCACTCCTAACTTAATATGCAATTCAGGTAATAATATTTTTTCAGGATTCCTTAAAGGGACATATGACACATTTTTCTGGCCAGGGATAAGATATTCACGTTTAGGCCATGATTGTTTAACATAGTGAGACTTCCGACCTCTGCTGTCCCAGGGGCAAACCAAGCAAAAAGCAATGATATTTACATCACCACAGAATTCTATTGATATTTTCCACATTGTATTTTCTCTAAAACTAGTTTCCTATTTTGATATGTCTCTCCCACATCAGCGGTATGCGATAAAGATATTGATGGAAGTTCATTACCAATCTGTATCAGCATAGCCTTCAAACTAACTTAGACGAATCTATGAATAGTCGCCACTTATCTGGACTGTGTTGAAGCCCAGGAGTTTCCATAACTGAACAAATATCACTACAAAACACAATACCATTTTCTTCAGAGAAGCAGTCCTTGAAATGACTATTACAGCCACGATAACTACATATTCTTACTTCTTTTTGGAGTCGATTCCACTCTTTGAGTCTGGAAGTTAAACCTTCAGTTTGTTATTTAGATATATTTAAATCTCAAATCAGATCATTAAGGTCTTTCTGTTTGGGAAAGAATGGTTCTGATGAATAGCTATTGGCTTCATATGTAGGATCATTTTCATTTTTATCTGAAGCATTTTCAGTTTCAGGTAGGTCATAATCAGAGTTATCACCTAAGGTCGTATATGCGTATACTGGTATAGGGAACTGTTCATTGTGTAAGACACGTCTTATTGCAGATTGCAGATTCGGATACTTAACTGTGTATTTTGTTTTAGATGTGCTTCCTTTTATATTTGTCAAACAGAAATAACAATCACTTTAAATAATCCTTCGGTTCCCTCCAAATCATAGGAATTGCAAATGAAATACGATGTGTACCATTTTTCCACCCAGTAAGCAATCTAACACACGAAACACTTTTATCCAAAACATGTTCAAACATGAATGAACCTGCACATCCTTGCTTTATGGTTCTTCAGTAATATTACAAATCATTTCCTTACATACAGCTTGGATAAAATCGCAACATATGAGGTAAAGGTTCCTGTAACAGGTAAAAGAAAACACTAAAATACGATTTTTAAAAGTAGCTGTTACAAAAAGGTGCCTGGTGGAATATCTGAAGTCAGTAAGAAAAGGTGCACTAGATTCACTAATCAGATTTCTTGGGAAGAAAACATTGTCGACTAGTGTTATTAGAGGAGTTAACACCATTTCAAAGAATTCCTATAAGTGCAAAACCAAAATGAAGACATACCCTGATATCTTCATGAACAGAGATGTCCTTCTAGTTTGCTTAAAAGATATGATCAGAGATAAATCTCATTGAATATTAAATTAATTTCCATGGAACGCAGGACTATTAAGCAATATTCTGATAAAATCTTAACGGAGAAGTGAATACCACAAACGCTCTGGGGAACTTAATATTACAACCTTCTTAGGTGACCAGTGCTATGTATTATAATTTATCTATCAGGGTGCTTTGGAAACCAAAGATCTCATGACTAAGTACGTTTCATTTGATTTGAGTATGATTAATGGAAAATAGATGCACACGGGTCAGTAGTTATCTGTAGTTTTCCGAAAACGTTCTCAACGTTAACCAGAATATTAGGTAAGTGTCGATGCAGCTAAACAACTTCCGCAAGTCATACATCTTAAGAAACCTTTTCGTAAACTTAGTCATCTTAAACTGAACGTTTTCTGCCGCTCGTATATTACCCAGAATTACACGAATGGGTTATATAAGTAAATGATGGGCAATAAGAATAGCGATGCATTTCTTAACTTGTGAGTTACTTAAAAGTTTCAGTTAGATCTAAAGCGTGAAGGTTATATGGACAAAGCTCTCTGTAGATTGGTTGAATGGTGCGAAGTTGTTCAGCTGGTTTTGAGAATGTGAGCAAACTCAGGTGTGCTAATTTCTAACCTTATCACTCAGGCATTAGGTCTTCATAGGTATTAGGTCAGTTTTCAAACATTTCAAGATATTAAGTGCCTGAATGCAAGCAATGCATAGCCTTTTAAAGCTATAAGGCAACGTTTTCCTATCTTTTTCCTTCTCCTGCAGTATTATAAGTGTAAAATATTCTAATTAGATAACTTAAGAAACGCAGCTTTTTAATCAAGGGTTTTAAAATAAGGGATAGGTTTTAACAGTTAGAAGTTAGTCTGCCACTTTTTTGAATTCCATAGAGTGGACGCACTATTCGTTTAAAAGTTTCAATTTGTATATTATGGGTTGAAAGTTGGGTTTGAAATAAAGGATAAATTCTATAGAGTGACATAGGTATCATGTTTCCGCTATAAAGCCTAAGTGTACAAGGTTTTGTCAAAATCCAAATAAAAGTATTCCTTCACAACGAGCTTTTTTGTTGTAATTTACGTCCTCCAAAGTTAAGTCATATCGGACGATGAATTTAATAGGTGAACTGAAACCCAAATGAGCTCAGGGTCTATAGAACTTAGAGTTACCCGGCATTCGTCTTTCAGGTTAAGGGAAAACCCCGGAAAAAACCTTATCCAGGTAACTCACCCTGACCGAGATTCGAACTCGGGACCTCTTGAACGTGAGACAGATACTCTACCATCTACGCTACCGAGGTGGGCTCAACAATGTATAGAACCAATTTGGAGCTGCAAACATGATATGCAGTACCCAACGCCGCATCTAAGTTTAAGAGACTTTAAGACTCTTTGAACTTGTCGCCATTATAAATCTCCAATAAAATTCGCAATAAAATATAAAAATAATTTTATAATCATATTCGACGAAACGGTACTGCAAAAGAATGGCATAAGTATAAAATTCCCAACTGTGTTTTCAAATTTCTAGGAGTAATTTACAGCATATTTCCACAGGGAGAATAAAGCGCCTCAATAGTAAAATAATCATGAAGGTCAGTTACATGATTTACGAGACTTTCCCTTCCATACAAATGATGTTTCAGGATCATATGGTACAATAGTGCCTAAAATGTGGTAAAGTTGTCCTTAAAACTGAGAAGCCACAGAAAGTTTGGTGAAATAAATGAGCAATGAACACGAAGCTTGTTATTTTAGTTCATCAAAACTGAGTAATTACCAAAGACAAACTTCTGTGCAGCAAATAAACTGAAAGAACACAGTATCGAAACCCTAGCAAAGGCTTGCGTTTTGTGCACTGGGACTTCGTTCATATTTTACTTCATTTACACGTTCCCTTTATGTAACGGAGATGTTCGCTATCCATTAGATATAATTACAAACCCTGCGAAGCGTACTTATCATCTTAAGCCCTAAGGCAGCAAACCACCTATTGCAACCAGAGGGCATAAAGCAGCCTTGAAATTTCATTTTCTTGATGAAAGGCAAAACTTACTAAATGTATCTTTCAATGTGCTCTAAGTATAAGCACAGGGGTATATTCAGCGCATAGAAGTCATGGTCTGCTTTATTTCTGGTTTCTCTCACAATTACCGTTCATATTTTCAGTGCCGTGGTTGAAAATTTGTTGCTGGGTGGGGACATTCCCAATTTTATTACAATTTACGGGTTTCTACGTCTCTAAGAGATCTACAACAACTGCAAACATACAAAATTCCATCTGAACATCGTTCACCAATCTGGAAAATGTTGTAATTGGAGTAACTGCGTTGACCCTTTCTCCCAACTTTCACGTAAAAGTTTACAGTACTTCGTAAAATAATTGTAGAATAAGACAGGCAGAAAACATACCTTCAATGCAGTATCCATTGCAGCTAGAGGAGCACTGGGTGGCTATGAGTGAAGGTTTTTGCACTGCAGTTTTATGTTTAAGGGAATTATATATCAATAGTATCGACATACTTACTTTTTAGCTGAATGAACATTATGTAGTTTAAATCGGTAGACCAAACTTCCAGAAATTCACTTTTCACATATGGAGAACATATTCAAGGACGTTTCGCAATGAATTATAGCCTTAGCAAGTAATATTTAACATTTACAAATATAGCGTTAATCTGTGGTTTAGTAACACTACGATTTATTTTAATTATAATTATATTTATTAATATAAACATTAAACAAAATCACAGGTTAGACAACATAGTGGAAAATCTCGTGCACTGCAACCCACGTAGATCTATTGCAGCCAACACCCCCTGGAGGAGGATATGCAGTAAAGGATCTACAGAAGGTTACAGGCCACTTACAGACTAAGGAATCCCTAAAAGTTACAGGCTTGAAGACCCATCTAACTGCTAGAGCTACCTAGATTGGAGGATGAGCGACCGTCGACTAACCAGCACTTTGGTGTCCATGGATTTTAATCTTTCATTTGAGCAAACATTCCCACTAATTTTTGGATCCACCTTACCCCACCAACTTATAAGTGAGAAGTAAAGAGAACCAAACTGAAACAATGGAAAGGACGTCCCGATATATGAGAAACCATCCCAGCATTCACCTACTGACCAGGGAAACTACGAAAAAACAAAAGTCCGTACTGATTATCGAAGGAATTGAACCTGGAAAGAAAATCGACGTTTTAAATAAATACAGCAATCAGGTGGCTTATTAGCACCAAGTGGCAGTTAATCTAACAGGTTAGATCACGAAGTTTTCTCTGTATGCTGAAAAAGAAAACCAATTAGCTAACTGTTAGTTTCCACATATCAATAAAAGCTTATAATTCCTCAGATCCTTAGCATGATTTCCACAGCAAAGTACAACTCAACAGCATCGGCGCAAATTGACCAGTTGATATAAATGCGGACACCTAAGTACGCAATGCTTGTTAATACGTTTAAACCCTAGTCTTTTATTAGTTTTCGCTCACATATTCTTCTCTTTTACCACCCAAGTTGTTGTTGATAATAGTAGGGAATTCTCCTCCTCTCAGTAATTTCTCTTCTTCTTAAAAATGTATATTTTATACCTGTTATATTTTAGAAATAATTATACTTCTTTCGTGTTTATACTCAATTCGCGTTTTGGTGTTTACCCTTTAGGTAGTGATTGTAGTGGACTGGAAGGTATTTTTTTTTTTTTTTTTTTTTTTTTTTTTGCCATCGACCTTTTTTTTTTTTAATACTTTTTTTTTTTTTTTTTTAGCTACTTGCTTTTATTTTTGAAGCGAAAGAGGGAGGAAGGGAGGGACAAGGAGGGGGAGGAAGGGAGGGGACCGATTTTTATCTTTATTTTATTGTACCTCACTGTTTTACATGTAGGGGAATGATGTCCGAAATTGATATTATTCTGCCTATATCTCTTAAACGTGCAGTATCCACGGTTTGAAGGGTGCTATTTTCTTGAGCTGGATCATTGTCCATCTCTCTTCGCGTAAAAATCGTCTGAGCCGTGATACTGAACAATCACTTGGCGTGTCCAGTGTGTTTATCCAGGTAAATGTACCCATTATGAGCCAGAGCAGTGCACGTTGTAATGAAGGGTTCACCTTAGGAAGATTCAGATGTAATATATCTTCATGTGAAGCATCCCATCCGGCAGGTATCCAGCTATTACATTTGTCTAGCACCCAGTTCCATATATCAGCTTTTCCGGAACATACCATCACCCGATGCGGAAGTGAATCTGCTTCCGAGCAAATAGGGCATCTCGGGCAGTTAGCCATTCTGTGGCGGTACAGTTTGTCTGCCGTTGGAAGAAGTTCATTGACAATTTCATACGTCACCGCTAACCATGTGGTGTTCAGTTGCTGACAGCCAAAACATTTCCATATGCGCTGCCAGGGCAGCTGCGGATATTTTATCTGTACCTGTGGGGTGATTCTAACTGCTTGACGAAGATAAGCATAAATGTTCTTTACTGTGCACTTATCACCATCTATTGAGTGCTCCGGGGGTAACCGCTCCAACGCGTAATACGTGTCCCGTAAAATCTCGGGTACCTTGCCTCGTTGTCCTTGGCGCCAAAAATCCATGTGCGTGCGTTGTATCATGGTGTCCACGGGATCACTCTGATTATTTAGGGCAAGCAGAAGCATTTTGATCATCAACGCTCGAGACTGGAGAGCCACCTCTATTAATCCCCAACCACCTTGCCCCTTCGGGAGACGTAGTTGAGCCCGCGCAACACGGTAGAGCTTCCCTGTCCAGATGAAATAGCCCAATATCTGTTCTATCCTCTGGGAATCCCGCTTTGTTGGTGGTAGCACGTGTGCAAGGTACCAAATCCTGCTGAGCGCGAAACTGTTACAATATCGTATACGTTGTACCAAATTCAACATCCGGAGTTTCTGCTTGTACATCATCCCACGCAGTACATTAATCCGGGTCGTCCAGTTATATTCCCTCATGTCCGTCTCGCTATCACTAAAGTAAACTCCCAAAATCTTCGTGCGCCGCACCATAGGTATTCCTAAGATGGATGTGTCCGGCGGATCTGGTCCAATGGCTAAAATCTCGGACTTCTGCATATTAAATGTCATCCCTGTCGATCCCTCGTACTCTTGTAAACAATCTCTTAAGCGAGGACTGTCTTGGGGGGTGGTAACTATTACTGTAATATCGTCTGCGTAGGCCCTCACAACCATTCGCTGCCCATATATCTCAAGTCCATCAAGTGTAGATTGCAGCTGTCGGAGTAGTGGGTCAACATACAGGGAGAATAGCATCATGGACATGGGACATCCTTGTCTGACTGAGCGTTTAATCGGTATAGCAGACGTTAAATAGCCATTGCAGAGAACTTTTGACGAGGCACCAGCATACATGGCTCGAATCAGGTTGCAGAATTTATCAGGCACTTTTAATTCCATCATACGTCTCCACAAACCGTCATGAACCACGCTGTCAAAGGCCCTTTGGAGGTCCAAATTAATAATCGCTGCAGACTGATGTTCCTGTACGCAATGCAGTATACATCCTCTCAAGGCAGCTAACGTATTTTGCAGGGTCGCTCCCTTCTTTACTGCGGCCTGGAACTCGCTAATGCTATATGGTAGTATCTTTTGCATACGACCAACAATTATTTTAGCGAACAGTTTGTAATCACAGTTTAACAGCGTGATCGGTCGATAATCCTGTAAGGACTTGGGTCTAGCCACCTTCGGAAGTTGTACCACTATCCCATCTGCAAATGTGCGTGGTAAATGCTCTGTATTCCACATTTCCTGAAAGACTTGTGACAGTTCGTTCTGGATGTGACACCAACATTGCTTGTAAAATTCATATGGCAAGCCATCAGGTCCTGGGGAGGCACGCAATTTGGATTTTTGGATTATTTCACGTAACTCTGATTTGGACAGCGACAGCGTGTCCTGCCACAATTCTTCCGGTATCTCTGGTAGGAATTTTGACATATATGCCTCTACTTTGTGTGCGAGATCTGCGGGGTCGCTGAATCGTTGTGCGTAGAAATTGTTCACTTCACGAATAATTTCGGCTGTAGTGGAAACCTCCCGTCCATCTATTTCAAGTTGAGTGATTAGCTTCCGGCGACCATTATTACGTTCCTTTGCCAAATGAAAAAAACTCGCCTGCTCCCCATGCAGCACTTCCTCCGAGTGTACTCTGGCCAAATATCCCTGAAGTTGTTGTGTTTTACGAGCTTTTATATGTTCTTTGATCTCCCGCACTAGTTGCAGAACATTGTCTCCCTGCTGTTGGCGTACGTGCAGCTCGTGGAGGATTTGGAAGTAATATTCCATGGTTTCTCTTCTAGCCAGCGCTCGACGAACGGCAGCAGCCCGAAAGAAGTTCCGTAATGTAGGTTTGGCTTTACACACCCACCAGTCGACTTTGTTTGGTGCACGCGCAAAGGATTCCCGCAATCGTGACCAGCAGTCCTGGAAATCAGTCATCACTTCCTCATCCGTAAGCAAGGAGCAGTTAAGTTTCCAGTAACCTCTGCCCCTATTGCAGCTCGCCGCCCTGCCCTCAAGTGCATGTATTAGAGCGTTATGATCACTAAATGCCACCGGCATTATTTCTGTGCGCTGAAGGCGGGGTAAGAGTTCAGCCGTAACATACATGCGGTCCAGTCGTGAAGCTGATGGTCCTCTCACGAATGTAAATTGTACTGCTGAGCCGTGCTTATGTTCCCAGGTATCTGTCAGGTGCATTTGTTCTACTAGCTGTTGCAGAGTACTACACCCATTGACGGCACCCCGTTGATCTTTAGCAGCTAAAGTACAATTAAAATCGCCAACCAGGACGAACGGTGCACTTGATGGAATATGGGTCAAGATGTCTTGCCTAAAAAAATTTTCTCGCTGCTTTCGTTTATTACTGCCCGCAGGGGCGTAAATGTTCACCAAGGTAATGCCCTCATACACTGCTGAGATGGCTCTACCAGAGGGATGGAGCACGAAATTATGTAGTTGTAAACCTTGACGATACACAATAGCCGTACCGGTACCTTCCGGCCCAAGATTCGTCTCGTACTCGTAGCCATATAAGAAGTCCATGTTATCAATATTCACCTCCTGCAACAAGCAGATATCTATGTCATGATTTATCAAGAAGTCCCTTAAAAGTTGCTGTTTGACCACCTGTCGCAGACCATTAACATTAAGCGAAGCCCAGATTTGCGCACCTATCGGCATTCAATGGGCTAGAGGCACATCCTTAGTGATGCCAGGATTTCGAAGAACCAGGAACCACTTTAATATCAGTTGAGCCTCCTTGAACAATGCCTGGGCACGAATCCTCTTTGGTAAGTTTAGCTGAACGTAGTTCTTCTTCATATTCATCACCGTCATCCACTGCCGGCCGCTTGACTGAGTCTATCTCTTTCCCTTGGATGGGAACCGGGGGACCACCTTTCAGGTGTAGCACATCCGGAGGTTGCTGTCGTGGTGGAATTCCTTGCACTTCCATCCTCCTGTGCTGACTTCTTAATCGAGGGTCGCGACCCGACAATGTAATGCCAACCTTTTGCCTTAACTGAGCTATTTCAGTATCAGATACCTCTACTTCTTCATCACTTACAACCTCCATAACACCATCCCGAGAACCCTCAGCTGGAGCAGTAACAGCAGATCTTTTAGGAGCATCCTGTGTCTCAACCATAGGCGTGATCTTGTTGGCCACTGCAGACTTTTCGGACTCCGCCTGCTCTCTCGTTAGCTCCACTACTACCGGACCATTGTCTGCCTGTTGTGTAGGTTGCTCCGGCGGCTGGTCTTCTGTGGACGTACTCGTCGAACCTGCTGTGTACTCTCTACCGACAGCAGCAGCATATGAGTTAGCACCTGCTGCGACACTGAAGGTAACTGGACGGTTCCGTGGGTTGATGGGTAACCGCGTAGCACGAAGGGGGCACTCAGCTTTCAGGTGGGTAGTGGCATGACAGAGATGACAAGCTTGCGGTTGACCGATGTAACTGATTCCAATCAAATAGGTATCGATAACCAAGCTAGCAGGTATGTGACGTTTTAGTCCCATCTTCACAGCAATCACTCCGTTGTTAGTCGGAAGAAGATACTGGGAGCTCCATTGCTCTCTGCGTATGTCATACACTGTACCGTATTGGCTCAGCTGCTGCGACAACACAGCGAGGGGAACCTCCGAAGGTAAATTGAACACTCTAACATTCACTGTTTGCTGATCACCCGGTGTAATTCGTAACTTTGCCGTTTCTCCAGAGGCGTAGGTAAAGGTTTGTTCATCTTGATAACGGGCTAGTAGATTATCGTATAATACCGCCGAAATCACCTTCACATATATAGCACGTTCTCTTGTGTGCAGCTGGAGCGTGTCAACTTGATCCACTTGTAATCCCATGAAATTTACAAGCCACTGGTGGATTTCTAATGCAGTAGGTTTACTTGCCGTTGCTTCAAATTGAATTTTTAGTGTATTCACACGTTTGTACATCGCCATGATTACTTTTTCAACTCAAAACCGAACAGGTATAAATATACCCAATTCAACTAAACTACGCGCGGAGCGCTGAACTGTATACACGACCGCACAAACAAAGCCCGCTCGGCCTGGCGTTTACTACCGTACACAGCGGAAAGACAACCTCGCGGTATGCCAGTCACCGCACAACTGCTGGTATTCGGCACTGCGACCAGTCTCAAGCTATTATACCTATGCCTCATGACGGGAATACCGGGAGGAACAATGAGGTGATAGACAGAGCGTGGCCAACCAAAGGAGTCACGACGGTGTAGAGTCCTTACAATTGACCAGTTAGAAACTCCCCAGCAGGCCAGTACAGACGGCAATTCACACATCGGCAATTCACCACGCGGGCCCGGAGACCGTCCTACCGGAAGAGGAGGTGTTTGCCAGGAGCATATCATCCTGCCATGCAGCGCCGATACTCTCACCTACACTTCTACCCCGTAAGGGACCAACAGATGAGAGATGATGTCAAATGATAATAGAGATGAAGTGGAGGAAGAGGAAATTTGAGGGATGTAACTAACCTTTGCAGCATTCACCTGAAGAACCAGGAAAGCCTGAGAGCTGACCCTCGGACAAGAAGGCCGGCCACGGGAATCGTACCCGGACTTCCCGAATGCGGGCCACAGACGAAACTGCCTGAGACATCCCGATCAGGATGTGATAACAAACTAGTGGATTTTGATAAGGCCTCTGCAAGATTAATACTACGAGGGCTGTTCAATAAAGAATGATCATAATTTTTTACGGACATAATTTTTCGCACTAAAATTCAATCTTATTATATTCTGTTAGCTTAATGTGAAATAAAGACGCCGTAGTAGTTTCATTGTTGATATTCCTGGTTCCCGCCTGTGAGAACCAGGCAAGTTCAGACATGTTCAGTATCGCCTACCACTACAATGGAGGTAACATGCAGTTAAAGTTGATGCTAAAGGAAGATCCGGAGCTTCTTTCAAACGTAATCACTGCTGATGAAACTTGGCTACATCATTTTGATCCTGAGAGCAAACAGCAAAGTTCAGTATGGAAATCTCCTTCATCACCAACCCCCCCCCCCCCCCCCAAGAAAGCAAAAGTGGTTGCTTCTGCTGGGAAAGTTATGGGCATCTCATTCTTTGACATTCATGGAATGGTTTACCAGCATGTTGTACCTGCAGACACATCAGTAACTGGATAATACTACAGGGATGTCCTGAAAACATTGCCAATCCATATCAGGCGCAAAAGACCACATTTCCGTGAAGCAGGCTGGATGCTGCACCACCATAATGAGCGGCTGAATATTGCCAATGTTGCTGAATACCTTTCAAAAATCAACGTGAAATACAGCCCTCGCCGTCCCTATAGCCCGGATTTAGCCCCATGTGACTCTTTTCTATTCCCTAACTTGAAGAAACGCCCTCGTGTAAGGCATTATCCATCTTCAGAAGCAGTGGTGAAGACTGCGGAGGCTATCTTAAAGGATCTCTCAAAAAATGGTTTCCAGCATGTCTTTGCAGACTGGCAAAAACGCTGGGACAAGTGCATCGCATTCAGGGGAGACTATTTTGAGAAGGAACATCAAAATTATGAAGATCAGTAAAGGTGTGTTGTAAAAAAAATATGATCATTCTTTATTGAACAGCCCTCACACATATAAATGTAGTAACGTTCCAGTAGACAGCTATATAACAAAGTATAACGAAATTGTACCAGAAAGGCACGTACTAAGAGACAGATCTAAATGATGCCATAAATACAAAACTTGAGCTGCATTTAAGTGACTTTCTCTGCTAACTTTTCAAAAAATAATTATTACAAAAGCTTAATATTTTATCTATCTCTGGTTAATCTCGACAATATGCAGTTACACATTTTATCGTGGATAGAGCAAATAGATAAACCGATATTCTGGTTTTTAAACAGCGTTTCGGTATGCAATGGCTTTGAAGTTCTCTATCCTTTGTACGGCAATGATCCACCATCAAAATGAGAAAAAAAGAC
This sequence comes from Mantis religiosa, assembly GCA_030765055.1. Taxonomy (NCBI): domain Eukaryota; kingdom Metazoa; phylum Arthropoda; class Insecta; order Mantodea; family Mantidae; genus Mantis; species Mantis religiosa. Next base: position 58,949,593 of record CM060948.1, on the reverse strand, counting down.
CTAGATATGAAAATTATAATTACTGGAAAATTTAAACCAATAATACAGGGAGCCTCTGAAATAGTTTCCTAAGTAAACGGTAGCCTGACAGAAATGGTCACACTTCGACCAGTTCAAAATCTTGGTGATGTAAGGTTTCGCTTACTCCCTACGGTTACCAATCATTACAAAGGTCATTCAAATGATTATTCTCAGAAAATTCAAGATGTGGATTTCGTCTCTAGGAAAACGTATTAAACGTATGCTACTTTAATCAAAATGGTGGACACACTTTTCAAACAATCAAATACTAGAAATATTTTGCACGTAAAGGGTAGTTGGGGCAGGAGACTTTCTTGACAATGTTCGTGTCACAGACTTGGGAGATGCTAAACTTTATATATTCGTATTTCACCGATTGTTGAGTTATATTTCTCACCAATACACACGTACAATTTTTACTAGCAGTGTTTCTTTTTCTCTATTTTTAATGGAAAATTATCAAAACGTGAAATATCTTATCCGAAACTTCGTTTATAATGCAATATTATGTCCACTTACCATAGCTAAGAAATAAAGAAACTGAAATCTGGCAGCGTAAAATCTGGGGAAACATTGCAGTGTGCGTACAAAAACCTAGTGTTCCCAAGGTCATAGAATTCTCTGGAGTTGTCTAAAAGCAGGAATCATAAAGCAAACTAAAAATTTGTGCCACATGGTGAACGGATCGAATATCAGCATGAGTAAACATTTCTCTACTTTTGAACAGATGAAATGCTTCGGTTTTCCGCGTTAATTGAACCAATTAAATACTGGGGTCACATTTCCTAGCTTGCAGTCCATCACGCTGACAGGACAGTTCGTTTGAAAGTCCACAAAAATGCTTAGAGCGCTTTCCTTTTTTTTTTTTTTTTTTTTTTTTCAACAAACACCACACCCTCCGAAGTACGCAAATTTTTGTAAACTTCGATGAGTGTGCCATGGTTGCGACAACACGTTTTAAGAGCACATAATTCACAAACATCTGTTAGCATACTAAGATAAAGAAAAATAGCACATATGTATATGTATATGAAATGCCATCCCTGGCCTTTTGTTATAGCTACAGCATACTTAGACGTTATCATTCTACGTACAGTTAACGCCAAAGATAATCTCACTGTATCTCGCGTCCACGTCCTATTATTTATCGTCATATGTGGGCTTGCGAAGCCATGGGCATGACATTGCTTGCTTTAGCCGGGATTCGCCCTCTTGCTGCTAAAGAATTACACCAATAACCACAACGGGGGTTACAAAATGGCGTAGAAACGACATATATGTTCACGAAATAGCTAAAGGAGAAAGAGGTGGAGTATGTGCATTCAGCTTCTGATACAGCCTTTGTATCCAGATTGGCAGGACACGACTTTTAAACTGGAATATGCCAAGGGGAACACGTAATAAGTGACCAGGTTAACGAAATGTATAGTATGTATGTGTGAGAACATATTCAGGGGGTGGAAATTAAAGCTTCACTAAATGCAATAAATACTTAATAAGGCAGAAGAAAAAACAAAAAGACTTAAAATTTTATTTTTATAAGAAAACCATTAACAGCACGTAGAACGTCTTCCCCGCTTCAATTAAATCTTTTGTCCTCTATTTTACTATATAAACACTTCTAAGCACAGCAATTGCAATTACTGTAACAGTGCGACCAGCCTCTCTCATACCTTACAACAGGTCCACGAATGATTTCGCTAGCATACGACATGGCTGATTCAGAGACAATAAACATGTTTTGATTTAAATTAACACTAGAGGTACCAACCTCCCTCTTTTCCCCCTTTCCGTTGTGTCATCAAGCCACTACGGTCCGTGATAGGTAACGTAAAGGACATGTCCTAAAACATCTCGAAAACAATAAAAACTTGGCTGAAGGATTCATTTGGGGTTGTGTGTACATTACGCAGACATGCTGGTCATACAAAACCAAATGGAAGTATTATCTAATAAGTTTAAAATTTGGTAACTTCAATTATTCTATTTGGATTTAAATCAAGAGTTAATTCAAACATGAAATCCCATCACGGGGAGAATTTTAGATGTAGTTTATAAACCCTATGTCAACTTTGAGTTCCCAGGTAGTATCATAGTAAACATGACACCCGAAATGCAAATTCCTTTTGTTCCTTTTCTGTTACAAAATGAAACATGTTTAACATTTCGTTCCCGTCACCTTCACAAATTACTATAGTTTATTTATATAAATGACAAAATGCCTACGTAACTGAGGCCAAGGAGTATACCAATTAGATACGGTTGGTAAAACGCACGAAACTCCATACGTTGAATCTAAAAATATGCCTTCGGGGCATCTGGCTGACAGTTGTTTCAGACCAAACTTGGAATCAGTTACAGACTGCAGACGCGTGTTGTGAAGAGAAGCTATTAGCGATACTGTTAACTCTCCTAACGGGAGAGACTGAAGTGGGTTTAGGATGGAGGAAGACGAGCACAAGAGGATTTCTGAGCCACTCATACTAAGCATCGCACCTCTGTGAAGCGGATGGAGGTGCTACTGCCATTGTAAATAAGAGCAAATCTGCCGGAAATGCCAAGGCATAATTTGAAGTTTAAGCAGGGTGAATCGGTGAATCAGTAGTGGTGATATATGTTGGAAATTATCCCCAAGGTTGACTGCAGTAGTGAAAGTTTATTCACGGAAATGCGGCGTTTTGTTTCCGGTGCAATCCCACTGTTGGTAACTGAGATATTCCTAATTACATATTCTATTTCTTCAGATTCTGGAATGTCTTTGAATTAGCCGGCCCTCGTAGCCATGGTCGCTAAAGCGTATGTCTCTAGTGTTCCGCCGCGTAGAGGTTCGCGGGTTCGAGTCCCGGCTTGGGCTTGGGTGTTTATGTGTATAGTGAATATTTGTGAAATTAGGAAAATAGGAAAGAAAATAAACGGGAAAATGAAAAATCGGTTAAATAAGAAAAAAACAGCTATACCTTTTCGGTTAGCATTTATAAGATTTCTATTTTATTCCTTTCGGTGATAATTTTAACAATACAGTGAACTGAAAACCTTACGCTCTTTCTGGGACTTGAGAGTCCGGGCAGATTTTTTGTTGAACAACACTGTTCTACAGCCTATTACACCTGAACAGACGAAGGGATCCCATTTCGAACACTTTGCCCTTTCTATATCAGATGTCGATAAAGCGTGAATGCCTTAACGGAAGCCTATACATTTGTCTGGATGCAAACTGCTGTAGTGCAAGCACTTCAGGTTGTGAGAAAGAAAGAGGTATAGTTTAGTTAAGAAAACTAAGGTAGGTATATCTGTGAGATGAAGTAAGGGATGGTATTTCTTTAGTTACTTGTATATCTTAAAATAGATAAAATATCAACTTAGCACACTTATGATACTTAATTAACATATCAAACGTGACTGGAACTTAGCAAATTCTAAGTTTGAGGATAATGATGCCACATATTTGGGTTAGTATGGACTGTTTTTTCTAATTTTGTTGACTATGAAGAAATTGACAGGTTTTGATAATATTTATACAATGACTATAAACACTTGGTTAGGAAAGCAAGGCATTCCACAAGTCATTCGAAATTTACAGAAAATTAGTGCTTGAACTTTCAACACTTTGGTGATCATAGAATCCTGTTCTCTTTCAGTCTATGATTTTCCATTATGCCATTCTCATGGCTAGCAAGGGTTTTAACCTTATTGGTAGCCTCTCTGAGACCAGACACCATTGGTATTCTAAACAATTCAATGCCATAGTCGGGATTTGAATCACGGATCTGCTGGTTTCCGTCCAGCTGCTCTACCATTGAGCTACTATGGCCAACGTGCCGATATGACATTAAATTCTCCAACTGACTCGTATTTTCCCGGTAAACCACTTAGGAGTTCTCATAAACACATGAGACAACTACCTTAATGGCGACTAACTACATGTAAGTACTTTAAGGCCCGGGCTTTATAGTTAACCACTATTAGGTACAATTAATGGAAATTAGTTGTTCTTTCACACTGGCCGTGTGTAAGCTAAAGTATGGAAAGATAGTCAGACTGAAAAATTCAATGCCATAGCTGGGATTTGAACCACGGATCTGCTGGTTGGCAGTTGGAGAATTTAATGTCATATCGACACGTTGGCCATAGTAGCTCAATGGTAGAGCAGCTGGACGGAAATCAGCAGATCCGTGGTTCAAATCCCGGCTATGGCATTGAATTTTTCAGTCTGACTCTACGTTTCCACAATTTAGCCTACACACGGCCAGTGTGAAGGAACAATTAATTTCTACCATTGGTATAGTTTATTCTTGGAAGTTGCTGCATCAATGAGCTTGTCACTTCAGCTCTAAGATGAGTAAATGAATCATAAGTGACAGAGACGTTAAGTCTATGTGAAGTGAAATGCGTACAGTGCTACGATATCTTAACGGTTTATAATGACTCCCTCTGCAAGTGACGGTGTAACGAAAATTGAATTAGCGGTTAGGGTAAAAATATGGGTCAAAAGCCATACAAAATTACAAAAACATTAACTACGATGTTTGCTGTAAATTACTTAAAGAAGACGCAATAACCTTGCTTTATGTGACATTGAACACTATAATATGGGGCCACTTTAATTCATTCCACGTTAATCTTAAAGAGCAGCACAATAATATTCACACGAGATATTTGAGAAGCAGTAATTTATGCTGTGCTCTAAGGATTCCCGGATCATACCGACTAAACTTTTGAATGGAGTGATGGCAGTGAAGATGAAATGGTGCATAGTACCCACGGAATAATAATTCAAAAGCTCTTCAGAAATATACTAGTTATTCACAAGATTATCATGTGAATGCAAATGCCTGCAGTGAATGCTAATGAAGAAGGAAAGGGAATGAATGATGCTTAATGGCAGAAGCGATATCTTTTCACAGCCATATCAAACTTTGGTCTAGATTCTGGGAAAATGTTAGGATAATTTGTGCACGGCCATATGATCTCTTTGATGCGCTTCTACGTTTTGGGTAAAAGCGTCTGCCAAGAATCAGATATTACTGGTCCTATGATGAGTACTTTTGTCCCAATAGTAAATAATACACGTGTTTTATCTTTTTAAAGGCTTGTTTATTCACACTGAAATGATAGCTTCAAAATAGGATCAACATAGTTAACAAAGTGTAATACGTTGCGTCCACTAATATTCAGCTAGAATAAGAAACATATGAAACTAACGGGTCCAGGCCCGCCTCGGTAGCGTAGATGGTAGCATGTTCCTTACGTTCAAGAGGTCCCGAGTTCGAATCTCGGTCAGCGTGAGTTACGTGGATAAGGTTTTTTCCGGGGTTTTCCCTTATCCTGAAAGACGAATGTCGGGTAACTGTAAGCTCCATGGACCCCGGACGCATTGGGCATCAATGGATGAACGATGTTTTCAAAGATAGAATTCCTATCAAAGCACAAACACTCAGAAAACCTATTAAACGATGAGATAAATACTAGAAAAGCTCAAATATGTTCATATTTACCTACCAACAAATCCAAAAAGAAAATTCAAGTGAATTTCCTAATTCAATAATATTCCTTTAAATCCTCCTATCACTGAATCTGACGAAATTACAAGAAGTACAAGACCATGTTGTTATGAATTTTATTCCGAATATTTTCATGTACCTCAAAGGTATTGCTTTTACATCTGCGCTACTATACTTCAAAACCGTAAAAGTCTTCTAAACATTGCAACAGAGAGATTATTAAATACTCTCAGACGACGATTTTTAGTTTGTGAAGTGGTTGGTATACGATATTTCTCATTCCTTGAAGTTATGATAGAATGGAAGTAACGAATGCATCCATAACCCACAAAGATGGAACCATTTTTAAAGAGGATGGACAGGCAATTTAAAGTACTACAACTAATATATGGGTGGTGTAGGTAAAGACAAAATGTTGCGTTTTTCCTGTGAATTAGAGCTACTACAGAAAAGAGCGTTGAGGCGAATTGACCTTCAGTGACACAGCGCTGTATTCGTCACACTAGTGACTGATTTGCTTAGGATGCTAGTTTGTGACGTCAAGTGTGCGGCATCACCTTCTGATGGCGTGAGTGTGTGAGGACGAACTGATTGTCTCTGTTTGCCAGCCTTTATCTGAGTCGGGCGTTCCGCGATTATTTAGTGTAAGTAAATATTCTCTTGTCCTGCGCCGTGGCGTAGCGGGCTAAGGCAGCATGCCTTGGTTCCTGGCCACGGAAAGCGGCCCAGGTTCGATCCACCCATGGGGTGTGGATTTTAGATCGAGTATAGGAGCCGTGCCCACTAACCATCGGGAGGAAGGTGAGGAGCTTACGGTAGGTAAGCGGCCCTGGTCACGGAAACCAAAATTCCGGCTGAGGGTTGCCGAGATGCTGACCACATCTCCTCCCCGTATCGGTTGGATGATCGTCCACCTCTGCCGTGCGAAAGTGGGCGTGAGGCTGGCAGTTGGGTTCGTAGGCCTTGGCCCTCTAAGGGCTGTCGCGCCATGGGTTATTATTTATTTATTATAAATATTCTCTTGGGTTGATTGTGGTGTTAGTGTATTAGTGTAATCTATCCTGCATAGGGAAATACCAGAAAATCTCCAATATTTCCTACTAATCATGAGCTAACATCTGAGCTGTTTTCCCATGGTCCGACCTGGACGCGCGGTGGACAACCTTAATCCATTCCCATCCATGGCCAGGTCCTGAAAATATATGAGTGAAATATTAGTAACCTGGCGTACAGTATGTGCCAGTGCACTTGGGAGGTGAGTGTCCGATATGAAAGGTTAGCCAATTCATTATTATATTCACAAATATAAATTAGCATTGCAGCTATCCGTTTGCCGTTTCACATTAAGGAACTTTTATTTCCTCTTCTCTCTCCTTGCCCCAATATCCAATCGCGCCTCCTGATGTATGACACGTTGCTATCCAGAAGATGTGATTGCATATGTACAGTGTAGGTACATACACAGTCTCGCCGTGCATGTGTGTGAGGCTTGCATAAACATTTCTGTTGGTTCACAGTACTTCCGGTACGCTTACACAATTTGCCATGAGTTACTTGAAAACTACTGTACAATTTTACTGCAATGCTGGGTGTGGACATTTGGAATTACTGTACTGCATGCTGTGACATAAAAGGAGACTTAGTTTAATTGATTTCAAACGCTGAACCTCATTTGGAAGGCAAAGTCTGCAAAGTAACAAAATTTTCCTCTCTCATGTCCGAATTAAAGAGTGATAGAATTTTCAGTACAAAACGATATTTATTTCTGGAATATGGATCTCACTGGCTATCATTTGTCAGTGAAAGAGAAAAATATCAGTTTTGGTCAACCAGGAAAAGACCGCAAACATCTAAACGACTTTCAAAGCGCCCCGATTGTAAATGTTTTTGTGTTACTAAAAAGAGAACATTAAAAATATTAGTGAAGAGAAATAATAATATTAGTGTATGATAATTTTGTACCTTCATATTCTTCGTGTACTTTATCTGCTTATAATGTCGAGATCTACAAATCCTCTTAATGATTATGTGTTTTAATATATTTATAATATAATATTTGCATTAAAATAATTGATTATAACTTATTTAATCAGTAATAAACAATTTAAATTCTTTTTCAGAATACGAAATTAGGGTGTTGTATTGATAAAATTTACTGCTTTTGACTTGTAATGCACTGTCTTAAAATACTTTCCGTTTTTCCTAATTATTGAATGTCATTTTGTGACTTAAAATCAAAATTATGTTAACCGATGCTATAATGCACAGGGCCTGTCACGCGTAGTGTTTAATTGATGTGGGTTTTGCGGTGTTCCTATAGAATAATTTTGATTTTTGCTGAAAGCATAGTAAGCATATTTTCTTAATTTGGCACATTGACTGGCAGACATTGACAGCAGCTTTTCTCTGCTGTATCGAATACTATCAAGAGAGGCGATCATAAACACATACCGATTTCAGCATTTATAGGGCAAATTGTGCGTGCGAATCGTTAACAGCGAGCAAGTTTCACTAGGGCCATCTGTGAGATTCACAGAGTGATTACATCGACACCTATGAATCTGTTTTACAACAGAATTTGTAACTCAGTTCTCATCCCATGCATCATACCTTGGCTGAAGATAACCGTAACCACAAAGCAGATCCCTGCAGTGAGAACCGTTTGTAAAGATAGTTACAAAATCAATAAGTAGCTATACGGCTCTGCGTTTCGGGAAGGACAGGAATAAAATGTATGGGAAGTGCAATGTGGCCGGCGTAGCCTTTTGGGAATTTCTCTCAACGCGATTTACATGAGAGAAGTCAGAATTTGTCTGTCTTTTGTTACTCTCACTAGCAGTAACAAAGCTCTATCATATATTCTATATGTACAACCAAGGTCCGCCCACCTCGGTAGCGTATCTGCCTCACGTTCAAGAGGTCCCGAGTTCGAATCTCGGTTAGGGTGAGTTACCTGGGTAAGGTTTTTTCCAGGGGTTTCCCTTATCCTTAAAGACGAATGTCGGGTAACTGTAAGCTTCATGGACCCTGGACTCATTTGAGCATCATTTTACCCAATTCATTCACCGTTCAATATGACAACCTTGGAGGACGTAAATTAGATACAAAAAAGTCCAGATTTTCTTGATTAACACATCTTTTCAAATATATATATATCAATATATATATATCAATATATATATCAATATATATATATAAAGTTACATAAATGTTAAATCATTAAAAACTTTATTGATTAATGATGAAATAATGTATAGAATTAACATAATAACATTTAACTTATGCTCTTTTTGAAGAATCTGAAAATAGAACAGCAAACTAATTTTGAAGTAGTTATTACAAAACAATAACAATGACTATTTGTTTATTTTCCAGATACCACAAGACGAATTGCAACAGAAGATGATCTCGGCCCTCTCACATGATAGAGATACAAGGATAATAGTAACCTTACACACGTGGCCATTAAAGCAAAGTTGAAAAAATGGCTTATCTCAACCCTATTTGTGGACATTAATTCAGAACTGTAATTATACGTGCATCCACATCAGTATTTGTAACACTCCACACAAAGCACTGAATAAGAAAGATGATTTTTTCCCCAAAGGCGGTACTAAGAATTTGCGAAGTTACTTTTATATTTCAATTGAAAACAGGAAACTATAAACCTATTAAAGGCCATTCTTATGTAAGATGTTAGTACTATAACACTTATGTCCCGAAAGTCATTGGAAGAAGATGACCGCAAATTTGAAAAGTGCAAACAGGAAAGTTTATTCAAAGATATCCAGATATACTCTACTTTAAATTTTTTATAAAACTTACAAAAATAGATATAATAAATATGAATTTTCATATGATAGGAGCCATGATAATGTTTTATCTCCTCGTTGGTAACGCGTATGACGTAAGAACAACAAGATGACGCTATTAAATTCCAGACCTTGCTTACGAGTGTTTTTACTATGGCACAATAAGTAAATGTGCATATTTAGTCTTTCACGACCGGCGTTAATCCAATAGAATGTTGTTTCCGGGGTTGAAGGCCGTGGTCTAGACAATGAAAACATATCTGACGTTTCGCCCATACTCCGAAAGTCAAGACTTAGAATCTCTGAAGATGCCTGACGGAGTTACGGGCGAAACGTCAGATATGCTTTCATTGTCTAGATCACGGCCTTCAACACCGGAAACAACATTCTATTGGCCAATAAATGAAACTTTACAAATAATCCAACAGCCAGGCAACTACATTTCACTTATAAAAAGTTAGAATGCAGTTTGTTTGTGTACAAGAAAAGAAGTAATTTAAGAGGATTAAACACCTTAAATGGCCATCATGAGGACTATCCACAAGCCCCTCCAAAGATTAAACATCTGTTGAGACCAGTGAAAGACAAACTGGTCTTCCAAGTTCCGTGAGTGTACCGCATTCCCTGTGAATGTGGGACACCGTATATAGGACAAACCGGAAGGACAATCGCTACCAGAATAATCGAACATGAACGGAACATTCGTTTAATGCAACCTGAAAAGTCTGGGCTGGCAGAGCATTGTTTTGATAACGGCCATAGAGCCAATTTTCGGGAGACGACCATCTTGGCAAAATGCAACAGTTACTGGGAGCGGAGAATTAAGGAGGCTTTGGCGATTTCCTCTGACAGGAGCACGCTTAATCGTGATGCTGGATTTCAGTCCAGCTCCTCTTGGAAACCGGCCTTAAAATGGAAATCCGTCGAATTAAGAAGTAACGATCAATACAGCATGATAATCAAGTGAAATAGTTACGTTTCTTTGACGCAATTTTCTATAATCACGCCATCTCCTGACCTGGTATTTAGTTTACTGATAACAGTGTTTTGTTCAGTAATGCGAATTTTGATAGTGTCTTGTCTTTGTTTATAGTTGTGTTATATCCAGTATTTCATTTGTGGTTATAATATTTTACAAACATCCTGATGATGGGAGAGATGTACACTCCCGAAACGTTGATATCTAATCAACTTTTCACCTGGCTGGCAGCCCGAGAAGAAAGTGAACCTTAAATGGCCGTAAATTCAAAATTATGCTTTTGTGAGATGCTTGTTTACCACAAATCAGAGCACCGAGTAATTTTTTACATTCACTCAATTATCTCTAAGGGGATTTGGCTCATAGGTAGGGGTGCTGATTTTTCGCAAATGCAATATAAATGCGAAATCAAACATTTTCCAAGTAACTATTTTTTTCTAATGCTTTTTCTTCTGGAAACTTTAACTGAAGAGGCTGTGGAAGCTTTGCATGTTTAGAAAGCTATAAACTAAGTAACCACTCTTCTGGAATGTGGAAAGCAACCCTTCCCGCTAAATTAGCTTATTGTTTCACCATTGCCCACCAAACCTCTGCAATGTATTTGGGGTCCTACCAATAGCGTAGATGCTGAAACATATTTCAGTAAATATAATTTGATTGTAACATGAGGACTCACATGACAGAACAGAATCTTGAAATATGTTCACTGCTTTCATTCAACAGCGTTACTGAATCATAAAATTATGAGTTATGGCATATGCCATATTTGTGCAACTCCTTTTTATTGTACTAGTTTTACATCACAATGGCTTTATCTTTTTTGTGTCATGTAGTATGCTTTAGCCTGTATTACTTGTCCGATATTTCTGTGTATTGCTTTAACCTATATTATTATACAATAAATTGACTCTTTATGCACTTTTAACCCACTATCATTATAACCCTCCATAAATGTGTTTTAATCTCTTATAAATATTATTACTATTCGTCATTTAAAAAATAACCCAAATTAAATTTCGTTTTTCAAAATGCTTTAAAATGCTAAATTTGAAATGTATAAATGCTACAAAATGCTAAATTTCTAAATTCAAAATGCTAAATATCACTACCCCTACTCATAAGTTATATATACCTATGCTTAGGTCCTGATCTCTGTTCTGTGCGGAGTATTTTGCATCAAGGTTAGAAAAACTTGAAATTATTGTATGGCCAGTAGACTTTTGAAGTGGATAACAACTTTACATTTCAAATGAAGATGGTTAGCGACATCTCCGCACACTTAAGTTTCTCACACACGAAAACATACTATAGTGATAAGGATTAAGCAATGCCTTAGATGTTGGAATGAAAAGTCAATAAAATTAGTTAATACATTTTTCAAATGCGATCTTGCTTGTTTCTGAGAAATGTATATCCGGATATTTCTAAATGAACCTTTTGAGCAAAGTGCTATTTTTCCCTTTAAATTACATTTCCCAACACTTCCACTAAGGGAAATATTAGGAGAAATTTAAAAGAAAATTAAGAAAGAAGTATTGGTCTAGTAGGAAGTCTTACAGGAAAGATGAAACAAATATGGTTACATAAAGAATATAAGAATAGAACGTACGATAATATTGTTAACATGGGACAAGATATGTCATGATCACCTTTTTATACAACTTAAGAGTTAAAGTGTAATGACAATCAAATAAACACAAATCTAAGAGGCCCGCCTCGGTAGCGTGGTGGCAGCATGTCTGCCTCACGTTCAAGAGGTCCCGAGTTCGGATCTCGGTCCCGGTGAGTTACCTGGATAAGGCTTTTTCCGGAGTTTTCCCTTATTCTGAAAGACGAATGTCGGGTAACTCTAAGCTCTATGGACCCCGGGCTCATTTGAGCATCATTTCACCCATTCCATTCATCATCCGATATGACTTAACGTTGGAGGACGTAAATTACAACAATAACAAAATCTAAGATGGTATATAACATGTTTCAGCACATAATGGAATATTGCTTAGAATAATATTTATGAATCAATATGTATTTTAATTACATTGTTTAGTGCTACAGCACAAATAAATTCATATATTCATTTATTTGTGAAACATTGGGATGTGGTTTTATCGTATGAGAGAGTCATATTAATTTATTCATCCAATCCTTCGCGTAGTATAACTGGCATGATTACATTTAATTTCCTCTACGTGTTATCGGTAATTTAAACAGCCAATATTGTCAACAGTTAATGGTATGCACAATCGTTTGTGTGTGTGTGTGTGTGTGTGTGTGTGTGTGTGTGTGTGTGTGTGTGTGTGTGTGTGTGTCTGTGTGTGTGTGTGTGTGTAGGAGAAAGGCTTAACTAAAAGGCAGAAACTTGAATCAATATTCAAGTTAGCATGCACATATGGTGTTTTAGAGAAAGAAAATTGAATATCTTGAGAAGTTCCTATATTAATTCACCTCCTAAACTCAGAAGGCTTGTTTGCGTTTTATTTTCTCAGAACTGTGTGCAATCATTGTGAGCTAAAAAGCGTATGTTGGAGTTAATGAAAATAAAATGCACGATAATATTTATAATTTAAGTTTCCATAGGTTTTATATGCGAAATTTTAAACATGAAGCGAAAATACAGTTGCTTTGTGGATGTTCTGTTCTTTCTTTTTTATATTACTAAAGTATCTTATTGTGAAAGTTAACAAAATATGACACTTTTGGTTATTTTCTTAGTTTTACAAAGTGGTATTGCATACATACCTACATATATACATGTGTACATAATTTTAGGTTGAGAACAAAATTAAGGAATGCAATGAATAAAGAATCGCAATGGATTATAAAGGAACATGGTATATTTGGTAAAACGCGATCAGGTGCAATTGGGGATGATGGGAGAAAGCGGGTTCTTAACAGGGATTCTAAGTGGATATCACTTGACTCCATTTGAAAAGGCATTGTTCGGACCCTTAATAATGGTATGACCGAGACTAACAATCACAGTGGACAAGATAGTCACAAAAAGGACTTTGGTGTGAATAAAGACAGGCTTCGAGAGGTGAAAGTGATACACAGCTGCAGTGAGGAACATACAACTGGGCTCGCGGCCCATTAAGAAAGACACAACTGTTTGGGTTTTCGGCGAAGGAAGACATAACCGAGGAGTAAATGTATCTATCGGTTTCTACGTAAATGAGGAATTAAGTGTTATCGTGTAATATGCATTTTACATACGGTAACTCTGAACAGTGATGTAAGGGTAACACTTGGTCGGCAACTTCGCTAGTTAGGTGATGATAAAAAGAAGTAATTATTAAACCAGTTTTAAACTTGCATTCTAGTGTCATTAGAATCATCCTTACTCCCATATATATCTACGCATACCCTTTGACGGAACTCTTGCTCTGCCCTGAGGATAGGGCACACTGCTTCAAAATTTACAACGTAAGAATAAGCTACATCAAACTGCGTGGAGCAACTTTTCCAGTGTATAAGTAATTGACGTGAAAAGAACTTGCACCAAGGTATAATGTGTATATTTTAAATATATTTTAAAAGGAACTTTTTTATTTAATACCTATTATGAGTTATGCATCACTTCATTCGACAAATAATGCATATTTTACTGTTTAGAAAATTGGGCTATAGTTTAGTTCGTTTTACGGAAAATTTGTTGTAAAATTTGGTACCATTTTAAAAATAGCAGCTCCACATGCCCAAACAATATAATCTTTCTTTAGTAAACATGGGAGGGTCGTCTTTATTACAATGTATTGTGAACATTGTTTTCCTTAATTGATATTTTCTGACATAATTGACCATATTATCTTTGCATTATTACTGAGAAAAGTTACATAAATAACATGTAAATATGATAAATAGGCCGTGTCATTTGTGTCCGATTTAGTTTTACATAAATAATTTTACTGGTTATGTTTTAAGCATTTAAAGACTGATGCGTTGTAAATTAAAGGTTTCGTAGCTACAGAAAAATCTTATCTTCCTTATCAGTGAGTTGAACTAAGACGGATTGCTTCCCATATATCATCTATTCATTTAAATGTGATATGTCAAAATAATCCCATGATAATACGCATGAAGTTAGCTAATTAAATATTACCTATGGAACTTTCAATTCTCAGTTCACACATAGCATTCACGCATTTGGCATAGGGTAGACTCAGCCTTTCTTTTCTCAGATAGGAAGTGGTATCTCGCGTACCGAGCCTTTTCAATATTTCATCCCTGTTTGCGCCATCAGTCAAAGTGTCCGTCAATTTTTTCAATATAAAAAACGATTAAGGCTCTAAAAGGCGTGTGGTGAATGAAGGGTATATTGCCGAAAGCAGATGTATTACAATTTTGTTTTTATGCCAGTGGCATGGGACTTAATCTTCTAATAATTTCATTCCATGTGTAAGGAATCTTAGCTAGGTCTAAGGGCATACACCGTCTTAGTTACAGAACGCCCACTGTACTTGTTCTCGGGTAATAAAACAAGTAATATTTCTTACCCTCCTATATAAGCCTTAAATAAAAAGACTTCTGTTTGGAAACTTTTGCTAAAATTAGCTTTTGCCTGGACTGCAATATGTAAGAACATCGGGACCGGGCGGGACACGTACTATGTCAATAGAAATGCCATTTCTGAGAATAATCATAGAAGGATGTCCAAATGTCCCTCTAGTCAGCTTTGAAACTCCGCTGCTTTAATGCATAAATAAATTTATAACAGACAGTAAAGCCACGTCATGTCACTTTGTTTTCTTTTTTCTGTTTCCTTTTCTCTTTAATTCTTTTCTCGCCTACTCAGACCCACAACATTTAAGTTTATATTTGAAACTAATAAAATTAACCAGTCTACAATGAGTTCCTTGGTCGTACATTTTGAAGTGCAGCTAATTCCGGAATCAATTCCTCCTTGAATAATCATCGTTCATCTATTTTCCGTAAGTTCTTACGGTGTCTGTGTAAAATGCTAAGAGCCTTAAAAGGCAGTACGGAACGATGCCTTTTGAATTCTCCAAGTCTAAATGACGGCACAAGTGCCTCAACTATTCTCCATTGGAAAGAAAATTGCAGCGTTTCCGAAATCCGTCAAAATGCATCGTAGCGTAGATCTCAGAAATTCCATAGACGTTCTACTCTCGCTCAAATCTGAAGCTGAGGGGATAATTGATCAACAAGGCGCATCCAAAAGGGTGCTGTTTCGCTAACAAATAATCATCAGCGGGTATTTGAAAAGGTTTAATGAAACGGCGGGAAAGGGCACAGAACGAACGCTAGCTCACTCCATTATTCTAATTTGCTTCTTGTCTTTCATTAAATTTTAACGATGCCGAATTTCTGATTGTCTACCGTAACGTAGTTAAAAACAGAAGAAGCCTCAATCGGATCTACATCAGTTTCTCTTCTGTTTTAATTGCATTAATAATTCTCTTATAACTTTGCTATCCGCCTATTGCTCAGTTAAAATCTTGAATACTAATATACGACACGCGCTTAAGCTTGTAAGGCGGCATATTTATGGTCCTTCTAATCTGACAACTAAATTATATTTGCAAAATTGCATTATCTCACTTTCCAAAGGAATTTACAGGTAAAATTTGAAATTAAACAAATTTCAATTTGCAAAACGTTGGTAAAGGGAATAATGTGGAAATAACGCTGAGTTTTTTTTTCTTGGTATCCTGCTAATGCTTGAGGTAAATTCTCAATGTATAAATTAAACAGTTTTCGCATAAAAAGTTAAGTTAAATTTTCACATAAAGGTTAAGCTCGAGTAATTCATTTTGATCTTTAGATTAACTTGTTTACATTCTTTGTTAAGCCTTTAGATTTAAGGTATAAAATCATGGCCTGTAAAACAATTTTATCTGTTATAGTACTTTATCTTAGTTATGTGTTTGCATAAATACTGCATTGTATTTTCAATAAAGTAATAAACAGAGTCCAATATAATTATAGTCACATATTGTATCAGACTTTTTTGGCGTTTTATTCGTTTACTAACACTTCTCTTTCCACTTTATAGGCCGGATACGAGTAGTGCAATTATATAATGCCGTATACAATATAGGTAACATTAGAAAACAAAGACGAATTAAATTTTGGCTAAGAAGATGGGAAATGACTATTATGATATAAAAACCTAGTACTGCGCAAACCCTTACAGATATTGATAAGAGCTGATATGTCGTTTAAGAAGAGAATTATTGAAGATTTTAACAAATTCATAGACCTCTGCAAAGGAGCACATGGTTAGAGAAGAAAACGTGCAAATAGCATAATAAGAAATGCAAGTAACATTTAGAGTACAGAGGACTGAATGGGAAGGTAATATTTTAAAGGTATCGATATCAATAAATAGAACGCTGTGTCCACAAAGCTATGAATTGAAGAACTGAGAGGTCATTAAATGTAATGATACCATGCTAAATATAATATATGGCAGGAAAGCAAGTTATTTCTGGAAGGCGTAGTCACTAACAGAGAAGCCATAAAATGCAGAAACGAAGTATCTGGAATGTAGCATACAGATCATGCCAGTGATTTACGTAATGCATTCTCCTCAATATACAAATTTAGAGAACATATATGCAACTTTTCGATAAGCGTAAAGAATAATCAAAGTTCTGATTAACTGAACTGTGCTTAGTCTAAGAAGAGCAACAAAAAAGTGTAAGGAATAGATGAACTAATAATCTGTGGTAGTGCTTTTAGCTACTAAGTTTCGAAGCCAATACTCTGAACATAAACCAGAAAGATGTTCACTGAATTGTGCTTTACGTCTATTTTGTGTTCATAAAGAACAGCGTCCAGAAAATAATCAACCTTCTGTTTCAAGAACTACTTTTTGAACGAAGTGAGAAAATAAAATAAAATCATAATTTAGAGTGCTAGCAAAGATCCATATGATTTTCCCATGGGTTTGTCTATTTGAGAAAATTAATACAGGATTGACTTCTAATTGAAATAAGAAGCAACGAACAACAACAATAACAGCAAATCTTGTGAGAAAAGGTGCAAGCTCAGAAAAACCTGATATGTACAACAAATTATGTTATGATGTTCCTAAATCGAGGCATCAATAAGTATTAAAAAAGAAGCCCTGATTCCATAAAGTCATTATTTATTTACTGAATGACATTGATGTAATTCTTACACTGGTGGGTATGTGTACTATTAATAATTTAAATGTTTTATACAAATAAAATATTAGTCTGTTTAATTGATGGAAATTAATCATTTCTTCACTCTAGCCGCATATAGGCTAAGGTTTTTGATGCATAGTCAAAATGAAAAATTCAATGCCATATGCGGGATTTGAACCACAGATCTCCTGGTTTCCGTACAGTCGCTCTTACCCATTGAGCTACCATGGCCAACTTGTGTCGCCACAAACGATGTATCTCGAATCCGAGAGCCCCTAGTGGTTTACCGGGGAAATATACGAGCTCAATGGGTAAGAGCGACTGGAGATCTGTGGTTCAAATCCCGGCCGTGACATTGAATTTTTCATGTTGACTACATGTATCAAAAAATTAGTCGCTTTACATGAGAGTATACGAGATCATTTCCAACCAACACGGATTGTGTCTTAGAATTTCTTGTTTTCAATCAATCCTTATATTCCAAAGAAATAATTACTACTTTAGCAGCAAGTAAGCAACTCTAAAAAGTATACGTCCTAAGTAGCAGAAATAATATTACAAATGTAAGGTGGATATTAAATGTACTCTTCTGATAATAGCCTTATTTTGCCTAGAAGATATTGCATTAACACTGACGATTTCCTCGATAACATGCACAGTTTCAAGAAAGCTTTCCGGGTGTCATCTCTCTGACTGTCTTACGGTTCGTAAGTTAGTTCTCACGTTGAGACTAACGATCAGTGCGGATGAAGGAAATAAAAAATAGGCGTCAACACTTCTACTGGGGATCTGGATAATATCGCTGCTGAATTAGAACACTTATTGCAAAAATATCTCAATGAGGTTAGTGTAATCACGAAATCATATACTACAGAAACAGCCGATCTCTCACATATTACGGCACTCGTCACTGTCACTTAGTGTTTCACATGTTCAATGTGCTGTTTGTTTTCATGTATAAAGAGTACATGACAGCAAACATATTTAATTATTACGTATTGTCTCATTGTGTGTTAGTACTTATTAGTTCAGACAGTAGGTATGTACATTGTTGTTACGAGAGTTACATTGAATTTAGACTGGCAAATATGATGTCCACTGAAAATGTTAAAATACGAGTGCAACGCTCCTATTATACTGCATCTGTGATCTCATGCCTGTAACATACCTCAAATGCCACGCGCCCACGCGCCCACGCGCGCGCCCACGCACGCACGCACCCACCCATCCATCCACCCACCCACCCACCCACCCACCCACCCACCCACCCACCCACCCACCCATCCATCCATCCATCCACCCACCCACCCACCCATCCACCCATCCACCCATCCACCCATCCACCCACCCATCCACCCACCCATCCATCCATCCATCCACCCACCCACCCACCCACCCACACACACACACACACAAACACAAACACACACAAACACAAACACACACAAACACACACAAACACAAACAAACACAAACACAAACAGGTACAGAGATAATACATTTGGAATGTGGTGTCTTTGACCAACATTCATTTTTAAGAATGTAATTCAAAGTAAATCTAGGTTACATAACTCTTTATACTTTGTACCAATAACATATAAGTAACGACTAATCTGTTAGGGTATTCCTGCACTTTTCCTTAGAATTAAACCCTCATCAAGCATGTGTTTCTTAAACACTGTTAGGATGGATATACGTTCCACATAATTCCCAAAATTTGAAGAGCAGAACATGTAGCTATTTCACAAAGTTGGAAATTTAGATTGTGACTTTTTAACAGTTTTATAACTTAGGAGTTCTTACCTTCCACAAGATAAGAAAAGGCAAAATCAGTTGACTGATGACGCGATGTAGTCAGTTAGGACTTAACCAGACTTAAAACTGAAGAGAATGTGAAAGAAAAGGGATGCGTAGATAAATGAAGCATTTGCATAGGTGGGACGTGGGAAAAGATTTGATTCTCCTTCTATTTCCCAGTTTTATGGAACCCGCTCCCTCTGAGGAGATGAGAAAAACATTACCCTTTATAATTCTCTGACAAGGCTTTCTTTAGACAATTTACTTTCTTCTCCAGCAGGTGCATTATTCTTTCATAAAATGAAAAGGATGTAACACCTTCCGATGGCTAATATTCTAGGTTATGTGGTAATACTCCTTGAGAACAGCAGCCTTGGCAGTTTTATAATCCACGATACGTTTTGGGTTATCCAAGATAACTCGTAAAAATCCACAAAGCAGGATAATGCAAAACAGTAATAACTTCTGCCTACCAAATATATTATTTTATATATTCTACCCCTAGCAGTGGTAGTGCTTTATGCACGATGAGGATAAGTTTACTACATGACAATACTTTGTGCTACATCTTGGGCTTAAAATGATGTTTCTATAACAGACAACATCTTCATGTGTTAGATATGCTTTAAGAAGAATTCTAGTTTGACCAGAAATCAAGCACCGCATGTATTTTAAAATGAAACAATTTATAGCAATACCGCAGGATAAATACACAAGCTCCTAAGTGCTATTTATACAAATTTCATACAACTTAACTTCTAGGCTGGAAATAAAGCACAAATGTCTTACCTAATTTAATATTTTCTACAAAGTTCTCAGCAGAAATTGTTTGCAGTTATACTTAGATCATAAAGGAAAATATGTACTTACATATGATTGTTTTCAATATAGATAAAGTATTTAACTTTTCTAAAGTAATTCGTCATGGCTAAAATGAAAAAAGATGCACATGAACAAGCAGTCTATTTATTTTCCTGTATATTTTGGACTGTAAAAGACGAGACTAAAATCGAATATCACAGTAAAATAAATAGAGGTTAGTAGATTAGATTAGATTTTTATTGTGAATATTCCAAAATTTTAAAATTTACAATTTTTGGCTACATCTATTTGTCTTTACTTTGTTGCTACCTTGGCTTACATGACATCCTGGTCCTCTGATCTGCCAAGTAGCTCATAACCTCCATGCCTCCTTGTTACTTAATTAGTCCCATTCTTCCCCTCAACTTCGTTTCTTATATTCTTTACATTTCTGGCCCATTTTTTTTTTTTTTCTGCACGAACTCGCCAAACTTCTTACCTTGTTTTGCTCTCTGCTCGTTAACATTTTATAGCTACTATCCTCTTCTCTACTTTCTCCCATTTTTCCTCCCAAACCTTTTTTCTCCACATTGCAACCTCCTCGCATATAAGTAAAGTGTGAGTGAATTCCCACACAAAATTACAAGAGCTGTATTAAAGCGTATTTATCTATGCTTGTTACAACTGCAACTATACAAACGTATTTTCAATATAATACTAGCTTTTTAGTTAATTGATGGAAATTAATCATTTCTCCACACTAGCCGTATATAGGCTAAGATATTTGATGGATAGAGTCAACATGAAAAATTCAATGCCATGGCCCGGATTTGAACCATGGATCTCCTGGTTTCCATCCAGTCGCTCTTAACCTTTGAGCGGCCATGGCCAACGTACTGTCCTGACATTAAATTCTCCAGTTGACTCGTATATTTCCCCGGTAGACCACTAGGAGCTCTCGCATCCGAGATACACCGTTTGTGGCGACTTACTATTGTAAGTACTTAAGTCCCAGGCTAGTCCCCTAGTGGGAGCTCTCGCATCCGAGATACACCGTTTGTGGCGACTTACTATTGTAAGTACTTAAGTCCCAGGCTAGTCCCCTAGTGGTCTACCGAGGAAATATACGAGTCAACTGGAGAATTTAATGTCAGGACGGTACGTTGGCCATGGTAGCTCAAAGGTTAAGAACGACTGGACGGAAACCAGGAGATCCGTGGTTCAAATCCGGGCCATGGCATTGAATTTTTCATGTTGACTCTATCCATCATAATACTAGCTGTCTCGTTCTCGATAAAAGGGATGTATTCTTTAAATTGATTTTGAAAATAATTATATTGGTGTTCTTAAGTGTTGAGCAGCCTACAATTCTCCCTTGTGCTTAACTTTTCAAAGTTTTGTCTAAACAGGTCAAATGGTGGAAAGTTTGTACATACGATATTAAAAATGTATATATTTATGAAGTTCTAAATAACCATATAATACCCGACATCCCTTTCAGCTCAAGCGCACAAATTCATCTTAAAATAGCCAATAAATATGATTTTGTCTGTAAGGATTCGTGGACAAAGAACAAGTGCAGTACTTTGAAAATTACATGGAACTAAATGACTGAAAATAGATTTTGGGTAGGTTGTAAAGTAACCTATGATTATTTTTACATTGTATAATTTTATAGCGGTTTAATCAGATTCATTAAGTAAAGATTCCTACATAAGCGCTTCGCTAAGGGAATTGTAAATTAGCCAATACTTCCCTTACGTTCCTAGTAAAACGATTTACATAGATAAGCCAAAGAGCATATGTTTGTCCAGCGATTTTATTTATGATAAGAGTTTTTTTTCGTAATTTACGTCCTCCAACGTTAAGTCATATCGGGCGATGAATGAAATGGGTGAAATGATGCTCAAATGAGTCCGGAGTCCGTGAAACTTAAGAGTTACCCGACATTCGTCTTTCAGGATAAGGGAAAACCCCGGGAAAAAATCTTATCCAGGTAACTCACCCTGACCAAGATTCGGACTCCGGACCTCTTGAACGTGAGGCAGACATGCTACCATCTGCGCTAACGAGGCGGGATAATATGAGTTGTGAAATATTTAAAGGTTATACGACAATTAAACATATATTGCATATTCTACAACAACAAAAAATCTTACGGATTAAACAAAAAGTGAACGATAGGAATGATGTGGAGCTTGCACCCCACTCCACTGAATGCATTTTAAAAGTCTTTAAGAATTTTTGGACCTTCTAGACTGAGCTGATTAACGTGTTGCCATATTCATTGTTAAGTTTACAAAATTATCGTGTGGTGTTCATTATTCAGCCAAACGTGGCTGAATTGCCCACCGTTAAATATGCTATAAAATAAATTCTAGAAAGTTAGTGCTGTAAGAGCAGAGTTGGTTGATCAATACAACCTAGCAGCACACTAAGGTGGCTAGCTGATAAATGGCATAGCGGAAGTAACTGTAGCTCGAGGCGTGTTCTACAATAAACTTGTGCTGCACGGATTATCTTCATTGCAGCGCATTATGTCACGGAAATGTTAGATTATTTTCTCTCTTTATGTTGGGTTTGTCCTTGGCAAAATTATGTAATTGCTGCCTTCAAGATAAATGGAGAAAAGAGAGGTAAAGCTTTTGTATATGTTGTTTTAAAATGATTAAAACGTTCACTGAGCGGAAGTGCATAACGAATTTATAGTTTGTACCTTGATTTGTTGCCTTTGACTTGTGTTTTCTTCTATATAGGCTATAAATGTAAATAAATTCAAACGTGAGAACTCAAGTTCATCCTATAAAACCAGTTTGCAGAATATTTTCGCAAGAAAAGCAGAATAGCAAAGAAAATGTTCAGCTATGACTGTTTAAGTTGAAATAACAGAAAATATTAAAAATAGGACACTTTTCAATGTATAGAAAAAAGTAAGCGCTATAGTTGTATATTTTAGTTACAATTCAGTATTTTATGATTTAAAATATACTGAAGAAAACATAAATATTTTCCCCGAACTTATGGATATATCTTCCTAAATTTGGCGCCAAAGAGCAATGTAAAAGGACTCAGTTTCAGTTAAGTGCAGAGGTTCTACTCCCATTAGTCCTGGACCCATAGGACCAAGGACCCGGGCCTCCTTATACCAGGGCACGATGGATATTCTGGGGCTCTTTCCATAGGACAATACCTTGAATCTAAAACGCCCCCCCCCCCCGCTGAGCACATCGTCAAGATGGGATGGAAGTGGATACGCCACCTTCGCGCGGCAACCCCGCAGGGAAGACTACCGAAAACCTCGGTGGGACCACCTGGTGATCTAGCACACTTTCTATTAGCTCTGCAGGCTAGTACCCGGGACTTATTAGGCAACCCTCTACACCCTCCGGGCGGCCCTAGCCTGGCCGGAGTTACCCAATTCCCCGTGGATGTCGGGAACACACTGCCCCCTCGAGTCCAACCCAATCCGAACAACTCCCCGACGGGAGGAGCTCGGCAGTTCGGCCTGAGGTCCCTCTAGTAACGTCAGAGGTACCACGAGTGCTAAGGGTCCGCAGCGCCCGCACCTCGGCGACTGAAGGGGACGGATCCCCTCCCATACGGGAAATGAAAAAGGACTGCCAAAACCGCATATAAAACCTGACTTCGATAGGTAAATTTTTCATGACGCATATAAAGGGAATTCTTTTGTGTTAGTTCCTGTGGGGAATCATTCTTCTCTACCGGGTAATTAACGCAACATGTGGGCAGTAACAACACCTTCTACCTTTTGTTGCTTGCTGGTTCAGAGTAGCCTTCAATAACAATGGTATGAAACCTTATAATTTAGAGACGGAATGTTGTCCTGAATTCTACAAGTACACACAATTGAGAAATACACATCAATAACTGAATTTACTGCAACAAAAAGGCACATGCGTAAAACGATAGGGATCCATTAAAAACAGAAATCGATTTCATATCTGCATTATGGAAAGGACGCGCTACAGTATGCTCCCATTAATTTCGTATTAAAGCGAGCATGGCCATCAAAAGATGTTACATTTTTATATTTCCTTAAGAATAATAGATCACACTTCTTCTTAAAATGAATGAATTTACCCATCTTCTCCTTTATCCTTTTGTTCTTTAACTATAAAGCATTAACAAAATATGTTCATGCTATGAACCTCGGCTCATTAACTTTATCTAATAAATAAATTACCATCTACTTCTGCGTCACTAACTAGGAAGGTAGCGATTTTCCGTGCTGATGAAACCTCGTTCTTCAAGTCCTCATCAGCCGACCGAGCGGGATGGCTCAGGCAGTTTCGTTTGTGGCCCGCACTCTGGAGGCCCGAGTTCGAATCCCGCGGCCCAACTACCTGACCCACGGGGCTTTTCGTGGGTTTTCTCGGAAACCAGGCGAATGCTGGGTAGGTTAATCACATCCCCAGAATTTCCTGTACCTTTATTTCACCCTCAATATCATTTCATATACTCTCTTATTTGGTGGTTTCTTTCAGGGTAGAAGTGACGGCGGGAGTCTCGGCGGTGCATGGCGCGATGATGTGCTTTGAATGAACACTTTCTACTCCGATGGGACGGGCTCCTGTCTCCAAGCCAGCCTAGTGGGCCGATCCCTTCGAAAAATTATCACGAAATTGCCTATGTCACGACAGTACCTTCCTTTAGCCTATTATCCCTTTCCTCCCGTTAAATTTGTGCTGTCGAATACTGGATCACTCTGTGTAAAAACTTCCGGTGTTACTGAAAATCTTATACAGTATTCCAAAAGGCCCCAATTGATTACGGGCATAAACATTTACCTTCATACAAAGCCCCTAAATTCTGTTACTCAGTGTAACGATACATTCGGAAAAAAAGGATTTGATATTACACAAATGTCAAATCGAAAAAGTCTTATGTACTGTCTTCCATAAGGTCTGTATTGATTTTGGACACACAAAACTCTATCTTAAATGTGGTTAACATTAATGTATTGAACGAAACTGTTTGCAATGTTCCTATGTGAAGATCAAAATAGCCACGTCGTGGCTGAGTGAT
Organism: Mantis religiosa; assembly: GCA_030765055.1. Classification (NCBI taxonomy): domain Eukaryota; kingdom Metazoa; phylum Arthropoda; class Insecta; order Mantodea; family Mantidae; genus Mantis; species Mantis religiosa. Next base: position 58,924,503 of record CM060948.1, on the reverse strand, counting down.
TGGACGGCTTGGCTCTCACCAAGGTGTCCCGGGTTCGATCCCACGCGAACGCAAAGTGAGATTTGTGGTGGACAACATGGTGCTGAAGGGCTTTCTCCGGGTCCTCCGGTTCCCTCCGCCAGCATACCACCAATTGTTCTATCATCATCTTTTCTCTCATTCATACCGCCCTCATCCACTTCCTTTGGCCTCACACCCGGTATCAGGCTGCTCACCCATCCTGATTCTCTAGCGGATCCAAAGTTTCGGTTCCTCAGGGATGACCTTAAGGGATTAGAGGAACAAGAAGCCCTAACACCACAGTAAAGTAAAGAAGTAAAGAAGAAGAACATCAATATAGAAATAGCTTTTTAGAAATCTTAGAATTTTTCATTTTAAAGTAGAGAAAATAATATATGGCTTCCATTCAAAAATTTCTTAACATTCTCATTGGAAGTAATAAAGTATTGTTTATAACTGCAACAATATTTAAAATATATTGAAATAAAGAATACGGAGAAACGATTAGGCGTTTTCAAAACATCTTAAGAGTCAGCGAAGAAATTGTATACATATGTTTCGACAGTTTCTGGCTCCATATGGCTTTATAGTTTCTGATAAAGAATTCGAACTATGTAATTACAAAACAAGTTCTTCAAGTTACCTTTTAATATTAGTAACCAATGCTTATTTATTCTAACTTATCCGCAAAGTTGATGACGGCTAAATTCTATGGTCTATAAACAGTTTCAGGTAAGAGATATTCTTGGTCAAGTGTAAACATGCTTTCTTTGGAAACTAGAAAGTGGAAGATTAATTTTTGGAATGGCTATAGTAATGACTAAAGTACTATTCATTCCAAAGATGAGAAGGTTCACAATGAACTTATTTCTGAATCGTGTTTGGTTCTCACAAGAAATAGCTTTCGTAATTAATTTATTGTTGAAACAATGGAAGTTGAACCAGAATATTATACAACAAAAACAAATAAACGTAAATATCACACGTATCTTTATGAAATACGGAGAAGCAATCACTTTGATTACTTTTCTATTTATTCAGCTCACTTGAAACCTTCTATGAACAGAGATAGTAGAAAAGTGTTCCTTTGAAAGGAAACTGTTTAAGCATTTTCTACATCTACGAGTGTGACGGTCAGCAATTCAAAGTGCCTAATTAAATATTTTCAGCTTTTTCGTACTATTCTCTGAAATGTTTGGATAGCCAGGATGTTCCGAAGCAAGGCATATTTTCCAGTCCAATTCTGGGTTATCCGAATGAAAAGCCATTACAGGTTTGTGTTCATTTTTGATCACTACAAAGATTTATTTCAAGTTATCAGTCTGCTATATTGCACGTCAAAGTGTTTTAATTTAAATACATACCTGAAGGACTGAGGTATTTTTACTGGTGTGATACTATAGAAAACTTGGATGGACATCTAATCTGTATTTCTCTCTTAAGGTCTGCTTTACCACGCTTTGGAAATATTCAAAAGCTGTTTAAAAGGGCTAAAACTAATTCAATAAAAATTCAAAAAAGTGAACACATCTTAATTATTAGGGGACCAATTTTGGAAGTTTTAGTAAACAGATACTTTAAGGCATGTTTTTGGTTACTTATGAGTAGCTGGCATAATTTTATATACTTAAAGAGCTCTCACTCAAAAAATCTGAGTGAGTACTCTTAAGTATATAAAATTATGCCAGCTACTCATAAGTAACCAAAAACTGATGTCTCACTTTAAACACTTTGTTCAGACTTAAAAATGTAAGGAATATGTGAAATTCTACATATTTACAGTAAATGCATTTACGGGATACAGTCCAACGATAATGCAGTAGCATGGGATGCCTGGCTGCTGCAGCTCTTTGAGTTGACATCCGACTTTAAGGTACCTATCCCTAAATTGGATACAAATTAATTGAAATTTTAAGTCAAGGTTCCGTAATATATAAGTTGAGTAATGGATTAGTTATCGCAGTACCGACTGGAATTAAAATGTGCATTGAAAATGCAACTACATGTGCTTAAAGACTATTGCGTAATGCAGTATCCTTACAAGTTTAAGGATTTATTTTCCTTTTCACATTTAGCAATTTTAAAACAGAAGCTTGAGGCCGTTTCCCCGTACTAGAGACTATGCAAGGACAAAGGGAGAAAGAGAACTCTCTATTCACAAGCACACAATCATTGTAATTTAATCTAAAAGTGTTGGCTGATCTCAAAGAATACGAAACCCTATTCTACTCTCTCTTTGTCAATTAAATGTTTCAGTAGGTTACGCTGTAATGTACCACTTGTGCATAATTATTCTGTGGGTCTTAACATATTATTTGTTAAGCAAGGGCGCTTGTTTTGCTCTAGTGTGTAACCTCCATTAGCCGTAATGCCATCATTCGTTATAATTACCGTTATTGCGACAAGCGAGGATTTTCATCAAACAAATGCCTACGTTGCCATCATGAATAACGACAGATACGCACACCGTATACACGGCGGTCTACAATGCTTTTATGACCTTTGTTATTATGGTTAAGTTAGAGAGCATAGCAGCAATCAAATAAAAGTGTTTACTAAAGCATTCGGATGGAAAAAGTTAAAACAAGCGTAAATCTTTTATGCTATCTCCTTTAGGAGATTTCGTGTTGAAATCATCTGCTCAAAAGTGAAAGCTGGAAACTGCATCAACTCTTCCAAGTGTTTCGTAATTTTGTCCTAGACAATAAACGTTCTTTGCAAAACCTCTGTTCTTATAGATAATCGTTTCCACAAATACCAAACTATGTGTGAATACATAGCTCTAACAGGTTCAGAAAGATAGAGTACGCTTCTGAAGTCGTAAAGAAAATGGAAGACGCGAAGATCTAATAGGATCAAATCCACATTCAAAAGGAGAAATTGTTTCTCAATCTTCAATGTTCTATTTTTAATTTAATGGGCTTTAAAAATATGTAGTGCGTAGACTTTCACGGCCGGAGGCATTTGGTGGATAATGTTTATCCGGGCTTGTAGGCCGTGGTCAAGTGGAAAATGTTCTTCCAGACGTTTCGTTCGAATATCCCCAGTGGCGTGGCCGTAACACTCCCGTTGTACTACCGGCTGCGACTGATAGTACAACGAGAGGAAGTTCGACACAGTTTCGAACGAAATGTCTGGAAGATTTTCCACTAGACCACGTCCTATAAGCCCAGATAATCATTATTATAAACATATGCTTTGCTAAATACACATATTGGTGTAGTTTGTAAGAATAACCTACTGAAGGTTATAATACTGCACTATAGGAATAACTACCTGTTAAAATTCATAATGTTAAATGTCCTCTTGTTCCATCGATATTTGTGGTTGATTAACTTAATTTCTAAGATTTGGCTTAGGTCAGCCAGAAAAGAAGCTTCAAGACCGTTTGGGGTAAAATATTAGGTATCTGTGGCAAATTTATAAATGAGTGCTTGAAGTCCCTATATGGGAGAACTGAACGCATTTTCTACGCGTGTACTTCTGTACTCTAAAGCAACATTTATTAATATTGAAGGGTGATTAAACTGGATCTAATCCGCTTTACTTTATTGGCTGGTTCATAATCAGTCGCGTGATGCTACCGTAAATTCTAATTTGGCCCAAGGTGAACAAATGCAAAATAAAGAAGTATAACTCTCTCTCTCTCTCTCTCTCTCTCTCTCTCTCTCTCTCTCTCTCTCTCTCTCTCTCTCTCTCTCTCTCTCTCTCTCTCTCTCTCTCTCTCTCTATCTCTATCTCTATCTCTCTCTCTCCTCGATTTGTAAGCAGACGCCAAAATCCTTTAACGTTAAACAACTCTTATTTTATAAATGATTACAAGATTGGACTAATAGCAGCAAAACAGTTTCATTCTTGCATTCTTGACTTTAAATTTTATATAATACATAATTTTAAACATTAAGCTTATTTTCAGCCAAAATAGATTTTTACTACACTTCACCCGAAATAAATTCATTTGAGGTCAACAAAGCCCAGAGGTAGCCGCAAGCACGAGTGCTCTCATTAGCCCAAGACCGCAAAACTCAGTCTAAAGGCAGTAAATATAACCCGTCTTATTTTAATGATGTTATTGATTTAAGCATAATCTAAAGGATACGTTTAATCATTTTATTGCAATGTTCTACAATTTATTTATTTGTAAATAGAATCCAAACAGTTTACTGAAACAGAGCAATAACCGCATATCGATTGCATATACTGTGAACATATTGTGCAAAGCAATACAAAAGCGTTTTTCTTAGGGTGGATCTAGCATTAGAATGGGATCTTTCAAAGATGGGCATATAGTTTTGGAAATCGAACACCAAGTGCTGCACTGACTTATTTTTCCTCTTCTTTCTTTCGCTTTTTAATTAGAAGTTCGCTTTGGTGAAGCAACTTGAGTTAGTGCTGTTTTATTACAAATGTGATATATCTAATAACTTTAACCTACAATAAACATTTGTTATAATTAATAGTTATGGTAACGGTGGACTTAATGTGTACTTTTCCTGGTTATCTAAGGATGCATTAGAGACTATGAGACGGTTTTAGTTCTTGGACTATATTGAAAACACACGCAATTGGTATCTAAGCAATATGTAAACTTTAATTCTTAGCATAAAAAATCATGAATATATCAAAGGACAAAATACTAAAGGACATTTATGACCTGGATATGCACTATCTATTGTGTAGCTCACAATTTACGTCTTTGACAGAGAGTAAAATACTGACATGATATATTTGTTGCTTCGTCTCAAAGCCAGATGCCGTACTCCGTGCTAGTAATGAAGAATTCTACGAATCTCTTACCCTCTTCGTTTTCCAGATCAGATTTGTTGTGAAAGCTTCGAGAATATTCAGTACAACGACATCATTGTGAAGTCGTCAATAATACGGCTCGGTTGCGGACTAAATAGGGTAGGTAACCATGTGGTTACATTTGCTTGAGAGGTCAAAGCAGCATGGAGAAATACCTGAATCAGAACGCGGTCGTTGATTAATTCGGTGTAATTGATGCGATGTCCACCAATTACAAGGCTATTGTGTATCTCCAGACGCAGGATGGACACACATGCATAGAGCAATGGTTTGACTTGAAAGCAACCAATCCCTGCTATTATTTTCACATAGACGACAAGGCATTTTGAGCCTTATCTCATGACTAAGGTAACATTATCACTCTGCGCTTGTAATTTCATCATAACGCTACACTGGTGAAAACCAACTCCAAGATATTACTGTACTAGAGATATAAGTTAATTAGCAGACGGAAATAACAGACTTGCAAAATTCTGTATTCTATGTCATGACAATAGAGAGAGATGATTACGTCACTCATTAGTACAGCGAGAATCTTCTTACAAAATGACGAACTGTGAGAAAAGCAGAGCATGGGAACACAAAATAAAAGAACTAAGCGTGCACATGAATAAAATCATGCCGGAAATAGCATTCATTTTATCTTTTCACATTAACTTTAGTTGCAAAACTATGAACCTCACTCAATATGTGGCAACAGAAAAATAAATGTTGAAAATACCGTCAGATATAAAGGGAATGTAGTGATCTCACTGAAATAGTTTATGGAATTAAGTTCTGGAGATTCTAAGGCATCGGTTTCATAAAATGGCCTATAAAACTTAATTTTGTATTTGCTTAAACAAATACGTTCAGCTTTTTCCTGCAAAAAACTCATTGTGAGCGTTAAAAAGTAAAAAAGGCTGGTTAAGGCTTTCATTTTACTATACACTAAATTATATATTATATACATGTAATATGTAACTGAATATACATATATGTATATGTATACACACGAGTTTTATATTTGTGATGGCTTCTAAAGAATTCCACCAGCTTCTTTTATAATCTTTTTGAGAATATCTACATGTGACACTTCTGCTAGGCAAAACCAATAGGCTAGCTACTGGTTGGACCCAGTTGCAGAGTAACGGCAGAGCAGGTATAGTCGCGCTGCTCGAACTGTTACCATGGATTTATCTTTGGTAATAGATACCTATCAGATAACGTACTGCTTACTGTATGCCAACGACAAGAAGGCTAGAGGGGCATGGTGAGGGAGAGGAGCTTGATCTGTTTATTTGCTCCGGTAACATATCTGTTTATTAGGAAAAGAGAGTATTAGAGTGCATATGAGTCACCCATGCTGCCAGATGTAATGTTTGTTGCAGTAAATGCAGCGATAGGTATTAAATATGGATGCGTTATGTGACAACACTTGTGTATTTTAGACGAACCTTCCATCCTTGCCGTACTCTAAAGGTGAGCAAAGCAACGTTGGGACAGCAAAGGTGACTACGCTACACATTCCTCTCACTTGCCTTCTTGTCGTGGGTCTACCGTACTCCACGTGGAGTAAACATTTATCTGTTATTTGTGATTCCTGCGAATTACATTGGGTGAAGTGACGCGTTCATTGGTGCTTAGCACAGGGCCGGGTAGCGCGGCAGTTCTTGTCACTCGTACAAGAATAATCAGTGCGTTATCTGAGAGGTTTCCGTTGACAAAGATAAAGCCATGGTAACGGTTTGAGTAGCGCGACTATACTTAAAATGAAACATTTCAGTAAGTTTTATAGTAGCGCTGCTCGAACGGTTGCCATAGATTTATCTTTGGTATTAGATACCTTCAGATAACGCACTGATTACTTCACTTTGAGTGAACATCTATCTGTCATTTCTGATTCCTGCGAATTCCATTGGCTAAAGTGATGCGTTCATTGGTGTTTAGCACAGGGCCGGGAAGCACAGCAGTTCCCCTCTCACTATTACACGAATAATCAGTGCCTTATCTGAGAATTTTCTATTAACAAAGATAAAGCCATAGTAACAGTTCGAGCAGCGCGATTATACCTTATCTCCAATTTTTATTTTCATAAAGTTAGGCCATATGACATCCGGGAAAAGCAAACGATGTATTTGGCTTTAAGCCACAAGAGCATTTAAGACCTTTACTATGTTTCTTTAATGGCTCTCTGAAGCGAGAAGTAAGTAAGTGGTGCTTAACACAATGCTTATATCCTGTCTAATACTTAATTCTCATTAATTATATTTATTCTTAATTGTGACATCTCAACCATTTTAATGAGGGATCTACTGGTGTACAATCACAAGCTGATTTATTTTCACTTTACCGTGAGAGTAACTTCTGCTTTCACACAACTAAGGGCAACTTAAGTGCGAGATAATTTTCAGTCTACGTTTATAATTTGGTAGCATATTCTGATTTGTTAAAAGTTTTAATTCACCTGTTCCATCGGTTTAAGAAAAGACGGTTCGGTAAAAACTAATTTTTCTCAACTTTTGATTTGGATGCTGAGGGATCCTTAAGCAGCTTGCTGTTCTCATTTTTCTGTCTTCTTTTTTTCTCCGTACTGAGTGTCCATTCAGTGTCGATCGAGTGGGCCTTGTTTAAGAGCTGGCCAACAGGTTTCTAAGTCGCAGGTTGAAACGGAAAAACCCAGTATATTTACTGATACGTAAAGGAACTGACGCTGGACGAAATTCCGGCTCACCGGCAGCGAGGATTTGATCCTGGCAACTGACAGCGTCGTTAACAAACTATTTTATAACGATTCACAGAGTTCCGGAAGTAAGAAGATTGCCTTGAAACTCAAACGAGTGTGATTGATCCAGCGTCGTCCTGATTACCTTTGGTCACTGACACTGATTTAACTCCAAAAATGTGGCATATCACGTAGGACAAATAACAAACGTGTAGTGCACAGTTTCGCCAGACCCAAGAAATTCACACATTTGATTACTTGCACTCGCTTGATACTGGCATAGCAAGGTGGCTAGAAAACCAACACAACAAACTGTTAAGACAATTCGTTCCGCCAAGATTGAACGCTGTCCTACGGATGTCCCATGAACTCTTCATATGCATGAATATGAGAGTAGTCATTCATTTTTGTACTGGCTCGGGTGTGATTCGAACCGGACCGGGCCATACAGACCTCCATTGTAAGTAAGTGTGATTACTCTGGGAGTGTATAAGGAAGATGTCTGTGGAACAGTGCCATGTAGTGGAAGAGATAAAGTTGGAAGAGGTTAGCCGACGCACTTGAGCGATGAACAGAACTGGCGAATGAACTTGTATTACAGATTTCTGTTTAGCTATAACAAATAAGTTTCGAATATAACTAATGCAGATTTCATGCATATACTACCCTTAATACTAACTCCTTTGACTAACTCTCAAATATTCGGGTATGCAGTGTTAACATTTCTACCTTAAAAGTAAAGCCAGGTAATGAGATAAAGGGACCGACATAACTGCACCTGCAAGTTTCCAGTTTTTATAATTTTATGATATTTCCAGGTGGAACGTATTCGAAACAAATTCACCGTGCAAAGCATTAACTTCGATTTGTTCCTAAAAACATTTTAGTTTATTCCGGACGTAATGCGAATGATATACAGCTTTTGGCAGTTTTAATAGTAAAGTACCTAAGTTGATCTTATCAATGTAATTTAGGATGTTAACATCCTGCCGTGAGCGTTAATTATCATTATATATGTCATTCAAAAGTTAAATAATCCTGTTGTACTCACCATAAGAAGGGCAGCAAACCCAGATCTGTAAACACAAAACATAAATCATGACACACCAACATAATATATGAGGACATGGTTTCCAAATTTTCACTCCACGATAAATGGTATGGCTTGACATGTAAGCCCCATGAAGTGAACATTTGAAGCGCTTGTAAAAACCTCGTTGAATCACTCACTAACTGTAAACGAAGCGCTCTTTTTGTTTTCGTTTAAATGTGAGCAGCTTCTGTGCGGGTCAGCTACTGGCTAATGTTTCACAGCATGGAGCTTTAACATCAAGTCGTTATGTGCAGATCACTGAGGCTTTATTTATTCAGTACGAATTAACCAAGCTACCCATTAGCAGAATATATTCGCAAATACTTTAAAGTAATAGTGCTTTTATTATCCTAACAGTCAAATTCCTGTCTTAGGTAACAGTAGTGACTATTGCTTAGTTCAGTCATTATTGCTAGGTTTTTATTGTTCTCGTATTTTATATTCTGATATTAACGAGTTTCTCAATGTACAACTTTTCAAAGAAACAAAGCATATGTATAGACAAACGCTAGTTAAAAGAAAATAATTAGGGTAACGATGTTTGAATGAATATGTACATAAGAAAGCAAATTAACAAGTAACTTATCGACCAGCTTTAATATGCGTCGGCAGGAATAGAAAGCATAGCGCATAGTATCATGCTTTAAAGATCTAGGTTTTCAGCTACCATTAATAAAAAAGTATCTTAATCCGCTGCATAAATAACTACAAGCTTTATACAAGAGAATGGAAGGGATGGGGTGGGTGGGCTTTGAACGTGTTTGGTGTAAAGTGGTTTGGTATGGATAGACAGATACATACACGGACACTCAAATAGATAATTGCTGTCGACATTAGAACACAAAAAAAAAAGGATTTAATTTTTATGAAAATAATCTTCCTTGTAAAAATGTTTGGACGACGAACTTTGTGTGATTGTGTACCTAAATGTTTTTATTGGAATAGTTCGAAGATGAGGGGAAACGCAACTGAAACATTTTATGGACAAGTATTCAAAATTAATTTGTGTTAAAATATGTACTTATATTTTCTACTGCGTATAGCAAGTACAGGAAGTGTTGCAGCCACCGAATTTCTTGAAGCCAAAGTTGTGTGTGTGTGTGTGTGTGTGTGTGTGTGTGTGTGTGTGTGTGTGTGTGTGTGTGTGTGTGTGTGTGTGTGAGTAAAACACAATTAAAAAGGGATTCAAGTTCGGGGTCGTAGAACGATGGCACAGAAATATTTATCCCCCCCCCCCGTTCAAGACTACCCTTTACGCGGAACACTTTGCTAATACTTTTTTTTTCAGAAATGGCTCAATAATGTTTCATTAAAATAACATATATTTTAGCTATTTTTATGACAAACGCAATGTAGATCTTGAATTTTCTGGAAATTACTTCAGACGTCCCCAATATTCTGGGTGAATTTTCTGTGACTGCTAAATCGTAAGAGAGAGAAGAAATGTTAGTCACAAAATGTGCATCTCGTTTAAAATATTACGTCTAATAAGATTTTTGTGGAGTAAACTACTTGCGAAATACTCCTTCTTATTTGTTTGGATTTTCAAAAACCTATATTTCACATAGGGACCCATTTTTTTCTGTCCTGGATAGGCAAAAAGTGTGAAATTTCAAAGCCATTCCTTAGCAACCAGATCTTTAAAGGTTCGACTATCACTTAATCCTACATTTTTCTCTACTATCGATGTATATACTTACAACGAAATATGCAATAAAACAAATTATGTGAAAGTTTGCTTTGATCAGCATGAAGTAGAAGAACCAACGTGAGTAAAATGTTCATACAAGAGTGGAAAAAGTTATGTGAGTATAACACCTCAGAACTTTTTATTACATTAAATAACCAAAATAATTTTAGTAGAACAACCGAGTACTGTGACAACAAAACCTATAACTACGATTAGTTTTCTAAACATAAAGTAGAAAAATCGAGACGAACCTTCATGGCAGCTGTAGCACACCAAGTTTTAAAAAGGCGCCCGAGTATAAAACCTTGACGATAAACCAGATAAAATCTTTACTGCTCCTTTTGTAATAAAAACAACATAAACGCTGAATTACGGTTATCCCAAGGAATGGCTCCATATCTAAGTTAGCTACAGATTCCAGGATAATATAATGCCAATAAGGATTTCATACTTGCATTTCTTTAGGAATTTTCATATTTGCAAGTCCTTCATTAATGTAAGTAGATATAAAAAAGTTACGAAAAGAAGACCCAAAAGTTTTGTGGATCTCATACTCAGATATAAAGAGACAAGAAGATAAACACAAATCAACACTTTTATTCCCATTTTAGCTAGGATGATTTAACTGCACCAACATTTAATTATATAGTGTAAGTTGTAAGTTGTTCTTCAAAGAATCTACAGATTTTCTTCCCAATAAGAATGGTATATCATCAACAAGGAGATAAGTATTAAGGCATAAATTCTTACTTACAACAAACAAGTCATTAACTAAATAAAAACATAGTTGTAATATTGGCACTCGCAAACTTCGTGTTTCACCAATTGGAATGCATATGCTACGGATATACCAGGTGAGTCAGCGGCCCCATTTCTTATCTATGTAATCCGCAGTTTACGGTCTAATTTGAAAGCATCGACCTTTTAGCACAAAAGCCGTTATTGCAGCTCTGCTGTTCTATTCAGTAATATACGCACCCAGCATTAATACTTGCAGTCCTGAATGAGGACTAAGAAGTTGAGAAAAGCTTACATAAACGATGGTTTTTTCATGTATATAATGCTAGCAAGGTGATAAACAAATGCTTCCAAAAGAATGACTTGAAATACGTGGCAGCTGCTGGAGTAAGGTGATGCAAGGGCTAGGTTTGCAGACACTCTCATCTCCCCGCTGGGCGAGAGATATGCACTGTTATCTTTACGAGATACTGACGTTGGTGAACAACGCTACCATAGCTGGACATCAAATTCACTTCCTTTGGATCAGAGGGCATGTCGGAATTCGATACAATGAAGTCGCCGATCGCCTGGCAAAAGAGGGACTCACCCAAGGCACCTTCCAAGGCATCCAACTGCCCTACACGGATTTCTTCCCGGTCCTTCATCGTGACGCCTATTGTCGCTGGAATGACGCCTGGATTCGTTCGCAGACCATCAAAGGCAAACACTATGCCGCCGTGTAGACGCATCTATCCACCAGCTCATCATCCTCCAGCTTCAGGATTGCACGTCGACATCTCACCTCCATCATTAGAATGCGACTTGGACATGGATGTTACCCGGCGCATCTACACAGACTACGTCTCATCGATCCCCCTGTATGTTCTGATGACCCAGGCGAAACCGCTGACCTCAATCATCTCCTGTTCAGTTGCTCTCGCTACCGAGCCCACCGTTCTCCCTTCCTCCGCCGCCTACTTCAGCAGTCTGTTCCTTTTCCCGCTAACGTCAACACCATATTACAGTTATGCCACAAACCTGTATACCAAGCTCTTCTACAATTTCTTAAAGAAAGTGATCTACAGATCTAGTCTCCTCCCATCCTCTTAATTTTCCTTACATTATTTTTCTAATTTTTCCCTACGATGGCCATATGGGATTTTACCGAAGGCAAAAAAAAGGGCTAGGTTTGAAACGACGTCACATTTTTCTTTTTATTTCCTTTCTCCTAGTCCCTATTGCCTGTATTTCAGTTACTAATTTATTCATTGTTACTATTGGTCCTCCTGTGAACCAAAGACACAGGAATGACAATCCTATAATTAGGGTTCATGCTTATGTTTGTGACCATTTATAATCTATATTATATCTGGTGCTGTAAACCACGTTACGTAGTTAGCTTTCACATTTTAGGAGCATTTCAACGACATAGTTTTTGTTTTGTTCTTAACTCTTATGTTTCACTTCTTCTACTGATAAAGGAGTTGTCAACGTGTTAATATATCGGTTAAACAAAAAAAAAATATATTTTGTCAAAGAGTGTGGATCTCATCAACGCAACAAATGTTTAAAATAACGACTATTTTAAAATTTCGAATTAAGTATTTGAAAGGTTTCAAACAGCGAATACCTGAACAATGGAGCGTTCATTCCTGCCAAATATTGACGCAGGCGCAAATAGCTAAAGCCAATTTGCATTTGTTAAGTGTTTGGAACTTGGTTGAATGGGTCAAGCATAATAAAGTATTTACTACGAAGTATAAATTTATATGTATGTATAATAGGATTTAGGCAACACTACCTTAAGAGCAGACGTTTCTAGACCAATAAGTAACGGAAGACCTCTGAGCCCCACCTCGGATTTTTACACGGTTTTTACAGCTTCATGCTGTGTTTTGAACACGTTTTGGTAGTTTTAATGCAAACAGAAAATACTGCATCAGACATTACAGTTACTGTTTGAGTTAAAAGCTGAATGTGTGTAATTTGTGCCAAAAGCGAAAACAATCTAATTCCTAGCACTTTTTGACATGGCTGTACAACGAAAAACCGTGTTAGCTGAACATTTAAGTACGATTGGTCCCATTGTGTAGATCTGCCATAGTGTACTCCAATATTATTGTCAAGTGATGCATCTGATAGGCCTTTCCTTCAGCGGCGTGTTTAAAAGTGTGTGAATGTACGCTTATGAATAAATATTTTAAAAGTTTTACTGGAACTCTCAGTGTCTGGGTATGATGGTTTTGGGATCGAGATACATAGTAATTGTTTTCTATCCCATACAACACTTATGCACTGAGTTACCTAACCCTTCTCTGTAAAATGCTCTGCAAATCATCAATTAGAAGGCATTCAAAAAAGGTGTAAGTTTCATATGTTGCTTAGCATTTTGCATAAATTTAAAAATAAATAGGGGCAGGTGACTCACCTGGTATTATATATTTCCATTCATATGAAGTACATACAAAGGTATCGTACAGATAATTAGTAGAGAACATTGTTGAAATGGCGAAGGTTCCATGCAATATGTGAAGTCACTCTTTTGGTTGAGATATCAATAGTAACACTGACCAGTGTCTCTTGGTGGAATTCTAAATGCTAATGCTTAAAGGAAATAAATTAGCATTGCTTGTGAAAAGGTATCACAGACTCTATATTTAGCATATGATATAATAAGTATTATAAGATTACTTAAAAAGGTTTCATTTGTTGCTGTAAGTTGTGCCGTTTGTTTTTTCCCCGGCACATTTTTGTTGCCCTTCCGGTTCGGGGGCGCTGACGTCTTGTTGGTTTGGGCTTTCCGCCGTTTCTCTCTGGGGGCGCTGCGGTGCCCGAGACTTCTTGGGTAGCTCCTTCGAGCCGGGAGAGCAGTGAGAGTGTGTGCCTGGTTGGTGTCGAGTGGGGTTTCTTAGGGTGAGTGCTCCAATTCGGGTTCCCCGATTTTTTTTTCTCTTAGTTTGTTTTATAATTGGTCTTTTGGTGAGCCGTGTGTTTTGGTGGGGCTCTTTTTCCCAGATTCGGGGCCAGAAGTATATAGTTATCTTTATCTGTCTGGTTGGTTTAAGCAAAGTGTAGCAAAGAACAAACGAGAAAATAAATACATGTTAAGGTTCCGATAAAGGCGTATGTTTTCATTTTAATCTCATGACCCTGGGTTGGCCTGCACAATTTGGTAGCAGAGCGTGGTTAATTTGACGCTTGGCTCTCGGCTTGGTTTCCGCGCGTTCGTGTTTGTTGCTTTTGACGTTCTCGGTGCCTACTACTGCATCCTTTGGCAGTGAGGAATGGCGACTTCCTTAGTAAATGTTGACCGCTTGCGTAAAGGTGAGCTGATGTTTGAGTTGTTAATTCGTGGTGGGCAGGTCTCTCCTGCGGCCGACTGGTCGGCCATATTAGACGCATTGCGGCTGGTCAAGGACAAACCGTTTATTGCTTTACCTGATAAGCATGATTTAGTTGCCAATTCCCCTCAAGTGTGTTCTGAAGCGCTTTTAGAGTTGGGTGAGGTTATCCAAGATTTGGAGCGTGAGGGGACCCCTTCAAGAGGACAGCAGGTTCGTTTATTGGCGCGCATCCAGCATTATATCAACAGGTTAGATTATCTCATTACCTATTTTCCGCGTTCCGAGGTTTTACCTCGTGTTAAGACACTCAAACAAAATTTTGAGGCGCTCCTCGAGAAATTTAACGCCATGGCTCGTCAAGGGGGAGAAGACGCTAAGCTGCATTTTCCGGAGACCTCGTCTTCCCCGGCTGTGAGTCCCGTAGCTTCTCTTTCGACGCCATTTCGTGCCTTAAAAATCATTCACCCTTTACAACAGTTGGTGGAGGCAGTGGATATGTTCGAGGTGTCGGATGTGCTGTCGGCTTTCACGTTTTTGAAATTCCTAGTAAAGCTTAACAAGGTAGCCATGGTGCACTCGGTTTCTTCCGATTTAACCATGCAGGCAGTTGCGACCAAGGTCAAAGGTGTAGTTTTGAATCTTTTGCTTAGAGCAAGGCAATCAGCTGACCCTTTAAGTACTTTTCATGCTTTGGTTTTGGAATTCTTTATCCCGCGTCGTGAATCGTTAAAATTATTGCAAGACCATTATTTACGACCTCAAGGTCTGGCCGAACCGTTTGTCCAGTATATGGAACGGGTCAGAGACGTGGCCTTGGTCTTACGTCTCCCAGATACCGAGCAGGCGGTTTGTGACGTCATCATTTCGGGTTTGAATCCCGAAGCTCGCTCCAGTCTTGTTTTCGCGACACGTCCTAATACGTTCACGGCTTTGGAATCTTTAGTGCCCTTGCTTAATGAATGTTCTTCTGTAGATCGATCTCGCTTAGGTGAAGTGTTGAATTCACCTCCCCCACCACGAGCGAATCGTGGAGATGGTTTAACGCCCGGCGTCCGACCTGGGTCATCAACTCACGGGCCCCGGGTAAGATGCTACCGTTGTCAGGAGGTAGGACATATGGTTAAGAACTGTAGTTTTCCTCGCCCAACGGGCATGGACCCTTCGAAATCTGGACGTGGTAGTCAGTTCCGGCAGCGCCCCATTTGACGCCAGAAGTTGCCTGCCATGAGCGCGAGTTTGGCCCCATCGCGGCGCATTTTGGCTTTACCCCATTCTATTAAACCTCTTGTGCAGGTTGTTGTCGGTAAGGTGAGCGTTTTAGCCCTCCTTGATTCCGGTAGCTCATTTTCTCTCATTAATCAAGTATATTTTCGCAATACTTTGGCGCCTTCGTGTCCCAAGGAGGTGAGCTGTCAGGTGCAATGTTTGGCAGTTAATGGTCACTCCTTTAATGTGTCTAGCAAGGTTAGGTGTTATATCCGCTTTCCTAAGTTCACTTGGAAACATGAGTGCTATTTGGTCCCTGACCTACCCTATTCTGTAATCTTGGGGGGCCGATTTTATGTCACGCTCCCGTTTGTGTTTAGATTTTGCGAAGAAACAAGCCACTTTCGGGTTCGCGACTGGAAGTAGTGTACCTTTTCAGGAGAAACTATATGACGTTCCACCTCGCCCTCGTCTTGGTAACGTCACGCTATTAGACGAGCGTGAGGCAGATATTTCCTTGTCTCATTTGACTCATCAACAAGCCGCAGTGGTGGAAGGTTTGGTTCAGGAATTTTCCTCCTTGTTTTCCGACCGATTGGGTGTTACCCATCTTATTACCTACGATATTCAGCTGACTGACCCGTCCCCTGTTAAGCTTTCTCCGTACCGTCTGACACCACCCAAAATGGCCATTTTGAAGGCTAAAATCAATGATATGTTGGATAAGGGTATCATTAGACCTTCCATTTCGTCTTATAGTAGCCCGGTTTTCTTAGTTCCTAAGGGTGACAATGATTTCCGTCCTGTCGTGGATTATCGCCAACTCAATAAAAAAATACTTATTGAATCTACTCCCATGCCAGACCTCCATTACTGTTTTAGAATGATTTATATCTGGCTTTTGCCATGACCAGTTTCATTTAAAAAGGGCGCTGATGACCTCTGTAGTTGAGCGCCCTTATACTCATCATCACTCACTCACCTCCATACTGCCGCCCATCATTTTGCTGGTGCACGCGTGTTTACGACTCTGGATTTAAACAGCGCCTATCATCAGATTCCTTTGTCGGATGAATGTAAACACGTGACTGCCTTTTCATCTCCGTGGAGATTGTATGAGTTTAATAGGATTCCCTTTGGGATTGCTACCGGTGCGCAGGTACTTTCCCGTCTCTTGGACAATTTGTTTTCTGACATTAAATTTAAATTTCTTTACCACTATTTAGACGACCTAGTAGTGTACTCTCCTGATTTTGATTCCCATATCTTACATTTACGTGAGGTGTTTGATCGCTTACAGAAGGCTGGCCTCACGGTTAAAAGGTCTAAAGTGAAGTTTGCTACCACAGAGATTTCTTTCTTGGGCCATTGGGTGTCGCCCGCCGGCATTACTATTGATTTAGAACGCACCAAAGCCGTGCGCAATTTTCCACCCCCTAAGAACTTACGTGCTTTGGCTCGTTTTGTTGGTATGGTGAATTTCTTTTCCAAGTTTATTCCTTCCTTCGCTGCCCGGGTTGAACCTTTGAATCGCCTTCGACGGAAGGGTATTAAGTACGTCTGGGGTGACGAACAACAGCGTGCGTTCGAAGACCTTAAGTCCACCATTTCCTCTCCTCCTGTTTTGGCGTTTCCAGATTTCAATAGAACTTTTATTCTCCAGACTGACGCTTCTAGTTATTCCCTGGCGGCGGTTCTTCTCCAGGATTTTCCGGAGGGGCGCCGTCCCATTTACTATGCTTCGCGAACTCTATCTGAAGCTGAACGCAAGTTTTCTATCTATGAGCTCGAAACCTTGGCAGTTTTGTTTGGTCTCGAGAAGTATAAACCCTACCTGGAACATGTATCTTTCATATTGGAGTGTGATAACCAGGCTCTCACGTGGGCGTTAGGGACACCACGTAAAACCGGTAGGCTCGCCCGTTGGGGCGTGCGGATTGGGGCGTTTAAGTTTACACCGAGGCACATTCGTGGTTCTGATAATGTAGTTGCTGACGCCCTTACAGTATGTTTTCTGAGGAACCGCCCCTGTTACCACCTTCGGGGACGGTTTCCGGCTCTAACGCCTGTCTGTCGTTCCCCGAAATGTTTACCAGCATCGCTGAACATCAGCGCAGGGATGCCTGCATTAATCAGATTATACAGCAGTTTGAGGACGGCCATCCTGTCCCGCCGTATTGCTTACGTGATGGTGTTCTTATGGCGCGTGCTAATTTTGACGGCAAATTTAAGATCGTTTTGCCCGATAGTATCATTCCCATGGTATTTGCTTACTTTCATCTTTCACCCTTTGGTGGGCACCTTGGGGTAAACAAGACTCGCGATAAAATACGTGAGCGCTTTATATGGAAAGGCATGGATCGCGATATCGCGACCCGTGTTAAAGCTTGTAATATTTGTTCCATGGCTAAGCCGGCGCAGCGAACCACGTGGGGTGGTCTCGCGTCTGAAGTGGCATCTAAGCCGATGGAAAAATTATTTGTAGATTTTATAGGCCCATTTCCCCGGTCGATTCAAGGTAATACTTATGCCCTTGTGGTTGTTGACGCCTTTTCTAAGTTCGTGTGGATTTCGGCCGTGCCACGTGCCACGGCTCGTACTGCTACGAAGGTCCTGAATAACATCTTGGCTTCTTTTGGTGCTCCACGTTACGTTGTGTCTGACAATGGCTCGCAGTTCACTTCCAATTGGTTCAAACAATTCTGTTTTCAGTGGGGGGTAAGACATATCACTACCACCCCACATTACGCTAATCCTTCCCAAGCCGAGAGGGTTAATAGAAATTTGAAATCCGCTTTGATTGCTTTCCATCATGAGCACCACAATCAGTGGGATACTAACTTGGGAAAGTTGCAGTTTGCCTTTAACTCCGCTCGTCATGAAGCTCACCAGACCACCCCCTTTAGTTTAATGTTTGCTTTTGTACCCAGTTCCCCTTTTGCGAATATGTGGTCCTTAAACGATCTACTTCCTCAGACCTTTTCTCCCGAAACTATTAGACAGAACTGGAGGAGAGCCTTTAATAATCTAAAACGTGCGCATGAGCTCACCAAAAGGCGTTATGAAGAAAATAGAAAACCCTCTCCTTTCGCGGTCGGTCAACTGGTTATGTGCAAATCTTTCCCTATAATTTCGCGTAAGGATGCTTTTGCTGCAAAATTAGCTCTGCGTTACTCTGGCCCCTATAAGATCATTAACATTTTTAAGGGCGTGTCCGTTACCCTGGAGCACTGTAAAACCCATGAAATGCGTCGGGCTCACATCACTCAGATAAAACCGTGCCCTGACGCGATGATTTGATGTCTGTTTTGGCTTTACACTGTTTGTTTTGGCTTCTGCGCCCTTGACCTCGGTTGTCTGTGCTGTGTGGCGTTCGCGTGGCACGCTGCCAGGGCATGCACTCACTTTCTCCTTCCTCTCTCTCTCTTTCTCTCTCTCTCTTTCTATGCCGGCATATCTCTCTCTTTATCTTTCTTTCTGTGCGTGTGTTTTTCTTATGTGTGAGTGTTATTTAAAAAAGGTTGTTGGGTACCCATGATTGTGTGTTATTTACTGGTTTATATATATATATATATATATATATATATATATATATATATATATATATATGGGTGTATGTGTATATATACAATGTGTCCAATTATGTTGATGAGCTCAATATTGTCTAAGGTATTTCTTTCTTTATTGTTAAAATTTGGATAATTGTTTTGCTGAAAATATTTATTACTTGGAAAGTGTTTATTAGTATTGATCACTTCAATGGTATTTATCCTTATTGTTGTTTATTTAAAGAGATTTATTGCTGTTACTCGTTTGAAAATATTTATTACTTGGAAAGTGTTTATTAGTATTGATCACTTCAATGGTATTTATCCTTATTGTATTTATTTAAAGAGATTTATTGCTGTTACTCGTTTGAAAATATTTATTACTTGTCCTTCAGAGATATTTCTGCCCCTTATGATCAAAAAAATATTTTACAAATTTGGCTGGTTAATATTCTTAGGTTACCACTTCTGCTTCTGGTTCCGTTTCTGGCTTTTGTTTTATGTTTCAGCCGCCTCATCTCCTACCGTGATCCTTGCCTGTTCTGTCATCCTGGATTTTTCCGCCTCGTGCCAGCACCTCCCGGGGGTCCCGGTGTGACAGTGACCTTCACGTGCGCCACGCTTTTTCTCCACCTCGGGAGAGTCGCCACGTGGGAGCTAGCTTCGCTTCTTCTTCTTCGACTTCAAGCCACGTCATCCGTCTTTACTTTGGTCACCCTTCCGTGACCTATCTGGCTGTTGTAAGGCGTTCAAAGGACTAACCTGCTGCCCTTTGGTAACGTTTTGCCTCTGTTCACTTCTGCTCCTGAAAGACTTGCCGGCAGTGTTCTGCTCTCTACGTCACGCCTGTGTGTGCAAAATAGAGACAGGGTTCTCCGTGTAAGTGTGACGTATGGTATGTCACAGCTGTGAAGGTGGAAAGACTCAACAAGTGTACGCAATACTCATACTCATTGCTTCACAGGGCAGACTTTCTATGATGTTTGGTGCTCGTCCGACTCTCCTAGGGTTTCCTTCTTCGGGCTTCATCACTCCAGGGTCTGGCATGGCTTTCTTCCTTTCCTTGGTTTCTTCCAGCTTTTCCTTTCTTTCCGTTTGGCTCCTCCACCCTGTGTTTCCGATGGGGAGGGGGTGTTTGTGCCGTTTGTTTTTTCCCCGGCACATTTTTGTTGCCCTTCCGGTTCGGGGGCGCTGACGTCTTGTTGGTTTGGGCTTTCCGCCGTTTCTCTCTGGGGGCGCTGCGGTGCCCGAGACTTCTTGGGTAGCTCCTTCGAGCCGGGAGAGCAGTGAGAGTGTGTGCCTGGTTGGTGTCGAGTGGGGTTTCTTAGAGTGAGTGCTCCAATTCGGGTTCCCCGATTTTTTTTTTCTCTTAGTTTGTTTTATAATTGGTCTTTTGGTGAGCCGTGTGTTTTGGTGGGGCTCTTTTTCCCAGATTCGGGGCCAGAAGTATATAGTTATCTTTATCTGTCTGGTTGGTTTAAGCAAAGTGTAGCAAAGAACAAACGAGAAAATAAATACATGTTAAGGTTCCGATAAAGGCGTATGTTTTCATTTTAATCTCATGACCCTGGGTTGGCCTGCACAAAGTTCTGTAATATTTTTTAAAGTAGCCGAAGAGACATTTATTGCACATTTGTGTTTGCTTCGTTTCTTGTACCTCTTGTTGAAGTAACTTGCACCTCTTGTTTCAATTTAATGCTTTTCATCAGGCGTTTACAGTAATGGATAAAATATAGCAGTGCCTTATCTTTCTCGCAGGTTCAGCAGCAAACTGGGATCCATGACATAGTCTGACAATGGTTTTAATATCCATCTACAAGAATGAATACAAAACTTAATGCAAATGAAGATAACGGGGTTTTGGGCACAAAGAAAGCAGCATAAAACAAACAGAATTATTACAATTTAAAAAGAAATGTTTCAAACTGTATTTAATTTGTATCTGCAACATTCTATTTTATCACCTAAGAACATGTTTGCAGTAATATATGTAGGGCGATAATCTAAGAAGTGTAACCCCCAAAATATAAACAATTTAAGGCTCGGTTTATGGTTAAATTTATACAAAATTAGTGCCATTCGTATATCAGTTAATATTCAGTGAGCTGGTGTTCGAAGACCGTTCTCGCTCCCAAAGTAGCCTTCAAACAGGCAGTAAGATAACTGAAATCGTAAGTTTGGAATGTTACGTTCCAGTGGTTAACAAGATTTATTCCCACGGCATTTCAAAACCTTCACTTTGGAACGGATAATAGTTGTATTTTATATGGCAATTTTATGCAAAACCACTTCTCCAGCTGACATTTTGGAGTTTGTTTGGACAATGCAGTTTCGTACATCGCTTTTTAGTAGACTTATATGGGAAGGAAATTGAACATGTATCGTCTAAGAGAGGTTTATAAACTAACAATTCTGAAAAGGTGTGAAGTTTCGGTATCTAACTGAAGCCTTAAAGGAAAAGAGAAGATCAGTACAATGTGGATAAAATATAATGCAACTCAATTTATGTGTGTGTAAAATTTTAGGTTCGACTGACAGTTTATTTTTTCCAGAATGTATGAAGTATTATAAGGTTTGTGGAAATGAGGTACAGAAAGGGAATCGTGGTAGTACATGTTAATTCAGTAAATCTCGATCTGAAGATGCTATTTGCAAAATATTACATTTTGGTAATCATTTTAAATTGAATAAACAGAAAACTGATGCTTTTATAGTATAAATGTATATAACTATAAACTGACAGTTTATTTAACTTATTGTGAACTTAGCGCTTTAACTTCTACACACCTCTAAACAATGAAAAAGTCGACCATCTTATTTAAAGGGAATCAATCTCAATGTCTCATGTAACCACCTTTACAAATAATGACCAACATTTGAAATGTTATTGAAGCTGATTAGTGCACTCCTCTGCAACATCGCTGGTGAATAAACGAGCTTCTTTATCTCATTGAAAGCTACGACGTGCATAATATAGCTAATAACTAATATTTTACTAAAAGGTAATGGGTTTTGAATGTTTGAACTAACCATTATATAAGCATCGTTATCATTGAAATAAGATTTATGAAATAAAATAATTAGTGATAATATCAGTGCTTCTAAGACAATGAGTTATTTTCCACAGTAGTTTAGAAATTGCTGTTAAGTATGAAGTGCACAGAAAACTCGCAGTTGCGAAGTAGAGAGTCACTTTCAGCCCTCCATGCTCACAATCTGGCTCATTGCGGATGTTTTCTCATTTGTCGTGCTGTGCGCTGCATTCCCCACTGCTTCTGTCTTTTGTAGTCGTGCTGCATCGAATTTCTCGGAATATTTACTGTTTCTACCACTTCCATTTTGTCATAACACAATATAAGAACATTTTCTTAATTAAAAGTGATAAGGGCATCATTTACGCTAGAGCGCGTTCGATGTTAATAGACAGCAAATTTTAGGAGAGAGCAGCTCCCATTCAGTGCTGTGAAGAATCTAGACAGTTGGCAAAGGAATGGCGGCACTATCACATTGGACTTCTTTCCTTTCCTCGCTTTCGATGGTCTTTAAGTCTTAAGACTGGCGTGCTTCGACATTCCCCACAAAGTTAAAAAAAAAAAGGACTTAAGTTAATCCAAAGATTGTTCTAGAGCTTTGTTTACCCAAATCTTTCCCCACCTACCTTAAATGCTGACAAACATTCTCACTAGTTCATTTCTAGGAGGGCATAATGGAGGAATACAGTTAATGTGTAGCCATATTGCTCAGATGATATTAAAGTCACAAGGATACGCTGACAATCCAATCAGCCATGCTCTGTGCCATTTGCATACTTCTTTGTTACAAAATGTCAGAAACACCTACATTAGACATGAAATGGACGCACTAGAAACTGTTACAGACAGAATGTCCAGTAGAGCTCTACAGTGGTATGGACATGTAAAACGGATGCCGGAAGAACAGTGGCAGGGACACAAGTCCTAAAGTGGGAAGTATCAGGCAAAAGAAAGCGGGGAAGAGCCAGAAGAACGTGGTACGAGAAAATATTCCAGTCCCCTATTCTTCATAGGAACATATAAGGACAATGGATGCAGGAACCAAGGGTGAATTGCTGTAAAGCAAAGAACCTATAAAAATAAATAAATTAACATACTCCTTTACTCGTCTTTATCAATTCATAGAGGTCTACGTTTGTATATATTACCTTGAGTAGAAGAGAAGACTGGTAGCTTACAATTACATTTACATGAGTTTTTGCCCTCATTCTACAAAAAATCGTAACTAAAGCCCATCTACATCCTCTTCTAAGTGGATAAAAACATTCACCAACCATTTAGGTATAATAAGAACACAACAGGCCAACATGATACCAATTCTTTAAAAAAACGGATCGCAACGGAATGACCTTGAAGGTCTATTCGCTTTGTACGACCACCAGAAAAAAAAACAATTGAGGTCTTACCATTTGAATAAACTACAGTTACTGAATATAAATACGAAACATAATATATCTTGACATAAGCTCTGCTGTTAAACGAGCTTTACGTGCTTTGTATAATAGTACTCTGGCGGTGACTATGGTTTACCAATTAAAGCTTTCTTTTCCTTCTTTTAATTTACGTCCTCCAACGTTAAGTCATATCGGACGATGAATGGAATGGGTGAAATAACGCTCAACTGAGTCCGGGGTCCATGGAGCTTAGAGCTACCCGACATTCGTCTTTCAGGATAACGGAAAACCCCGAAAAAACTCACTCTAACCGAGAATCGAACTCGGGACCTCTTGAACGTGAGACAGACATGCTACCATCTACGTTACTGAGGTGGGAATCAATTATAGTTCTTGAAACATTTTCTAAATATGCAAATGCTATGCCGCTTAAAAGCGATAAAAGTTGTCATTCTTCCAGCGTACCATACTCAATTATGACGGTTATTTTGAATCCAGATTCCATTGCGTGCAGCAAAGGAACATCTGAATATATAGTCTTTGATAATAAAGGAATATATTATGTTGCTGTTTTCCTGAATCTGGCACAAGGTATGTGAAAACTCAAAAAACATCCTTCATTTGGACACAATTACCTTCAACACATTGGATATTAATCAAAATCTTTAGAGAGGATTTAAGATATTAAAAATGACGAAAACTGAATGCGAGGTACGTTGGGATGGGGTATTTCTTAAAACTTTGCCATCACATCCTTGAAAGATTAATTTAATAGTGACTTCAGTGTTTTCTCATTTATGCTGACATACAGGCACACACACACAAGTGTCCTTATACACTCACAAAATCGTTTCTTCTAGAAGTGCTTTTTTCGGGTTCATGTAGCCGCAATATGTGTATTTCCGTACAACAGCGGCATCGTAGTTTTGGTTGAAAGTGAACTCCTACAACTCACTCTAATTTTTATAGGCAAGCAGTAGAGACTCTGACGCATGTTCCATTGTAGTTACATGCATGAAGGTTAGCAGAAGCAAAACCAATAACCATGTATTATTGAGTGTATTCCAATTAGTTCAGGATTGAGAACCATTTTTTGGTCGTTTCCAATACTACATCTACATGCACCTTCTATTTATGATTTCTTTACCCTTTTTCCATTTCTTTGTTTTCTATTTCTCCATTTTAAAGATCTGTCATTTTTTCAACTCGGCATTTCTCCACTCAGTATAAACTAACTGGCATTTATCCAATCTATAAGAATTACTATGAAGATTATTAGTTACTTTTCAGTGCATATTACTTATATTATTTACCATAAATCTGTGCCTAGGAATGATAACAGACTCCGGAACCAAGAATTTGAAAATAAATATGAATTTTGATACGTTTACGTCACTTTATTTACTTTTAAGAAAGCCATTAGAGGAAGAAACGTTGTATATTTACGAACAGGTTCTATCAGAAAGCTAATGGACTGCAGCTCAGGATATTTTCTGCTTAGAAAGAGGAATATTTCGAAATCTGCTATGAAAGTATCAGATTTGACAAAAAATATTGTTTTATGCACGTTAATGTTTTCCTCCGTAATGAGCTTTTGGTATCTTCCAACTTCTCTAACATTCAGTAAGGCAGAGATGGCCGTAGAACTCGTACAAAATTTAAAACACTTATGTAATTTATAATTGTAAACGTACTGTATTATTCAAAACGGATAGTTATATTCAATACGGACACATAAAATAAATAATGCCAATATAAGGTACAAAATAATTAGCTAAGAATTTTTTGTGACAAGTGCATGTTTTTGGAGATCTGCAGCTGAAATCCTTCAAGTGTAGGGCTGATCCACCTTTTCGTTTTTTTTTTTTTTGTTTTTTTTTTTTTTTTGAGCTATGCTGTTCACAGATAACCGCATCCACGCACACATAAAAGTGTCGATCTAATTTTTCTATTCAAAACAATTACTTTATGTGTGCATATATGTAAATCTGTTCTTGGCTTGCTTGGTAGTGTTAAAAAAGAGACACATCCAAGTTCCGCTTAAGTGGAAAGCTTATGACTTTGGTATTTGCTGCTTAGCATTGTTCACTAAAGTAAGGGGGGGGGGGAGACTTTTAACAGCTCGAGTTCAGGGTAGAACCCGAACGTCGCTTTGGGGAAAATTCCGAAAATGTAGTAAGAAAATCTTGAACAGCAACAATTTAGCAGCCTATCGGAAGGCAAAAATATCAAGCATGCGATATATCGCGGCAAAATGGTAGCAATGCGGGTTTAGTGGAGCAGCAGTCTTAGGGATGCAGCCTTCTGCATAAATACGTGGGTAAAATATGTCTTACCCCCAGTTCAGAAATATAGTGGCACGAGAAATTTGCGCTACTCGTGATAAAAATCTTCGCGCCTAAAATAGTTTGTAAATACCGCGAGGGAATAATTAGTGAAAATGCTTTAATTAAGACTACCATTAGTCCTGGACCTGTAGGACCAAGGACTCGGGCCTCCTTCTACCCGGGAGCGATGGAAACTCCGGGGCTCTTTCTATAGGGCAATATCTGATTTCTTAAAAAGCCCTCCCCCGCTGAGCAGAACGACAAGACGGGATGGAAGTGGATACGCCACTTACGCGCGTCAACCCCGCAGGGAAGACTACCGAAAACCTCGGTGGGACCGCCTGGTGATCTAGCACACCTTCTACTAGCTCTGTAGGCTAGTACCCGGGACTTTTTAGGCAACCCTCTACCCCCTCCGGGCCAGAGGTACTCAATTCCCCGTGGGTGTCGGGAACACACTGCCTCCTCGAGTCCAACCCAATCCGAACATCTCCCCGACGGGAGGGGCTTGGCAGTTCGGCCCGAGGGTCCTCTAGTAACGTCAGAGGTACCACGTGTTGTAAGGGTCCGCAGCGCCCGCACCACGGCAGCTGAAGGGGACGGATCCCCTCCCCTACGGGAGTAAAATTCCGTTTGGTGGCACTATAGAATTCTCGCGAAGAAAGCAAATTTGAACATTTAATGCGCTTAATAGAATTCTCGCAAAGAAGGCAAATTTGAACATTTAATGCGCTTAATAGAATTCTCGCGAAGAAAGCAAATTTGAACATTTAATGCGCTTAATAGAATTCTCGCAAAGAAGGAAAATTTGAACATTTAATGCGCTTAATAGAATTCTCGCAAAGAAGGCAAATTTGAACATTTAATACGCTTAATAATAGTTGAGCAAACCAAAGTCTAGCCAAAAGCCTGCAAGCAAGAACATCGATCGAGTCAGATTATTGTTTTGATTATTATACCTAAAATAAACTGGTTATTCGAACATTCTCCGGCGCGTGATTCGAGATTCCTACTGGTACAGTAACCATGGATCTTCGACCTCTGTAGCAAGTAACGCACAGACGAGTCCTTGCTCCTTAACTTTCCTAAGCCCCTGAGAAAGTTCACGCACCCAAAAACCCACAATCCTATAACACATCATCCCCGAAGTCCTTTTAAAACTGCGAAGAAGGCAGCAGTAGCAGAAGCTTGGGGCTTCGCGGTGACTGTCGGGACCAGGTAACCGGCCTCAACTAACTTTTGAGGTTCAGTTCTCGATATATATCTGATATAAACAATTTCTCCAATAATTATGGTAAGTGATTTCACATTTTGTAAACTTCAGTCTGATACTGTTATACGAGTTTTATATAACGCATATAATAGAAGGGCGGAGCAACTGGAATTCTCCAAACATACCTAGATATCTAGCACGTATATTGTACGCATACAAGAAGCACCTACTTCAGAAAGCATGCTTAACTTTGGACTGTGAGCTATCGATCTCAGCAGGGGTTGTCCATTAAACGGCTCGGAGAGCCGCGCGTGCTAGGCTTTATAAATTGTTTGTTGTATGTACTAGCAAAGGCGTTGATGCCTCAGGAGCTGAAAGTAGCCCGCCCCTCGCATAAAATGAGGGTTCACAGTGCCCAATAATGCACAATGTGCCAATTTGCTGAGCGTGTGTTTTGGAGTTCTGCTTTGTGAGCAACATATGACCAAATGTTCGGAACTTGTTCGGTTTGCCTCATGAACAGCGTAGTGAACTCCACTATCCATCTATGTTCAATTTTCATTGTGCTTCTAGAGTAAACGGAGTAAGAGTGGAACTTTACGTCATATTGTGTTCTCCACTTGAAAATCTGAATGATATTGAAACACCTGTGAATATTCTTCGTAATACAAAGCAAATAAATAAGTATCGAAATACTAAAAAAATAGAAAACGTACATGAATCTTTGGATGAATGAGCGAACAGGGAAAAGAAGATGACACTTGGCACACCCAAAGAAGATCTTTAACACTTAAAGATACCGGGTGGTACATAGGAGGTTAAATAACGCAGTATACTATGACGATCGTTTTCTTTCTTTCCCTTCCCAGGAAGAACAGATGAAGTGAAAAAGCGCAGGAACGACGTAGGCCGCAGGCAGGCGGGTTAACAGAGAAGCCCATAGTCTCCTAAGGAATCCAAGCTTGAGAACCCCAATGCACCTGGGGACTACTCAGATAAGTATTTCATATGGAAGAACCGGAAAGAACTCGACATACCTGAGGCGGCTCGAAGGCCACCCTCTCTTAGAGATAAGCGGAACCCTCAAGCGAGCAAGTATGTGCGCCATCTGTCCGATACCAACCGACGCTGCGCATGACTTAAGCCGACCTGAATTGTGAAAGGAGAAGCTAAATGCCAAAAAGAAACCGAATTCGTGGTAGAAGAGAATCTACACAAGAATTTACCTACCCAAACTGGTAAAACCACGAAAAATCGGTTGTCAAAGTGGCCAAACCTAGGAAAGCATCTCAAGACCTCCGAATGCGAGACTCGCATGTTAGTTTGGAGGCATTTCGCTCGGTCACAATTTCTTATTTTACATGACTAATCTCATTCAGCGTATTTTTCACGTTTATTTGTTAATCCTTTGTTTTGTAAACGAGATAGATGGATTTATGTATTAATTTGTGAACTTTATACGGCTTCTGCGAAACTTTCACTGAACACTGTTAATGATACGTGCACAACCATTTCAAATATTATTATTAAATGAGGAGATTTATATTTATTTAGTAACTATATGAAATCATTATTCTAATTAAATATATCGCTACTTGCAATCCAAAAATAATGATGGTTGCTGTTACTTCTCTCAAACTCCGAATGGCACTTCACTTCGCTTAAAATTAACTGTCACTTTCTGTTATATGTTAGGAAATAAAACTTATACTAAAGTTAAATACCTTAACTCGTAAAAAGGTTAAAATAACTTAATGTCCACTACTTTAGATGACTGCAATCTTCTTCTCATCCTCCCTAAAGTCGTCTTTTTTGGAGATAAGCTTCTCTGATTTCAAGCCCTCCATTTAAAACTCTTCGTTGTATATATAAATTTACAATAATACATTTTCAACAGAGTACCATGTCCAAAACTTTAACTTTTAAAGTAATTGCTACGAATGTGTGAAATACTGTAGGGACCACCACAAACCAGTCTCAGAATTCAAAGGTGAATTCAGGTTGTATGTTTTCTTATTAGCACTGCCTAATGTGATTTATAGGAGAGTAATACGGGTCTTCAATGCCTTCGTTGAAATTGCTGTATCTTTTGGGGACTTATTTAGGATTACAAATTATAAAGTTAGAATCCTATTTCATTTATTTCACATATTAACTTGGAAATTATACTTATCAAGGAATTTTCAACATCAATACCATCGCAATTTTTCATAAAAAGTGCGTTTGATATCCGTCAAATTTTCTGTATCAGCTAATTCAGTTAAATCTCTGAAAAGAACGTATGCATACAGTTCATGAGAGACGTAACCGTCGATATTATGAAGCTCACTAAAAGAAAATACTGATATCCACATTTCTAAATTTCAGCTTTGTAAGATTGAGGTTGATACTACTCAGATTTCCATGTATCGTCTTCATGTTTTACTTTTGGCACGAGCCATATGGCAAGTATGGTAATCGGAGGGAATCTACAGTCTCAACTTGGACGACAAAAGGGTTTGTACAATTCATTACCTATTTCTTTGGGACTGGAATTTTGTATCTACAGTTGAGGCTTCCTGTCGGTCAACCTAGTGCTAGTGAGGTGAAACTGCTGTTGTTTTGATCCTGTTATTGCGAAAGCGGGAGCAAAATGACTAGATAATGATTTACATGTACTCCGGAGAAAGCGCATTGTTTGTTACAAAAATAATCTAAAAACATGTAAAAGTATTGTTTTAATACATATTTATGTGCATAAAACAATCTTTATTTTTCTAAATGATTTTAAGTCATATACATATATAAGTTTTGTGATTTGAGTGTTTTGATTCCAACCTTAAACTTAACTACTTAAGGGCGAAATTATTTACTAACGTAGTGCAAAGGATGTGCACTGACATAGAGTAAACACATTACTTACAACACTATTGATCGTCACGGAGTTGAGGTAGTGATAGCCGTCTCTTCTCACGCCACATTGCATGGTATTTCTCACACTTTTTTTCACACCACCGGCACTTGCATTCGTTTTCCGGTTGTTGATACTGCTTGATTTTACAAGTGTCGCGAATCCAGTCATGATATGTCATAAGGGTTGACCCCAGCCGTTGTACATCATCGCGTCCGTGCAGTAACAGTCGCCCCATATTTCTTTGCTTTTCACTGGCATGTCTTAGAATAACTCTCATAGATAGGTGTGTACAATTCAAGAACTTACAATCTCAGGTACTTTACAAGAACAGCTCTCCAGCCATTACATTTGTAAACCCAGAGGCCTGAACTTCTGAGACTTAACGCTCCTTTCAATTATGTACGCTTACCCTTTTCTAGTCAGCAAGATGCCTGTATCTTATATCGGTTCATGGTTCTCCAGCCCATATATCACTACTAGCACAATCTTTGCCTGAAAAATGTTCAATGATTTCAGTAGTGACATCTTCCAGAGAGCCTTTATGTCAGTCATTTCTCTCAGTAGGCATTTATTCTGACCCTACTGGGAGTTCTAAACTTATCTCGGTCATTTGCTGTGTTATCTCTAGGTATCTGAACTACTTTAAAGGTGTCAAGTGTTTTCCTATGCATACCACGTTAGCTTATTTTACTTATTTTACCTGCAGATCATCGAGACTGTGTCCTCCTTGAGCACTTTCATTTCTGCTCAGTCCAGACCACTGTCAAATGCCTGCTGTAGGTCTTCTCTGCTGGTGGATGAGAACGCCTTATCGTTTTTATACAGGTTTGTGTTCACATTCACTGGAATTGTTCTTAGGTCATCAGCTGCGGCAATGATCCAACAGTATCGAGCTGACGGAATCATTGTAGGACATATTTGTCTGATGGATTAGTTTGTGATGTTATTCGATGTGCATGTGATTTCTGCTCAACAGATTTCTCATGACTCTCAGTTGGTGGCGCTGGCGGTGACAGTGGCGTGGTCTTCAGAGCTTTCTTAGTGCCATTTTCCTCCCATGAAAGTAAAGGGGCACTGCATTCTCAGACAAGGATGAAGCATAGGAATCATACGATTGGAGGCCAATAGGAGGTATAGTTTGCATTCTCTATCCATGAGGCTTAAATTAAACCACCAGCAACGAACAGTATTTTCTAGTACTACACTACAAAACTGAACAACACGGAGTAATCATTTGGGTTCTATTATGTTTGAAATGCCACATATTTACTGATCATTTTGACACTTTTGACATATTAACATATTACTCAACGAAATATGACCAGCTATTATCAGTTTACTCCAAAGACAAATATATTAGGATGTATACAATGAAACATCACTGGAGTGACTGTGAAGAAGCTCGCAACCATTTGTACCGCGCAGCAAGTCACTGGGCAGAGAAGCCAACTAAAAAGTGTGAAATGGATCTCTCATAAGTAGTAAACAATTCTCTAAAACTACTTGCTGTGCTGCGATCGATAGACGTTCAGATACAAAACTGTAAGGACGTTGTGTGGAGCGTTTCGCAATTAATCACCGTTTTACCTTTTCCGCAAAACTGACTACTGGAAAGATATCATAATCATAAAATTAAATGCTGTTCTGGTCAAATTGGAGCTGTAGACACAATCGGCTAATTTATAATATATTTAACTCGACCATAAATACAGTCCAGTTTCCTAGTCAAACTAGCATTCTCCCGTGGGTAATAACTCTGAAGACACACTACCCTTAATTTTTGTCTAACGAAAAAAAAAAAATATTTGGCAAACCGAAATTACATTATGTATCATTACAGAGAGGCATTGTGTCTTTTAAAGGAAATAAGAGGCACCATATTTTTGTAATGACCGAAATATTTCTGTATTCCTACTTTGAAAGCTAATATGTAACAAAGAATAGGGGATTCAACCCTCAACCCATCCACAGAAAAGCAGTAATGCATCTGATGAAGGATAAATAATGGAGCCAACATCTGATTTTAAATGTATATGGAGTTCTAAGGAAGTTTTATATTACCTTTAAGAAAGAAAGTACATAGTTTCATAGGTTCTTTGTGGTCTTGATAGATGTTCAGCCCTATGCATAAAGGAATCTCATTGTGAAACACTGGATAACTAAGAGCTAGTTAACGTTGAAGACGAACAAAGCAGCTCACCAAGGAATATCGAAGGAGTATCGAAGCTGTGTTCAGGAGTTTACGTGGAGTGTCGATTCTTGGCACGAGCCTGTGCCAAACACTTGTTCATTACAGTGCATGGATCCAAAAAAGACAATGAATTAAATGAACCGAGGATATTGCAACTTCCTCCATTCAATAGGCGGCAAACCTCCCTCCCCATGGCATTAAGATGCTAACGATAAAAATTTTTGGAACCCTGTGGT
Source organism: Mantis religiosa (assembly GCA_030765055.1). Lineage (NCBI taxonomy): Eukaryota > Metazoa > Arthropoda > Insecta > Mantodea > Mantidae > Mantis > Mantis religiosa. The sequence goes on along the minus strand of CM060948.1, from coordinate 58,892,106 downwards.
GGGGAGATTGAGGCTTGCCAAAACAAGCGATGGCGTTAGTTGTCGATTGATCCAGCAGCATTTTGAAAGAGGAAGGTGAATAAGAAGGATAAAGGTAGTACTCAAGTAAAAGGGGATACGAATATGCATGAAAATTCAATGAAGCAAAGCACAAATGACTCTAGGCTCACGTTTAATATACCAGATACTTTATACCTCATATCTCACACGTTATTGAATGGAGACTGATAGGATCGTGTAGAAAGCCAAGCTTCGAGATTTTAAAATAGAATCAACATAATTAAAACCTGGCTTAAAATGGTTAACTACCAAACACATCATCACGAAACACCTTTAAATAACAACGCACCAAAGCTATAGTTAATATTCAATCCTTTTTAATCCTCTGGTGTGGAGTGCAGTAAGTTTCTTAACGAATCACAACAACCACAGACGTAACTTACACTCTGCATTTATATAGTTTAGTGTTAAATATAACGCAAATAGTACGTCTATGTTCTGGATATTGCACCAATTACCCAGTAGTATCACAGAACATTATCTATAGAGAACACATTAAGTTTTTTGACCCTGAATGGAGGATTCAGATATTATATACAATGTATAAAGAAGGCTCTAGTTTTGAATTAGGCACAATACTACAACCCTAGGCATTCTTCGTTAGCATAGCAAATTGTACTGATTCAGGTTTCGCGGTGAACACGCCCAGCGACATTATGTAAACATATACCCTGGCTTAAAATACTGTTTTGGCATTATGATACTTGTGACCTTACAGTAATATTACAACTATCTTCTAATAATAAATCAACACGCAAACTGGGAAAAAATTCAGTCATGCTTCAGGAGAATCCAAAACAATAACATGTTTACAAATTTCTATGAAACCAGGTAAAGAAAAAGGCATGGTACTAATGTTCTGAAATTTCCTTAAGATATTCAGCAACAAATAAACTACGTAGAACAATCTAGTCAAATTTATGAAACAGAATTATGAGGCACGATAATGTATTAAGTGCTTTAGATAGTTTACTTACTTCATTATTCATAATACGTTCCAGGAAGTACAAGATGGTTTTAAATATTTCAAGATGAGCGTCTGCGTTTAATTTCGATGCCATCTCAGTCTCGTTCTACAGTATATGTCCTACCAGCTGCAGCGTGATGAACTATGAATCCCTTAGCTCAAAGAATGCATGGAAGGTTATTTGGACAAACAACGGCAATTAAGTTTACTGATGCATTTATTCAAGGCTATTGTTCCATCAGAAGTGAATTGCCAACATGAAGACAAACTGTTAAATATGTGATCACGCGGAATTACAACCACTGAATTAGATCTGCTAATTTATGACGCACGATGCCACGGTTTAAGAATAACTGTTTATATAATAATAATGGGGTACATAGGGCTTAGAGTTACCCGACATTCATCTTTCAGGAGAAGGGGAAACCCCGGAAAACCCGTATCCAGGTAACTCGCCCTGACCGAGATTGGAACTCGGGACCTCTTGAACGTGAGGCAGATACTCTACCATCTACGTTACCGAGGCGGGCGAATGATAATAGTGATGATAATGATGATAATTATGATCATGATGATAATGTTGACATTGATATTGATAACGATGACGATGACAATGACAATGAAAATGACGATGATAATGAGGATAATGACGACGGTGGTGACGACGATGGTGGTGGTGATGATGACGACCATGATGATGATGATGATGATGATGATGATGATGATGATGATGAAGATGAAGATGAGAAATGTCAATGCTATGATCCGTAAACACACTAAACTTGAGTTTGGTTGCAGTTACTGCTAAATTCATCAACAAACACTGTAGCTGGCGACAATTAATTTCATTGAACACCTTTTTAAGACTGCAACACTCGAGGGGAAAACACCCGAACTTCAGAAGTACAGGCTGTTCCATCAGCCTAAGTCCCACGTTCGTATCACTACCCCTACCAACGTTCGTAGTTACATGGTCCAACCCTGAGCATTTACTTATTCACATTCAAAACCTATCTGTTACTTTGTGAATTGCTGAAACATCAAGAATTTTATTTCTTAGCAGTCTTCAGATCGTTATACTACGAGCTTCGGTAAAAGTCTGACTGTTTAACCTAAATGCCATCCAGAAGTGTCTGCCTCACGTTCTAGAGGTCCCAAGTTCGAATCTCGGTCAGGGCGAGTTACCTGGATAAGCTCGTTCCGGGGGTTTCCCTTATCCTGATAGACAAATATCGTGTAACTCTAACATCCATGACCTCGGACTCATTTGAGCATCATTTCACCCATGTCATTCATCGTACAATATCACCTAGCGTCGGAAGGTGTAAATTGAAAAAAAAAAAAACGACCTAAGCTAATTGCATTTTCTACACAGTCGTTGGACAATGTTATATTGTATAACTCGGGCTTCTTACATTATGCATTAATTTTAATGCACAACAGGAATTTATTCCCCTCGCCATTTGACAATGCATCTATAATTCTCACCCATCAATATTTCCAGTATCAAACATCTGCCTCTGGAGGATTTTCCCATGATTTGGAATTCAAATTTGTAAGAAACAGTAGCCTAAAAGTAGGAATGGTATACGTCAGGGAAGTTCTCTGAAATGTTAATGATATCAAATAATGCACTTGAACACCAGAAGTAAATTAAACGCAAAACATATAACCATATGATATATCTCATTATTTTCACCCAGTTTGTCTTGCATATCTACAAGACCGATACATTGGATTTAGATGTATAAAAGCTAAGTGCAAGCGCAAAAGTTTCTTCATAGAAACTTCGTAGCCTTTGGTAATTATAATGTTACGTATTACATATAATATCTGTCGAAATTCATAGTATAAAATAAGAAACACGAAGAAAATCGCAGCGGAAACTAATAAGCAATTAAAATGAGTAGCTTCGAGATAAACGGAGTTATCGGAGTGAAGTTTTAAGTGCAGCATCCCGTGTAATGTGTCATTATATGTAAGGCAATAATGCTCCAGAGCATAACATATCTAAGAACTTATAATTTGATTGGTAGAGATACTGGCGGACGTGGCCAAAGTTTTTAAGTTGTGTTTAACCCTCAGTTTTAGAATCTAGATTTTACATTTTTTACCCTTAACTTCTCTATGGTTTTAGGCTTGTTTTAGACCTTTACGTAGAAGGGTGTGTTTCTTTTATTTTATGATGACCGTGTTTTAGCTCTCTTTTATCTAGTTTTTAACACGACTTTTGCACTTTAAGAGCGCTAATGACAGCGCTGTTGAGCGCCCAAAAGCACAATTATCATTATCAACTTATTATTTTAATATTGAAAAACTAGATAAAATTAGCTTTTGTTATCTAATTGTTTCCGGGACACTCGAAATTATTTTTAGTTTTGTGTTGCCCTTTTTAAGCTCGGGAAAGCAATATCGGTGAAGGAATGATTCAAACGTGTGAAATGATGGTGAAATAAGCCCGGTTACAATAAGCTTAAATATACCTGAAATTCGTGTTCTCAGTTTAAGGGAAAATAGAAAAAGATGGTTATTATCGGGGTAACTCGCCCTAACCAATATTGGAAATCGAGGCTGCTCGAAACTGAGAGGGACATGCCACTCCCGTAACACAATAGCAAAGAGTATGTTGGTAGGTCTTACCACTGCTCAAGACCATTACTTTCTATCAGTATTTAGTTGTCAGTCTACAGTTTTGAAGTCACAAACGAACACACATTTCTCAGTTCATTAGCGTGTTTTTCTTATTCTAAGGCGAAGAACTTATTTGCATATTTATTCAGATATTTCCTTCATTCTTCTTCCGATATGACCTACCCTAATAAAGTACGAAAAATTAGAACTAAAGAAATACTTATATCTATTCTCTCACAGCTACTATGAGAATTAGTTAAGCTCGAATTTGTTACTCCCTTCAAGAGGAAGAAATTTAAACAGACATTCCCCACCCTTAGATCAGGAGAAAAGTGAATACGCCACTCACATGTGTCAATTCTAAAGGGAAGATTACCTCCTAGCTCTCCAAGCTGGTACGGGAAAACATTAAAGTGTCCCACAATCCGGCCTGGTATTCACCGAGTCCAACCCAAACCAAAATACTTCCTGATAGGAGGTATTCAGATTTTCACCCCAGCGTCCTTCTAATATCGTCAGAATTACCACATATGCTGGTGATCCACAGCGCTTGCACCAAAGCAACTGTAGGGGTCGCAACCCCACCCTATGGCAGAGCGCATCCTTAGGCAGCACTTTGAAAACCCCATCTGGAGGTGCTCCAAAAGGAAAAGTTTTTAATGCCCGATCTCCCAGCAAGACAACATTTACGGCGGAGCCATTCACCGTGAAATCAAAGTCGGAAGCATGTTTAAAACATCACCTTTGCGTCGATAGCGTGTTTGGGTTTTGCTTTCACTTCTTCCTCCTTTTCTCTATGTCCCTGCTACGTTTCTTAAGGCTTCAAAAAGGGAAAGAAAAAAAACAGATAAAACGGCAGGATGTACTTTTGCAAAGTTATACGGTTCGCAAATTTCGGCAAATGAAGCCTCATGAAAGTCTTGTTATAGTGAAAGTAATATAAGAGAAACTGCAGGTCGCGGCGTAGTACAGAACGATCAAACGTCAGAGATTATACGGGAACAAATGCACACTAATATCGTTAAGGCATTTATTAAATGTATTTGGTAAATTTTGGAAAGAAACCAATTATCTCTCAAAATTAGTAACAAACGATTTTCGTATCACGAAGTAGAATTATTTTGCAAACAAATGAGCAGATTTCAATCCTGTACATAAAAAACTGGTAAAAACAGAATAGCTAACTAAATCGCTTTGTTTATTGTAAGCTTAGCAGTTAGGTTTTACGTACATTGGCTTTGTGCTCATTTAAAAGGAACAAAATTTGTTGAATATAAACATCGAAGCATTACTCCATTTCTTGCCGTAAAAGAATCATTTGATTCTCAGTTATCAATACCTCCTGCCGCACATATATTCCCTTCCAGCAGACAGACGTTTGATGAATATACTATAAAATGAATATCTGCAAATGACTAATAAATTCACAGCAAACTGAAACACTCAAAACTTTTTTTTTCCATTTTGCTCTTTTAATCAATTTTCCATAAATAATCATCACGGACTGAAGAGACCAAGTCGAATGCACTTTTAAATCTAACGGCTTCCAGAATCGTAGCAAAACTATACAACTGTCAGTAAGAAACGTCTTACTTGTACAGCAATGAGTAACAGGCTTCCTAAGACGGCTTATATAGATACGTAGCTGAACTAACAAATATGACTTTCACTCATCATTTTATGTTACGTTTTGGTATATGATTCGGAAACTTCTTAGATGTTCATGACGATATTAGTAGTCCAATGAACAAATTGGGAACAGGCTAAAGTACTATAAAGCCAACAGGAAAGAGAATATCTGATTTGAAAAGAGGGGCTGAGTCACTGTTCAAAGCTACTCGAATCCCAGGATATTATATTAGTTTCCCTAGGAGCAGTTTTTCTTCTAAAATGATAGTTATCTGCATTTTAAAGTTCACTGTTCACATGTAAAGGGAACTGATAACCTGGTCTTTAGGTTTTCCATCTACGTTCCGGTGAAGCAATAGAGGCTTTCCTAATCTCCTTAATGTTCATGTCCGTATGAAATGTTTTTCTGGAGTGATATATAGGTTATAAATTGCGCCTTTCTTTGTATATTTAATTTCAATTAGAAGATATCAATCCGTAATCAGAAGTGAGTATGAATCTAATCTTACTAAACATGATAAGAAGATGAATCTATAAAGCCATAAATGTGCTAGGTTTTGTTCACATCAAATTTGAGAACATATTCTCTGCAAAATGGATGTTTGAGTACGTTAAACTCTAGTATTTTCTTCAAAGTATGTTACACTATTTTTCCTTTACTTGAGTATGCTCTCAGTTTTTTTTTTATTTTAAATTTTACGTCCTCCAACGTTAAGTCATATCGGACGATGAATGAAATGGGTGAAATGATCCTCAAATGTATCCGGGCTCCATGGAGCATAGAGTTACCTGACATTCGTCTTACAGGATAAGGGAAAACCCCGGAAAAACCTTTTCCAGGTAACTCACCCTGACTGAAATTCGAACTCGGAACCTCTTGAACGTGAGGCAGACACGCTACCATATACGCTACCAAGGCGGGCTTGTTCTCAGTGTGCCATATATTAGACACATGAATCTTTTTATTCTTACTGAACTAGTATCTTGGAGATTTGAACAACTCACCACACACTCGTTACCATTGGCATGTTGTATTATTAGTTGTATTTGAATACACATGAAGATAACACGCACAAATTCAATATATATATATATATATCCTTTTTAATTCAGTGTAAACAAAACATAAATACATTTTATGTATGTATCTCCTTAACATAGAGATACACAGATTGTTTCAAAACGACACCAAACCCCTTGCGTAGTTTATAGCTTAACTAGTCCGAATTTCGGTGTAGCAGCTTCGAAGTTCTGTTAGGTATAATTTAATGCAGCATTAAATATTATATGATTTTGTGATTAGGCAGTACAGGAACCACTGGTGTGCGAACCTCAAAAGTTGTTATTGGGACGTACCGGCCACGAAAACAAAAGCATTGCTCTTCATCGGTGACCCTAGCCTCGCTTTCAGGTAATGGAGCCAAGGGTAGTTACTTGTGATAAAGTCGATAATGACTCTGCCAGTTCCAAGGTGGCTCATTTTGCTATGGTCTTAATTTTACAGTGTTTTCAATCAGTTACTGTAAAATCAACAGCTTGCTTTTCAGTTACAAATGTTTACTTAGTATTACTGAAATTAAATGCTTGTTTCACTGCATAAGGCATTTAGTTTTGGTTAACTTTACGATTCTTTAATATTGTTCTATGTTCTTGTTATCATTTAATGATTCCATAATCAATTTCACTAACATTAACTTCCCTCTAAAGGGTTTAAGTTGCCTATGTCCACTAGCTTATTTGCCATCATGGACTGCTATTACGGAATTTTGTAACACGTTAAACACTCATAAGCAATAATTAAGCAATAGCTTCTTTATTGCAGATTCATAAGTCAAAGAAATTCTTAATAGTAGTCAGCTACTACGGAGTATGCCGATATGTTTACAGCTACAGCACGCAGCACGGCGTGTGACCTATACCTGCGAACTCCAACAGCGTGAGGCACGCGTCGTTGTTCCTGTCACTGCCTAATCCACACTCATTCTGGAGCATTTTTATGCGGCTCTATTGGCGGTAAAAACCATCTATATGTGTCACAGAGAAGCTGAGCAAGTACCTCTATATATTCGTTCGGTGTCGATTTGAAACATCCTGGATATACATTCTAAGGCAGTTCCTATTTTGTGTACACGCACTGACTAGTTCAAAGACATTTCAGTTATCCGTCACAAAGTAATTCGACTTCACCTATAATATTTCTGCTGCCCGTTAATGTTTGAGATGGAAAAAGTTTAGTGTTGTCGATGTACATTTCCGCCACTGTATACCTGTACGTACTGAAATTCTTCTGCAACATTGCTCGAAGAGCTGAGATCCATAATAAGCATATTTTAAATTCAGAATTACCAGCACTATTGGGTTTCGAGTTATTCTGCACTATGTCCTAGAAATATGATACGAGGGTTGTTCAATAAAGAGTGATCACAATTTTTTTTTTTGGAGAACGTACTTTTACTCATTCTCATAATTTTGATGGTCCTTCTCAAAATAGTCTCCCCTGAATGCGATGCACTTGTCCCGACGTTTCTGCCAGTCTTCAAAGATATGCTGGAAACAATTTTGAGAGATCCTTCAAAATCGTCTCCGCAGCCTTCACCACTGCTTCTGATGATGGATAATGCCTCCCACGAAGGCGTTTCTTCAAGTTAGGGAATAGAAAAAGTCACATGGGGCTAAACCCGGACTATAGGGAGGGTGACTGACACACTTCACGTTGATTTCTGCAAGTTATTCAGTAAACAACATCGGCAATATGCGACCGCGCATTATCGTGGTGCAGCATCCAGCCTGTTTCACGGAAATGTGGTCTTTTGCTCCTGAATTGGACTTGCAATGTTTTCAGGACATCCCTGTAGTATTGTCCAGTTACTGAAGTGTGTGCAGGTACAACATGCTGATATACCATTGCATGAATATCAAACAATGAGATGGCCATAACTTTCACAACAGAAGCAAACATGTTTGCTTATTTAGAGGTTGGTGATAAAGAAGATTTCCACGCTGAGCTTTGCTGTTTGCTCTCAGGATCAAAATGATGTAGCCAAGTTCCATCAGCAGTGATTACGTTTGAAAGAAACTCCGGATCTTCCTCTAACATCAACTTTAACTGCGTGTTACCTCCATTGTAGCGTTAGGCGATACTGAACATGTCTGAACTTACCTGGTTCTCACAGGTGGGAGCCAGGAGTACGAACAATGAAACTACTACGGCACGTCTTTTTCACATTAAGCTAAAAGAATAAAGTAAGATTGAGTTTTAGTGCGAAAAATTATGAGCGTAAAAAAATTATGATCATTCTTTATTGAACAGCCCTCGTACATTCATCTGCTATTACACCAAGACAATTATAGTTAAACACCACAGTAACTTTTGTACATTACTCTCATTAGGTAAGTAGTCTGTGAGCTGATATAATATATGGTATTTTTACAAATTAGGTGGACCTTTTAAGTTCTGGATAATCTGCATATTTACTCAGAAAATCCAATAAATTTGTTTGGATTAAAACAGCGCTGCACTTAATACTAAGATATAAACATGGATTCATTTATTTGTGTGTTTAATGTTTAGTAGTTTAAACCGATAATTGATAAACTAGAGCAAGTGCGGGTGTTCCTGGAAATCAAATTGGAATTTATTTATATTTGAATTGTTTATTTTCCTTTTCCAAAATGTTAAATTAGAACTGTGAATATGTCTTGGCTACTAAGGTGAGAAATCACTATTAGGTAAGGGTTGTTGATGATATAGGAGTTAGGGTATTAAAGATTCCACCTTTAATGATAGGATTTTCCATGTGGCTAATACTCCCAGTAAACTCGATAAATGCGAATGTGTGAAGAAGAAAACCACTAGCACACATAGTCCACGTAATTAGCTGGAAGTGGTACCCATAAATGGAATTTGCCGGCTGTAATAATAACCAGTTGCGGTCTGCTAGTGCATTTAGCGTAATAGCGGTGGTCAGCCTAAAGGAGAGCATTTTTATCCTGCTTAGCGCTGCTGGAAACAGTAATTTACGCGTGGGGAAGTTTGCAGACGTCTCTACGCTATTCGTTTTCTTTTATGAGTTTAAACCTTAAAGCTATAAAATGTTACAGGTACATCCCAGGTGTCCATGAGATTAATGCTGATTTTGTGTGTCATGCTTGAGAACCAATTATTTATGATGGTTCTCTATCGGCCCAAGAGTCTGGAAGTATGAACAAATGTGTATAATATGTGTGATAGAGAGAAATAGAAAGAGGGGGGAGACTGAATACAAAACCCACTGAAATAAAACTCAACAATAACAAACAAATGAAAAGCCTAAGCAAACATCCTTGCTTATAAGTAAAAGCTGCCCGTTAAATTCAGCAAATGCATTACAATGATTTAAAGTGACAGTGTCTTGTGTAAGGTACTATTAAGTTGGTGAGGAAACACGTCTACAATAATGTAAGCTTCTGCGGAAATTGAAGATGTTGACAAAACTGTGTATATAAAAGTGAAATAGTGATAGCTGCTGAAAGCGAAGAATTTAGGAGTGTGGACCAAGTTCACATGCTCTTACTTCAAACACTCCCCAGGATAAGCAATTTAGCACAAAACCTTTACAGTTTATGGCTTACATCCCTTATAGTTACTGTTTACTCATGTTTTCCATGACAGTAACTATCAGTCTTTGTTGTTGAGGATTTCACTTGTATTTCTCCACATCTCACCTGCCAATAGACCATTTTCTGATTAATATTCATTCCTTGGATCGTAAGCAAACCAGAATCCATTTTGTAGTTATCCTTTCTTTATAGGTTCTTCATTATATGAGATACGCTTTTAATAGAGTAATTCTTATAGGTTTATTAAAACATTGCACATGTGCATTTTCATTCCTTTTTTCCAATTATCCAAGAAACTTATGTTTCTCTGTATCTGTGCTTGTCATTCCCTGTGTAGCACTGCATTATGTTAACCTTTTGCGTTTCATATATTACAGATGCGTAACATTTTTACAATGTCTTGCAGGGTGATAACAAAAGTCGCATTCTTTCCAGATAGAAATAAATAAGTACAGAAAATAAAACATGATTAATGTTGTGCTTCCTTCTCATAATGTAGTCTCCCACAATTGACATTTTTATATCATCCCTAGTTTCTCGGTCTTCGAGATAACTGTTGTTGGTTCTTATAATTTGAAGTATGGGATGCTTATCTCTGACTTGCGTAGCTGCGAGTGAGAACAGGCAGCAACAGCTACGTTGGCATATACACTCCTGGAAATGGAAATAAGAACACATTGACGCCGGTGTGTCAGAGCCACCATACTTGCTCCAGACACTGCGAGAGGGCTGTAAAAGCAATGATCACACGCACGGCACAGCGGACACACCAGGATCCGCGGTGTTGGCCGTCGAATGGCGCTAGCTGCGCAGCCTTTGGGCACCGCCGCCGTCAGTGTCAGTCAGTTTGCCGTGGCATACGGAGCTCCATCGCAGTCTTTAACACTGGTAGCAAGGCGCGACAGCGTGGACGTGAACCGTATGTGCAGTTGACGGACTTTGAGCGAGGGCGTATAGTGGGCATGCGGGAGGCCGGGTGGACCGGCCGCCGAATTACTCAACACGTGGGGCGTGAGGTCTCCACAGTACATCGATGTTGTCGCCAGTGGTCGGCGGAAGGTGCACGTGCCCGTCGACCTGGGACCGGACCGCAGCGACGCACGGATGCACGCCAAGAAGGTCGGATCCTACGCAGTGCCGTAGGGGACCCCACTGCCACTTCCCAGCAAAATTAGGGACACTGTTGCTCCTGGGGTATCGGCGAGGACCATTCGCAACCGTCTCCATGAAGCTGGGCTACGGTCCCGCGCACCGTTAGGCCATCTTTCGCTCACGCCCCAACATCGTGCAGCCCGCCTCCAGTGGTGTCGCGACAGGCGTGAATGGAGGGACGAATGGAGACGTGTCGTCTTCAGCGATGACAGTCGCTTGTGCCTTGGTGCCAATGATGGCCGTATGCGCGTTTGGTGCCGTGCAGGTGAGCGCCACAATCAGGACTGCATACGACCGAGGCACACAGGACCAACACCCGCCATCATGGTGTGGGGAGCGATATCCACACTGGCTGTACACCTTTGGTGATCGTCGAGGGGACACTGAATAGTGCACAGTACATCCAAATTATCATAGAACCCATCGTTCTACCATTCCTAGACCGGCAAGGGAACTTGCTGTTCCAACAGGACAGTGCACATCCGCATGTATCCCGTGCCACCCAACGTGCTCTAGAAGGTGTAAGTCAACTACCCTGGCCAGCAAGATCTCCGGATCTGTCCCCCATTGAGCATGTTTGGGACTGGATCAAACGTCGTCTCACGCGGTCTGCACGTCCAGCACGAACGCTGGTCCAACTGAGGCGCCAGCTGGAAATGGTATGGCAAGCCGTTCCACAGGACTACATCCAGCATCTCTACGATCGTCTCCTTGGGAGAATAGCAGCCTGCATTGCTGCGAAAGGTGGATATACACGGTGCTAGTGCCGACATTGTGCATGCTCTGTTGCCTGTGTCTATGTGCCTATGGTTCTGTCAGTGTGATCATGTGATGTATCTAACCCCAGGAATGTGTCAATAAAGTTTCCCCTTCCTGGGACATTGAATTCACGGTGTTCTTATTTCAATTTCCAGGAGTGTATATGTAATGCAGATTAATAATTGAAGTATTTGAAAGGAATTGTCGAATGTTCAAGGTCATCGAGTTAAACTACAACTGAATCTCAGCAGGATAACTATAACTACTCATGTACTTTCACATATTGATAAAATTGGAGAATACACCTACAGCGACCGTCAATATGCAGAACTAAAAGCGCGGTCTTTAGGCGCTACGAACTGCCCATATTGATAACAGTAGTCGGTGTAGCAGTGTAAGCCACGGAAGAAACGACGCGAATTTCATAAATAAACCCAATTTATCAACTTTAGCCTGCCCACATCACTACTCCCCACCAGCGATTATATTCAGCAGAATCTTAAGCCTGACATTCGCAAAGGAACACCTACGCTTAATCAATAATATGTTAAATTCTAATTGGCATTGCTGTATACTGAAAAAAGTTAAACTTTCTGCTTCACGCATTCATTTTGATGTATGAAAATTAATTATTGCAAATATTTATCCATCCCTCTGTTATTTCTTTATAAAATGTTAATGTTACAACACAAGAATTCTGGTGTAATTTCGTGCAGCACTACCGAGGTCACGTTCGTGACTCACATTCCAGAGTTCGTGGGTGCGATCTCCGTCGACCACGAACTCCGATTTCGTTTTTTCTGATGTCCTGTTGTACTTTGGGTGATTGCTGAGGTGCCTAACTTTAATCCATTGATTTCCTACCTTTCCTAAAATTTATTTTTCTTCCATTTCCGTATCTTTAAGGCATCCTTCAGCCTGGTATCATATAGCGATTCTGGAGAGAAGAAGCGGATACCTGCACATTGCGAAGCCTCTTCTCGGCAATAGGCGGTATTCTAGGTGCCTCTAAGTACTGGCTAGGGAATTCCGCGCGTCTCTGCCATCCGTTCGAGATTCCATGGCACCCGTGGTTTGCTCGCCTCATCCCTTCCTCCTGGGTGTTGTTAGCTACAATATATCTGTGTAGAACGCAGTACGCGAGATATCCCGCTGTCTTGCCTATTCACTACCCTCTCTACCCTCTATGCAACACTGTATGTGTAGAGAACAGCCACTGCAAAATTAAAAGGGGCATTGTAGCATGCATTTAGAGCTGTCAAGTACAACATGAAGCTTACTCGTTCGTTTCAGATGGTAGTATTGAGATTCGCTCGTTTCTTTGAGTCCAACTCGCTCAAAAAGCGGCAACAAATATGCCGAACTAAGGTCGAGCTCCAGGTTCATATGCTCTCGTGAGAAGTGGGTATTTATTCCTTCGGGAATTCACATCATAACCTTTTTGTCTGGCGTGCCTGCTTCATCAGTTCGTTAGAGAAAATCAATGACAATACCATATGCATGTTCCGGTGTTTCGGTTTTTATTTTCTTTATTACTGTCATCAAAACTTACTTTACTAGATTATGACACAAAAATTATATTTTCTCATCTATATTACTATACGTCGCGTGCCCACCTCTATAGCGTAGTGGTAGTGTGTCAGCCACACGTTTAGTTCAAGAGGCCCTTAGTTCGAATCTCGGTCACGGTGAGTTATCTGAATAACATTTCTTCCGGGTTTTCTCTTATCCTGCACGATGAATGTCAGGTAACCCTAAGCTTCATGGACCCTGGGCTCAACTGAATATCATTTCACACATTTTATTTCATCCTCCGATATGACGTAACGGTTTAAGTGAAGTTAATTTATAAAAAGGTATACATTGCAAAGTAAATATCACACATATACACAATGTTTATTTTATTCCTTATTTTCCGCCCTCCGATTGAGCAAGAATGACGTCATCGTTGACTCGTGAGTCTATCTTGAAATCATAGTGCCCTCTACGGAGAAGCAGTAATTTTTGTGGAACAGTAAGTAAATTACAGCGCCGTCAGTGTGGTTGCTCTAATAACTAATACGACCAGCTTCCCCTGGATATGAACACAGACCACCGCGTCTTCATGTTTGAATGCTATTTTCGTACCGGCATTAAAATTGCTGCTACATATAAATATAATTTAAACCGCTGCATAGAGGTGTTTATGCAAAGCTCTCCAGCATTCAGACAAGTCCCTCGGGGCGTAATGTTGTCAAAAGTGTCCAGGTATCGTCAAATTGAAATACTTTTGTTTGCAACAAAAACGTCTTACGTTTTATCAGTATACTGATGTCACTCTCACGCTTAATTAAAATGTTGGTACCCTTATTTATTTTAAAACCAATAGGTGCATCAAACATTTTTAAGATATAGGATCAGTTACTCGCAAAAATAGAGATACTGTACGCTATAAAGTGACTGGTTCCAATCTAGAAACGATAAATAATATTATGACAGAAAGGCCTCAAGCGTACCTTCTCGCAATACAGACAATGTTTAAGGGGAATAGAGACATGAAATATAAGAAAATGGACGCATAAGAATATGTACTAGAGATATTTTCTTCTTTAGACTTGGATAAAGGCTTTGTAAATATTGTAACAGTAATTTATTTTTCATTCCTACAAAATGATCTGCTAATTTTCTGGTATTTAATTAAGTTACATTGTGAGGAAACTGTGGGTGATCGAGAAGAATTGAGATCAAATTGAAATATTTCTATTTTATGTGACAGATTTACAATATGCATTGGTATATGTCTACTATAACAGAAAAACAGATGTTCATTGTGAAATAAGTGTTTACTGTCTTATAGTTTCGTATATTCTTCATGGTATAATTTCATGGCTGCAATAATTAGCTTTGCACTGCATTGCATTGCAGTATATAGTTTTTTTTATAAACAGTTATCGTATATACGAGCCAGGCGAAGTTACGCACCTTTATGTTACGTTGATAGAACCACCTCTCAAATAAAATATATAGCTGCCAGTAGAGCGAGGCCTCAAAGCTGCTGTCTACACAGCTAATACGAAAGCAAGCCACTAGGGGAATCGTATATAAACTCGCTCCATCAGCGATGCTATTGATGACGTCAAAATTCGCGCGGTAAAACTACATATAAAATGAACACCGTGTATTATATACAGTTATATTCAGATTCTCTGTGCAGGAAAACAAAACACTCACATGTGTCTAAAAGTTTAGGTATATAAACATTCACTACATTTAATTAAATACATTAGAAAATGATTGTTCTTTAAACTCCAGAAAATGAAGAGCTATCCATTATGCTGCCAACAAACTTCAAACTATGTTACTGTCAAGTTTAAAGTGCATTTAGATTAAGGAACTCTGATGTTGTTTTCTCCTAATGATATATACTTAAAACTGCAATTTCTTTCAATATATTATATGTTAAGGAATCTGAGAATATAATCGGTCCCGCCAATTTATATATCCGAAACCTTAATACTAAAATCTGTAGTAAACTTAAGTTTTCATAAGATAAACTTCTACGATTTGTCAACAATAATCCGCAAGCGCTTCCGCATATCTACTTCAGGTTTTACGTTCTGCCTAATAATCACTTCAATCTATCTTTAAAAAAATAAAAACCTCTGCTTCGCTCGAATTCAGTTACAAAAGATCATGCAAACTCAGGCTATAGTAGGGGGATTTATATACAATTTACATATAATTGTATATATACTGTATACAATAATAGCAATTTTAAATCAGTTGAAATTATCGAAATAATGATTATTTACTTAAAAGTTATCATGATAAATAAAAACTCAAGGTTGATATGCTACTTAGCTTTAAAGATAGAAAATTCTGCTGGCTAATTGAAGAAATTTGGATAAAAAGGATGGAAGTTACGAACTTCAGCATTCCTTGCCTTAAGCTCTATTTTGCCTTTCCCATAAATGTTAGTGAGCCATTAGCGCCATTTAAAACCAGGAGCAAGACAGTTGCTTCTCCTCGTATTCCTTTTCCTTCTTTAAAGCCCATTTTGTGTGTATGTGAGCGTGCGAGTTCATGGAGTTTGCCCACCAGCTGTGCAGTACTTGGTGCTGATTAAGGGAGTAAGTAAAGGTGCGCTATTCCAATAGCCACAGTACAAAACAACTGCAGCTGACAGTATTTGGATTTGTGTTGTTGCTCTACCCTCCTGGTCGATACACACAAGGGAATTTTATCTTCCGGCTCTTTGGAACAGAAAACCAGCGGAAACACACAATATACGTAACAAGTTTTGTTTATAATTTCTTTACAAGATAGCTGACACGCAATAACACAATCATTAACTGAGGTGACACCGCAGTATACGCAAGCCTACCATTTAAACCTGACACATATAACCCCATAATTAGACAGGTATAGATTCCGACAAAGGCAGCCACATGTTTTCTGAACCAGTTCACATTTCGGGCTACTGCTAGATGTCTGTGGGAGCTTTACTTGCAGTTGAAAGCTATGCTATAGTAACTTCCCCTCCCACGAAGACCCTCATATTATCAACTGAGTCAACTGTGTATCATTCTAGTTGAGAAGAAGTGAAATACCCCAAATAACGGTTCCTCCACTTAAATAGCCCGTACACTATACCTGAAGTGTTCCTGAACAAAAATGATTTAATTGTATTTAATTATATACCGCACTTACCATAGTTTCGTGACAGTGCATCTCTGAGATTACAATGCCTTTTTCTCTCAGTGATAGTACTTAAGGTCTATAGTGCTGTGAATATCTTCCCTGCTATCACTATTTTATTTTCAAATATAGTATTCTTAAGACAGGGGCAACAAGTATATAATGTTAGTCATGGATTGCTTGACTAAATGGCCGGAAAACAGGAGGCCAAGCTTCCTCGCGAAGCGGACAGCAAATATTCTGCAGCTTTGGAGTACCGCTGGAACAACATAGCAAACAGGGCATAAAGTCAAGTCAAAACTAGAAACGGAAGTGCTACAGGTACTTGGAGTGGGCAAGAAGCCCAGGGTGCCCCTTCTGGTGCCGTCGGACGGCATGGTTTAGCGGTAAATTTAGATACCTGAAAAATATTTGAAGAAGGCCGTGGCCAACCACCAAATAGTCTGGAATGTCAGGATATACTTTACTTGTTGGCCTGACACTCGTTTACCCATTTTACTATTGCGATGACGCCAGCTAGTTTGGTCTTTGACAGGGAGTTGATGTCAACTATGGGCAGAATCTCGTGGACCGTCTTGATATACGCATGAGATTGTTCATCAGCAGAACCAGGAGCCAAGCGATCAGAATGAACATCCAGTACGACCGCCAAGCCAACAGCCTTGCTTTTAATTCCTGAATGGTGTGGCTGTAACACCTAACTGAGCTAAAGGGCGCTACCCCAAGTTTCCACAACCATGGCAGGGGCCATAGCGCTTGTTGAAGACAATCAACGACGTAGTTTACCACATCCAATGTCGTCCCGAGGGAAGTTGCTGGGTTGAACCCGGCTCCTCTGGTTACTACGATATTGCTGGGCAGTTTGACCAGCGGTCAGGAGGCCCGCCTTGGTAGCGTGGTGGTAGCGTGTTTGCCCCACGTTCAAGAGGTCCCGTGTTCCAATCTCGGTCAGGGTGAGTTACCTGGATAAGGTTTTTCCGGGGTTTTCCCTTATCCTGAAAGACGAATGTCGGGTAATTCCAAGCTCTACGGACCCTGGGCTCATTTGAGCATCATTTCACCCATTCCATTCATCGTCCGATATGATTTAACGTTGGAGGACGTAAATTACAAAAGCGGTCAGGAGGGAGCAGCGTCACGAAGTACAGGGCTTCTAGAACTAGTTTACCTTAATCCGGTATGTATAAGGGATCCTGAGACCAGCCACTGAGTCGGTAGGTCGAGCAAATCTTTTTGTGTGAATTGAGAGGTTACAAAGCAGCTGGAATGTGTAACAAAGGCTTAAGAAAGTATTAGCGCTACTTAAATCTATCTGGTCCAGTCCTGTTTGCCCTGAACATTAGAAAATAGAAATAAAGTGTAAGTAAACTCTATACCAACAGCTTAAGTGACACATAAAGTGAGCTTAGAAAACCTGGTCTTCTTATTTCTCACAATATATAATAGCGCTTAATGCTATTAAGATTCTTGTGAACAGCTATTTTCGTCCGTATTTATAAAAGCTCCTTTAAAACCATGAACTTCCTTAATTATATTTTCTTGAGAGGTAAGGTTTAATCTGATGGATTTCTCGAACTAGCAGTTTAATATAAATGGACTGAAAACAATAATCAGAAGGAACATTATGGTTGGAGGACTAGAGAATCAGTTGGGGAACTAAAATGCCCTGGTATGTTGCCATGGCATCTCAGTGGTTTAGCCCACCTCGGTAGCGTAGAGGTAGCGTGTCTGCCTCACGTTCAAGAGGTCCCGAGTTCGAATCTTGGTCAGAATAAGTTACCTGGATAAGGTTTTTCCGGGGTTTTCCCTTATCCTCAAAGGCGAATGTCGAGTAACTCTAACCTCTATGAACCCTGAGATCATTTGAGCATCATTTCACCCTTTCCAGTCATCGTCCGATATGATTTAACGTTGGAGGACGTAAATTACAATATATATCGGTGATTAGATCAAACGGTTAGATCGATCTCGGTGGTTAGAGAAATGTGGCCAAATCCCAGTTATGGCATGGAATGTTTCAGTAATATTGTAACTTTAAAAACATACGTAGTATGAGTGTATGATTTAACGTTTGGAAGAAAAAGTACTCCTTATTTTAACGGATATTTTCATTGTTTTCCTAAAATCTTATACCCTGCGTGATTTAAAACAGTAATACGATGCTCCGATAACATCCGCTTGTGTAAAAGTTTATCTAAACACTATAAAATGTATACCGTTTAAAATCCTGCACACTCCAGATATTTGCACTATTTTGAACTGACACACACACATTATATATATTCCGAATTTTTAGAGCATGAATCAAAGTTTTTATACTCACATCAATTACTATGAATTGTAGAGAAAGTTGGGTATACATTACTTGAATAGTTAAGAGATAAAATGCTTTGCAAGCGTAATGTGGTGCTGGGGCAAAACAGTTCTCATCTCATAACTGATGTGAAGGAGGCCTACACGTTATGGTTCATCTTAGCAGATGCTGGCGAAGTCTTCTTACCACAAAGGTTCAATAAGCTAACGGCAGGGGGAACGAAATTCCCTAATAAAAGGGAAATACAACCACAAATGTGTAACCGATAAAATAGCTAGCAGGGGATCATCGTGTTAAGACGATTCCGTTTTACAAGTAAGATTTACCCAAACGATGAGAGTAGTATGGTCAATAGTACGTATTAAAGTTAAATTTTAGATAGTATATTTCCTTTAAATAAAAATGAATGCAATTGTTAGTAACCCATTTATTTTTGAAACTATCGTACGTCTTGTATTATTTTTGGACAAAAAATATTTTTCGCTTTATTGGGGGTAGGTATATAATGTTAAATGATGTAGCAAAACAAATAGCAATTTATAAAACATTCACTTTGGGTTCATAGCGGAAATGTATTTTGAAACAAAGATTTATTTGAAAGGGTAGAGCCAAACTGAAATATTCAATGCCATAATTGGCGACTTACTATGCTGTAAGTACTTTAAGGCCCGGGCTTTATATTTTGGACCACTATTAGGTAAAATTAATGGAAATTAATTGTTCTTTCACGCTAGACATGTGTAGGATGCACTATGATCCGTGGTTCTTATCCCGGCTATGGCAATGAATTTTTCAGTCTGGCTCTACCGTTTCATGGTGCGTCGTACACACGGCTAGAGTGAAAGAACAATTAATTTCCAAAGATTTATTAGTTTGCGACTTTAAGCAGTAAAACTGTAACTCAACTCTTAATAAATTCTGGTGTATTTCAGCCAGCTCAACTAAGCCTGCATAAGATTATTTTGAAAGAACACGATTGGGAGACCACGATGAATATCTAGAACATATGAATAAATGGACAGTATAAGTTTCTCCAGTGGTACTTAAAGAAAGCGCGATTTCCGATATTCAATCCGTCAATGCTTCAAAGTTTCAGTCTGCGTGAATGTATCTACATATATTTTCTACGGGTGTTCAGAACAAAATACATCGATGGTAAATACGAAATACCTTTGGCAACACGAAAGGACATACAGAAATAGGCATTGCACTACAAAAATCTACAGCAGTGTGCAATATTTAAACATTGACATACAGCACTTCCCTATAAACAATCAAAATAGCTTAAGCAATACATAAATGTGAACACTGGAAAGCGTGCAATGAGAAATTCAACATTTGGTAGCTTTTAGCAAACTCATTGATTATTTGGAAGTATAACACGTATTTCATGAAATTTTTGTCGGTAATGAACTATCAAAACGTGCATAAACCCATCTATATTACACAAGAAATATTCGACATATCTAAGCTTTTAATCTGTAGGTTATAAGAAAGTCTCGGAAATAAACATAAGGATATAATTCTGAATATATACTGCCATTAGGCTCAACTTTGAGCTTTAAATTTGGATTCAATATTGTGATACGTCTAACCACAGTCAGAGTAATATTTGGAGAACACGACCGAGTAAAAGCTAATTCTGGAGTGTAACAATTACAGAATATGTAGATTTCAGTCACATTGGTGTGCATTTCCGTATGAGAATGAAATAGGAGACAAATCGAAAGGGATTAATAAGGTAGTAATACGTTCGGTAACGTTAATGATTTCACCATGGGATGAGCCTAACTCAATCAATAAGAAATTAGAGTTATAAGCTATAACTGTGGTGCTCGTACTGTAGATGCAAACCAAATAAAACTATAGCGGAAAACATATACCTATTAATTACATTTGAGCTTTTACTTGGACCATTATTCAATTTATATTAATTTTGAGTATTATTGGATGAGAGCGTATGCTAAAAATGTTATTATTATAGTCAATATATTTTTAAAAAAATTAATACTTTGATGCTTAAAACTTTAAGACTAGCACTTTATTTCCAAAAGCATATCAGACAGCGCCGAGGATGAGGGGTTAGACCGTTTGGTTCTCATCAAGGCGGCCCGGGTTCAATTCTAAGCGACCACAAAGTGAGTTTTGTGGCGGACAACACGTCGCTGGGGCGGATTTTCTCCGTGAACCCCGGTTTCCCCCACCTCATTCCACCGTTGCTCTATCTGCATCTCATGTATCATCAATGTCACCTCCTGCTGTGCCGTATGTAATAAAAGCGGCGTTAAGCACTACAAATTTCATTTTTCCAAAAGCATAACTAAAAAAATGAGTGTCAAGGAATGAAGAATTACGAAATGGCAAGAAACTAATTTACAAAATTGTCGTGATTTTGATTATGAATATAGTAATTTGCTAACAACACACTTCCTTGAGCTCCATCCACCGATACTTAGAGAAGCTTACCCAATTAATAAGAATCTTATTGCCATTTCCCCATATGGTGGGTCGAGTTTTCTTGATTGCTTCCTTGATCACTAATGGATCACTTAATGAACCATGGGGAAATAGAAACTTGGGGGGGCTTTGTAGGTACGTGGGAAGTGATACAGTGAACCAAAATGAAAACAAATGAATGTTGAGTTGACCACTATGAAGCGAAAAAATGGATGGGTAGCGCAGGGTAAACCAAAGAGGTACTCTCAGGGTATGCGTGGATATGTATGGGAGTAAGGATGGTTCTAATGACACTGGAATGACAGTTTCAAACTGATTTAATGACTTCTTCTTTTTATCATGACAACAAACTTGAAGTTGCCGACCAAGGGTTACCAATATATATATATATATGTGTGTGTGTGTGTGTGTGTGTGTGTGTGTGTGTGTGTGTGTGTGTGTATGTATGTTCAGAGTTACCGTATGTAGAACGCTTAGTACGCGATAACACTTAATTCTTGCCTTCGCCCAAGACGGAAGCAGAGGACCGTATTAATGGCCTGTTCGCCATGGACTGTCTTCCCACACAGTTGCGTGGGTCACTTTCACTTCGTGAAGCCCTTTATTCACACCAAAAACTCCTTTGTGACTATTTTTTCCATTGTGATTATTAGTCTCGGTCATGTCATTATTAGGGGTCCAAAGAATACCCTTTCAAACGAAGTCAAGTGTTACCCATTTAAGATTGTTGCTAAGAAAGTTCTTTCTTACGGTTTCTTTTGTTAAAACTATTCAACTCAACTGCTATTCAACTCAAGTGCACGTGCACGCTTTTCAACAAATATGCATTCCTTTGAAATCCATTACGATTCTTTATTCATTGCATTCCGCAATTTCGGTATCAACTAGAACACGGAAGCAGGTTAAAAAGAGGTTCGTTTTCTCGCTGGAAGGATAATTTAGTCCTGAGGTGAGAGAGAGAGAGAGAGAGAGAGAGAGAGAGAGAGAGAGAGAGAGAGAGAGAGAGAGAGAGAGAGAGGGAGAGAGAGTTGTTTCAAAATTTAAAACTCAAAATAGTACAACGATAGCAACCAGAAATAACGCGAGTCATCTTCGAAGCTGATGAGCAGTGTTCTAAATTTTAAAGCCGTCATTAGGACATTAGATGCCAAAGTCGATATATTGTGTGTAAGTGCAAAAATGTTATTGGAGACACTTGACAGTAGCCTACTGTGGCTCTGATTAACTGAAAGAAGAACACCTTTTAATAAGAAACTGTGCAAATTAAAATATTATGAGAGTTCACTTTTCAGTGTCACATTACTCTTTCTTTGTTTCTTTCTTTCGGCACAGCGGTGTAATGAATAGCGCGACAAGAAGCCTCTTCTTCCGTCCGCTTCACTCACTGAAGTGTCAGAAATGTTTCCCACTTCCGGGTGTTCACTCACTTTTGAACTCGTCAACTCAGCAACGATGCCAGTAATTACACTAACACATTGCCGCAAGCACGTTTGCCGGTATTCATTGTCCCACGCCACTTAAGTGAGTTCGCGAGAGGCGGAGAAAGAATTATCCAAGAATATCTAGTTATCTGTATAATGCCTCTGGATTTACGTCGGAAAAGAGCGCCACTCTCCTTATATCTCCGAACAATAAGCTAACCAGTACTGAAAAACGTCGACATGTTCGGCCCAATTAGGGGCCTTAAGCTGTGACTGTTTATTAATTTTGCCACATCCAAACTGAATATTTTGTAAGGGCAAAATAATGCATAGAAAATAATATCAAATTTCTGTATTAAAAAAGCATAGGATATATTCATACTATTTACAAGTATAATGCTCAAAATAAATTATTTACTCAAAGTAAATATCAGTATATATTTAATAGATATAGACAATAATGGGCTCTATATGCTAAACGATACAAAAGAAAAACACTGGTTACGTGTATACTGTACTAAAACACATGAAGATAACTAATTCATTTAAATGTATTAAAATTCTGTGAGTACCTCTGCAGCAATTCGAATCAGAAGTATAAGAAGATATTTTAATATATTTACATAGTCTACATTTAGGTGAATATTGTTTGCTAAGTGATTTGGCCAATGAAATACCACTGTTTCAGTTTAAATTTTGTTTAAAGACATTCGTTACCTTATGAACTGTAAAATTATTTAAACTATTAACATACTATTTTTGCCATTATTTTGGTGTATTATGTGTTTTTAAATTATTTTAATACCGGTTTTGTATTTCGTGACATTTCAAATACCTATATTTACAGTTCATATATTAAACTGCATCAGCTGTCATAGTTCGAGCAATGCTGTCCAGATAAAGAAACAGCACCTCTTTTTGAGTGTGTTTAAAATATAAAGAAACAGAAATACATTAAACAACCAGCATTTTTACCCTGATTTTCAAAACTCCATAAATTCTGTGGTAAAGAACTCTTAAGTTTATGTGGCAAACGCATTCCAGCTTTGTAGCTTTATTTCAAGCTTACGTATATGCGACGAGTTCATTTACAATTTTATATTTCAAAAAAGTTTATACCTTGCTGTGTAATAATAATAATAATAATAATAATAATAATAATAATAATAATAATAATAATAATAATAATAATAATAATAATAATAATAATAATAATAATAATAATAATAATAATAATAATAATAATAATAATAATAATAATAATAATAATAATAATAATAATAATAATAATAATAATAATAATAATAATAATAATAATAATAATAATAATAATAATAATAATAATAATAATAATAATAATAATAATAATAATAATAATAATAATAATAATAATAATAATAATAATAATAATAATAATAATAATAATAATAATAATAATAATAATAATAATAATAATAATAATAATAATAATAATAATAATAATAATAATAATAATAATAATAATAATAATAATAATAATAATAATAATAATAATAATAATAATAATAATAATAATAATAATAATAATAATAATAATAATAATAATAATAATAAATAGTTGATGATGATGATGATGATGATGATGATGATGATGATGATGATGATGATGATGATGATGATGATGATGATGATGATGATGATGATGATGATGATGATGATGATGATGATGATGATGATGATGATGATGATGATGATGATGATGATGATGATGATGATGATGATGATGATGATGATGATGATGATGATGATGATGATGATGATGATGATGATGATGATGATGATGATGATGATGATGATGATGATGATGATGATGATGATGATGATGATGATAGGGGAGAGGAAGAAGAAGAAAAAGAAGAAGAAACGGGTAATAATATTGTTGTTCTTTGATTTAAAGTAGAGCGATCTCGCAGTAAACATTTGGAAGGGGAAAAGGAGAGAAACAGATATACTGTAACGGAGGTTGTTCACTAGTGAAGTTCGTGGATGTTTATAGAGAGGGTTTGGCTCAGATTGTTCTGAAAGGGCTAGAGCCCTATATTCTTTCACTAGAATAAAATATTTCCTTCGGTTCTCTAAAGATTTCACCTGAAGAAACAGGCCTTTGGAAAGGAAAGGTTGGCGGTGTCACATGTAAGTGATTTCTGATGACTAACAGCAGCTGGTGCTGCGCGCTTTATATATTTCAGTTTCTGCCGTGTTTTCCTAAGGTGGACCATTTTCCTGATGGAAAAGGTCAGGCAAACGCGAAAAACCGTGATCAAAGATGTGTCTTTTGTGATGTATAGTCAGTGTAGAGCCCCCTACGAGTTGGAAATGTTCCATTTTGTGGACCTCACAGCACGGTGTGCCTGGAGTATACATTTAATGTTCCGTTTTATTAATGCATTCATCATCAGTCTGCCAAGCGCCGCGGGGTCTCGCTTTGAAACTCTCGCGTTCGTTCAATTCAAAAGGAAGACGGCTGCTCTAATTTGAAATGATTAAGTTAAGAAGCGAAAATCTTGGTCGAGTCTAAGCCCTTTCTTTGTACCGTCTTGAGCTTTCGTGGTGTCTGATGTAATAATATGGGTTTCGGAAAATAACTCGTCAACCATATAATGCTGGAATTTATTAGTTCTAACAGTGAAGTGTGCTTTTACAGTTTAGCCTACAAAAACTGAGATATGTGTGCACATTTTAGGCAGTGTAATACGGCCAACTTCATTCACAGACCATTCTAACTCATTAGTGACTCTCTTATATATAAAGTGGCTTTCAAATCAAGATAATCATATATGCCTTTAGCTCTATAAGTATCTGTTTTGAATTCCCTATGTCTGTCAAAAGCACGTACCATTTAAAATTACAACAGCTTAGAGTTTTCATCAGTTATCGCTTAATTTTACCGTTTTATTAGATTTTTCTGCAGTGAGGCCTTAGCTATATGTCAACTACTGCATATTCTATCAGAAAAGGATATTAATCACAACTCACCGAAAATATGTTTATTTTCTTTCATTTATCAGTAATTGCAATTTAAAAGCACAATTATGAATATTGAGCACTTTATTTCTTCCGAAGAACACAGAAATAAGATTGATACAATGTTCGAAAAATCACGCACACGTACACATATTCACAAAATAACAAGTATCTTAAATTAAACGTCAGACCTTTCCTCGTGAAAACCAGCATATAAATATATGAAATGCTAGTGTAATATATAAGTCATATACTACCAATAATATGTATTATTTTCCACATATCAATATAAATATTGATTTTGTTTCTAGTGCTATCTAATTTTTACAAACAAAGTACTTTTTCTATAATACAAAAATAGTATATCTGTGTAACATACCATAATTCAAAGAAATAATAAGTATTAGAGCCCTTATTTTTTACTAAACCCTATTACCTGTGGTATGTCAAATTAGACGGTGTTTAAGTACTTTATTGCTTACTTTTTAAGTCAAGGTTTATGAAGCACTCAAGAAAGATAACAGGACATTTTTCATAGTTAATGAAACCACAGTTTCTTGTTATTTGTATTTATAAATGTATTTAGAACTATCAACGATTCGCAAATCTGCATATCTGCTAGAAATATGCCCTGCGAAGGTGTCGAGGTAGAGTGCTGCAGTGTGCAGAGAACGATCCTTCCCTCGGCGAGTACTTGAGCTAGCCCTCACCAATTAACATTTGTCACACCACGGTCTGGAGAATTCTGCACAAACAAACAGCTGCTGCAATTTTATCATCTTGAAAATGTTCGTGCCTCTTAGCAACTATCTGATTGTCCACTTGATAATCTGCATTTCAACGGTCTTACCAGACTTTGAAAACCATGTTTTATTCAACGATTAAGCGTGCCTCAGCTGTAAAGAGATTGTTTAAATCTCGTAATTCCCATTTTTGGCGTTCGAAGGTCCTCTTACTAGGATTGACAAACTATATCAAACATAATTTAATGTAAATATATGGGCCAAGATTGCGCATGATTTTCCTGTGTGAGACTATACCTCTGAAAGCGGCGATTCGATCCTAGTTGAATTTTAGCAAGAAGTTTCACTTGAGCTACAGAAATCGTTTATTCTTAATATCAGACAAGGAATATGGTTTCAACATGACGGTCAACATTTCACTTTCAGAATGAAATACGTTTCAATTTGGCACAAATTCGGAACCTGCTGGATATACCGGGGTAAGCCCATTGTTTGGCCGACGCCCTCGACTAATTTATGGGGCTAAACGAAGTTTGTGGTTTATAAAACGCCATTGACTTGCAAAATATTGCATCACATATATTAAGGACTGTGACTGAAATAAGACACATGCTTGTCAGCTTTGATCTTGTGCTTCAGCATTTGTTATTGTCATGATATAAAAATGAACCCATTAAGGTTACTTTCTAAGCTCTTTGGCATGATATGTGTTTTGTAAGTCATGGTCACTAAATTGAAAGTTTATATACTTAATTTGTTGTGAATGTTATTTTCATATATTTAAATGCATCGATCGTTTACTGCACTATTGATCAATTTAGTCGCATACAGTTCTCTGAAATGAAATAACGTGTATCAGTTTATATTTACTAAGAAGAGATTATTTATTTGATCCTGAATCTTGTCGGTTCAATTAATAAACACGCTATATAACAGTTATAACACGTTAATCGCACCACTGTTGTAATTCATCATGTCAAAATGAAATATGTATTTGTTATAACGGTGTCAGCATTCTGTGAAAACCACTTATAAATAGGTGTCTACACACGTAAATGCCCATAATTCTAAATCTTCCTGAGAACACAATCCTTGATAAATTGTAATCTCACATGAACATACAGTTGAACCTTTACTGCAGGGACACTGTACTTTTAGGTAATATTTAGCGGATTGCTGTAATGTATGGTTTTCGTGAATAATTTTATTATACTAGTATGAAATTTTCTATATTTTCTTCTCAAACATATAAATAATTACTGTTAAGTTCTTAAAAGAAAACAAGCATTTTCAATGTGCAGAAAAGTCCAATAAATGTGTCCTGAGATTTTCAGAGTAATAGTACCTCTATAAGCTTAGAAAAAATATTCGACATATGAAAAAATTGTAAAAGGTTTAGAAATTTTGCAGTGCATTCCTAGTGCAGACATTGAGGCATCTTTCAATTTCCTCTTCCATCTTCTTCTGTGTCGTTTCACTGAAGTTTCTATTACTAGTATGTTTAATTGGAGGCCCTAATTTAATTGCTGTCCAACTTGGACACTGCCCATATACCCAATTAAAAGCTAATGTTATAAGCGCATGATATATTACCATGTCTCTACTACTAAATGTTATCACATCATATTTCAAGGTCACAATAGATATTTGACCACCTCTGAATATTGGCTTTATAATTCACATGCATTGTGAAGCATATGTGTGATGGCATAACCTTCCGTTTCCTTTATTTTGTTATATTCGCAACAATTTGTATTTCTAGAGGAGCACAAACCATGTTGATAATCTTCAACGAATGAGTTAGCTGTAAAAGATGGCTCGTGCAGCCTCTCTAACATCATCCATACCTTCCGTATCTTACAATGTTTATCCAGGTAACCAATCCGCAGTAATTTTCAGTTCTGAATATCTCAGCTACACATAATCAGTTTCTTTCCTTTTTAGATGAATACCAACATCAAACTCTGCTCTTTAAGATTTATTTTGTACCTTCTCAACCAGGCGGTCCAAATAGCGTACTCGTTTTCATTATTATATCATCTCCATATGGTTGTCTTATACTACTTCCTTGAATAATTAGAAGTTTCCGATAAGAAACTTTATAGCTTTTATTCTAATCAGAAAGTGAACTCTGAAAAACTGAATGTTTGCTGCTTGTAATACCATCCCTTCAATACACCCATTGCATATTTATTTGCTATGCCAATCCATCGCTACGAACTACGGCAGCTTCGGCTACAAAACAGCCTTCTTCGTACATCTAGAAATTTCTGCTATAGATACAGGTTGCACAACAAAGGAGGACACATTGACCACATAGATCTATCTTATCTAATATCTCCAGAAGGAGGAATGAAGTGAAAGGGCCACAGCAGCCCACAAAGACGAACAGAAACCTGTGAAAATTCAAGCTCCTCAGTTAGAACTGCCTAAAAAGGATGATAAGGGCCTGTTGACCAGTATCCCTCTAGTGTCTGTGGGTCTATTCTTTCTTTGTCACGAAAGACAGATGCACACGTGCGAGATGAGGAGTCAGCGGAATGACAGGCAAATTATGAAAATGAAATCGTCGTAGAGGATAACCCACACCAGCATTCGCCTCCGACCAGCAAAATAAAAAAACAAAACAAAAAAACTACAAAGTGGAATGGGGGTTAAAGAGAATCGAACCCTGGACGTATTGAGTACGAGTTTAACAATTACCATATAATCATTTCGCTCAATGCAATTAATGCTAAGCGTAATGAAAACATCGAAAGAGTAAAAGACAACACTTTCTTGTAATCACTGCGAACAGGTTGAGGTTTGTACTGCTGACATCAAGCAAAATTGTCACATTTTGCATTACGAGAGTTCGTCATTGATATGTCCTTTACTTCCAGAGACTAGCAAACTTAATTGGTATCGTACCTGATAATTTATCGGCTTTTCAGAGATAAAATAGGTATTTCGTGCATTGAAATATCGATCTAATGCAAAGAAGAATAACAATAATAGTTTTCGGTCCTTCCTTTACATTTCTAACAGGCTTTATCTTTTAATAATATTCCGGTGTTAATGCCACCATATTAAGTAAAATTTAAGTCCAATGACTTAAATAAATACAGTTTTGTTCTTCTCTGCTTTATAATTTATTTATTCCCTCTCTCTTAAAACATCTCCAGGGAGCTGCATATTTAACAGTGGAATGACGAGATCGTTTACGTTCCAGAAAAAAAAGTTTTTATGCGCATTAACCAATATATACTGTGGAAGGTTGTATTCATAACTGCAGAGTAGTAGTTTCTGCAGTTGTTCGGCTTTCTTGAGAATTAATGTACATTTTCTTGGAGGAATTTCGGTTTGATTTCTAATTTCAGGAAAGGTAAATGTAACTGACAGAAGGAGCTCTTTAATAAAATAATAAAAATAGTAATTATAATAATGGTGATGATAGTCTGATGATGAAAAAGAAAATATGAAGTCATTGGTTAAAAATACAATAGCTGAGTTAATTATCTCGCATACTATCCGCGTGTTACACTCCATCTACAACTGAACTATTATCAAAAATTGAAACGTAAATGGCTAATAAATGATGCACAACTTCCGAAACTGTAAAGATGAACACACTAAATCTTGCTACAAAGTAAAGTCTTGCATTAAAAGAGACAAGTTTATTTTTCTCAAGAACCTAGCAGCGTATTACACTGGTTAATTTAATGGCGACAGCTGTATTTATCAAAATAATTATTTAATGCATTTCCTACGCATTCACTTCCAGATAAGCTTAATGCTTGACTTAAGAAGCAAAGCAAAGTGAACATTATTTTAGTGTTTGGGCTTCAATCCTTAAAACACAAACTAAACCTGAAATAGAATTCTGTGAATAGCTGACACGCTTGGCTTTGCATGAATAAATAAGCGAAGCAAAAGCAAAGAATGTGAAATACTGTAAACCTTTCATCCTGTAAGGCATTATTCTACCTCGTCATGCGATTAATCAACTCTGAATAGTAGATCTTTTCCCCTTAGCTCCTACAGACACATAGGCTGACCAGGAGTGTGATTTATATTTATGTTTATATTTTATCATTATATTTGTATTTGCATTTATTGTTCAAAGGCTTTCAAACTGCTCAAATATGACATACAAGTGTTAGAATTGTGGTTCCGTGGATCACGTGATTGACTTGCGTGATCGCAGAGGGAATTAGCAACCTTTATTGTATACGATAGCAATTTTAATTGCATAATATTCATTTAAACTCCCATTTCATGCTTCTGTAACCATCAAGACAGACGCATTTTCGATTAATTTGAGACCGAAGCACAGAACATCATAAAACAAATACTGGGCGAGTGTTGAGAAATTGGTAACAGAAAATCATGAAATGCAGGTGCAAATTTTGGCGAAGATGTCTCAGTGACAATCACATATCAAGAATGGTAGAATAGTATTTTCGGACAGAAAGTCAGGCACACTATTCACATGCAACATTTCCAAGAATGAAGAAAATGTGGGCCCTGAAATCGTTTCCATGTATCAAACTGTGAATGCTGTTTTTACTGCGATGTTTTGTAGTATCTGTTAATGAACTTTGGGTGTGAATTTCCATAACGTGGGCCGAGAACAAGATAACGTGTGCCAAGATAACTTCTGCCAGCTCAAAGAGATCTCCCAGTGAGTAGTACGGAAGAGGAGGTTTTGCTTTAATTTTTAACAGAATATTTAATAATTTGATTTATAAATATATTAATGTGCGTAATTTCCCTTGGTTCTGACATAAGTTCATTTACTTTTTATTTAAAGTTAATTTTTACTGCTAATCTATGTTTTGAGTTTTAGGTACTTCAAGTGCCGGAATTGCGAACTCATCACTACCGTTGTCTTCTCGGTTAGGGTGAGTTACCTGGATAAGGCTTTTCCAGGGTTTTCCCTTATCCTGAAGGACGAATGTCGGGTAGCTCTAAGTTCTATGGACCCCGGACTCATTTGAGCACCATTTCACCCATTTCATTCATCGTCCGATATGACTTAACGTTGGAGGACGTACATTACAACAACAACAACAAAGCTCCTTACCATTCAGTATTTATGGCATTCGTTTATCCAAAAAATGAACTTCCTAATATACGGTCACCATTTTGATACCAGGAAGGTAACTTCACTCGAATCCCAGGAGGTACCTGACAGACTCCAAAGTGAGGACATTTCCAAAATTGCAGAACTGCTTAAGGTGGTGTACAATTGTCAAAAAGTACCGTAACTACCTCTGTGCTGACAGAAGTCAAATTTAAGCGATGCTTAGAGAATTGATAGCACTGGTTATTTTACACACAAATAAAAATTTGCCTATTATGTAATATTTATTTGACAACTTCTAATCCACAGTATATGTTCGTGTCTATGGCCTCCACTGAATCACACTGTGCATTTCAGTCGGTCTTATATAATGTACTGAGAAAATGCGCTTGTAGTTCGGTTTCATATTATAACATTCTGTAGTTTAGCAGTTTGGTTAGGCAGCGACCCAGGTATCAGCCTACGTTAAACTGGTAGAGCTGGAAGCTATTTACCTCCAATTAACTGGTAACAATACCCGCCTTGAGGCGTCTTTTCTGGACTATAGCCATGTCACATCCATCATGGTGGATGTCATACTTTGTCTACCCTGTCACTATTCAAGGATACTTTATTAAATACCAGGTCTGGCCTCTGCCAACTCGGTAAAAGGAAAACTCTGGCAAAGAAAAAGCGGCAGAGAGAACCGGACGTATGAAGGATCAATGTAGCATTGTAGTAGCCGGTAAGATTCCCCTACCCCAAACCCTCTCCTCCTGCGCGCGCTCTCTCTCTCTCTCTCTCTCCCTCCATCTTTCTCCCTCCACAGTCGTGCTAGTTTTATTTCTAGATTTTAACCCTCAAAGCTTTTCTTTGCTTCCTGCTGCCCTGTCAACGGGTGAAAGAAACTTGGAAGCCATATAAAAAGACTCTCAGAAAAGTCGAGGGACTAAGTTCTTTCGAAGTTATCAAAGATGAAGAGTTGTTACCAAGGCTTAGGGAGAAGAAGTCAGAGGCCTTCCTTACATGTTCAGTAGAGGGATGTTTAATCGTTTCTGAATGTCACTTCCAAATGGTCTAAACCAAACGATTACATAAATGTAGGCGTCCAGAATATTTGGCTGCCACATAGTGCAATTTGTTGCTTTTTTGCTTTTTTGTATGTGTTAAATGACCTAAAGAACAATCCTTCCAATACGCTTAAACGTATAAAAAGTGGACCAGCGCTATAAAAACAAACATAACCTATATCTGGAACAAAAAAAAAAAAAAACTGGATTTTCATAGAGAATGTACTTACTTGCAATAGCTGCAGTGTAAAAGTCAAACATGCACACATTTAACTGTATGTATGGAGAATTAATAATTTTCCAGTTCTAAAAATATACGAGTAGCACACAAAATAGAGTACGTCTAATTTCAATCTTCGCCGGCAGGCGCGTCACTCGTTCATGTACTGTGCGGCTTGGATGGCAGTCACACGGCCCGTCTACCGACCCCACATGCGTTGACGTCACAACAAATCTCAAATTACATTAATAATTATTGGAATAGGCACAAAATCTAGCTTATAAAAGGAGATGTTCCATATGCATCAATACATCTACAGCATCTTCTAAGGAATTTTCCATTCACATGCCTACATTAGTTCAGCTTCCGAAATAGCACTACTGTCTGCCTGATATTTTGTTCTAATTCTTCTGAGTGGAGGTAAGTCTTGCATAGTAGTAAAGTCTTCCGGGGAAGGCCACGCCTTGGTTGTTTTCTGATGCAAACGTTTCGCCCTACATAGAGACGCGGTCTTCCCTGAAAGACTTTACTACTATGGACACCGGCCGCCGAAACCTACGCATTGAAGTTCTGCATACTTCATTTTTCAAGTTGTCCACTAAACAAACATCACATGCCGTCAGTTCAGGGGCCATATCAGGAGATGAACCCTTTCTAATGATTCTATCTTCTAACATTTTTGCAACAAACTGTAATGACTCATGAGCCGTAGAATCCTGCCGGAAATATTCAGACACAAATTTAATGTCCGTTACCCATTTGAAACATGGTTACAGTATATTATTTCTGTATCTTTCTACATTTATTGTACACTCATAAGAATGGGGCCTGTTGTTCTCTTTCCATTTATTGCGCGCCATACGACGATTTTTGATCATGCAAGGAGCTTTCGTGAACGAATTTGCATTTGTCTAAAGCATATCGGTTGTGTTGTGATGACGCATGATTACGTAAATGAAACCATCTTATCACTGAGCAATATTAATCGTGGATCGATTTATTCATAATTAACTTTCCGCAAACTCCAGTTACAGAAATTTTCCTGACTCGTGATTATGTGCTAGGAATTTCTGAAAAATCCTGACCTTATGTAGTTTCAGTTTTAAAAGTTCCGTTGCTTCCCTTACTGAAGCTTTAGAAATGTTGGTCTGTTGCACAAAGTACTCAGGATATTTCCGAGGTAAGCGTCCCAACTTTTCTTCGATTTCGTCTAATTTGTGCTCCGTAATCATATGACATTTTTGCTTTCTTTTATTGAGTATATTTACAACAAAATGAACGGTATCCCTACACAGAACACCCACATCAGCAAATTGGGTTCAAACTGCCCTAAAATTTTCCTACAAAATCAAGTAAACAGATACGTATCGTGTATAAATGTTCTTTTGTTTTAGTCTACACTGCGATCGAAGAGTTTGGCATACTAAACATTTCTAAACACCCTTATGTTATTCATAGTATATTTGCTTTGACATTTCCCATTTTAGGATCCTCTGTGTACAGTAGATTGCTTAAATAATGGCAGTAATTACATAAAGGTAAACATTTGCCATGGAGGTTCCGACTGAATGGATGCAATGCTCTCCCTAGAAATAGGATTTTGCCTTATGCGACTAATTTGTTCATTTGGTCTTTACGTTGGTTGGAGAGATCATTTTTCAACTTCCTGAACGGGTCTGCATTAAAACTGGTCCCTTATTAATAGGAAACAAAGAAAAGTTTGGTACTATTTTGAAAATTTACTATATTTATTCCTACATAGAGCGTGTGACTGTTTCTTTTGCAGACAAAACGCCAGAGGTTGAATTACGAAACGTTTTATGAGGGGAAATTTATACAGTGTTTATGATTATATTTGATGGGCCCAAGAACGGTATACAAAGCGGGTAATGTACAAAATAGTGTCATTTGCTGGATCGTTTAATGAAACTGTGTCGTGTCTACATAATGTCATTTATGGTAGCTTTTTATACAAGGTTTACTGTATTTGTTTTCCTATGAAAATATAATTTAGTTTATATATTACACAAGAAACATAAGCGTTTAGTATCTAACTTTGAAAAGCTGATATGTATACCACACATGTTAAACAGAAGTAGAAGGCAATGAAAATAGAACCGTCATAGGGATGCAAGAAAGATAAACGGAGAACGATATAAAAATAAAGTCAAAGAGAAAAAGTTAAATGATTTATTTCATCTTCTTGACACACAGCCATGATTTTTTCTACTTTAGTTCGATTATGTACAGCCACCATCAATACCTTGGCTGACAGGTATGCCAGAGAATGACTGTGAATGTTGCTGGCAACGCAGCTGTCTTAAAAACCAATTCCCTCTACTCTCCTGGCTTTCGTCTATTACATCAAGAGCGATGACAGAAGAAACAGTTTACCCCCCAAGAGGTTAAGCCTTTTTGTGTCACGTATACTACCTCCTTGCTCACTTACTCATTTTTGGAAGTAAGGATAGACACATTGCAGCGGTATCTGGTTATACAATTTTCCCACCATAATTAATTTTCTAGGCGACCTCGAAGCACTCTTTTGCCCAGTTTAATCACTCTTTTATGTAAGGGTAAGCTTTACAACCTGTCCGTTCTTTTTTACTTCGTTAACTACGTTTTTATGAATGCCAGTCAATCTTTATTGATAGCAGGGTTTAGTTTACGTGCCACTAGCCAATACCTGTAACCCCTTTTGCAGGATGGTGTTCATGGGTATTCGTGTTTTTAAACTTTACCCATGCTTTTGTTATGTATTATTAATTATTTATCGTACTTCAGTGTTGCATTCTTCGAAAGTAACACGGAAGCTGGATTTAATATTTATATATTTTGAGAATTCTTTGTATTGAGATAAACGTCATTATATTAACTATTTGTTTCTGATTAAAGACATTTTTCTAAGCTGTAACACCTCTAGGAAGGCTATGCGTTGCTCCAGTTCAATAGCCGCCACTGATATACTAATCTTGGCGTACGGGTTAAATTAAAGAATTAATTCTCGCCCAAGCATACGGAGAGTTAAATAGATGAAATGTGTACAGGACATAATACTATGCATTACTGTCAAGTGGTTTACTGGACATTAAGGGCTTTAGTGTTATCTAGAAGGTATTAGCAATGAATAATTCTCTCTATGAGGGGCATGTATACATATGCTGGTACAAATCTGTACACCCAGAGTCCATTTTTAAGGCCGGTTTCCAAGAGGAGCTGAACTGAAATCCAGCATCACGATTAGGCGTGCTCCTTTCAGAGGAAATCGCCAAAGCCGCCTTAATTCTCCGCTCCTAGTAACTGTTGCATATTGCAACGGCTCCTCTTGGAAACCGGCCTTAAAAATGGAAATCCGTCGAATTAAGAAGCAAAGATCAATACAGCTTGATAATCAAGTTAAGTAGTTACGTTTCTTTGACACAGTTTTCTATACTCACGCCATCTCCTGACCTGACATTTAATTTACTGAAAATAGTCTTTTGTTCAGTAATGTGAACTTTGATAGCGTTTTGTCTTTGTTTATATTTTATACAAAAATCACATTTCCTAGAACAACCTAGAACAAATTTTTAAATATTTAGTAACCCTCACAGGTTCGCCTTTTGTAGCGTATATGGTAGCGCGTCTGCCTCACGTTCAAGAGGTCCCGAGTTCGAATCTCGGTCAGGCTGAGTTACCTGGATAAGGTTTTTTCCGGGGTTTTCCCTTATCCTTCAAGACGAATGTCGGGTAACTCTAAGCTCCATATTGCTTATCTGAGCAATATGACTTAACGTTGGAGGACGTAAATTACCAAAAAAAAAAAAAAAACCCTCACAAAGTCATTATTTTATTGACTAAGCAATCGGTTTTCATCATCCTTACGCATAGTAATATTACTGAGCAGTTTCCTTCAACACTCAAAGCTTGACACTAAAAACAATCCAAAATAAAAGATAGCAAGGGTCACTGGGAAGAGAGGAAAACCGGTTCAAGTGCTCTCTCCAAATGACAAACGAATTTACTGAGGGATGGGGGTGCTCTGTTTATCTACGTCGCCCTTGTTTTTAGTC
Organism: Mantis religiosa; assembly: GCA_030765055.1. Classification (NCBI taxonomy): domain Eukaryota; kingdom Metazoa; phylum Arthropoda; class Insecta; order Mantodea; family Mantidae; genus Mantis; species Mantis religiosa. The sequence goes on along the minus strand of CM060948.1, from coordinate 58,855,308 downwards.
CAGAGACAGTTCAACCTCCTTACTTCTGTCCTGGCTTTAGTGCCTATAAATTTCTATGCCTGGTTATAATGAAGCGCTTTCATCGCGATGTAGTGGGCAGCTAGATTTTGAGCATCTGAATGGAAAATTGAAATGGTATTTGCCACTTAGTATTCATGGCGCTAACAATTCCACAAGAGAGCATGCGGAATTAATTTGCTGGAAGCATAAAACGCTGTGTTTGTTAATGGAATTCCCAACAAAATATAAAACGTAACATAAAATGGCAGCGACTACAGCAAATATAAGCGATGCATTATGAATCCTTTATTACAGTTTCTGCTGCATTACATTTTGGGAAATGCGCATGCCATTAATGTAAATTTCTAAGAATCCCTGAAGCGTTTAATATGAAGTTAAAAACAGCATCTTTAGGAGTAACAGCAGCAGCTTCCAGTGTAACCTTCTTAACTCAGCGCTTGGTCACTTAGATCGGTGCCCATCAATATGTATATTTGAACACGTATTACGTAGACATTCTACCTAATACCGGCTGAGAAGTGCGCGTCAGATGATTCTAATAACTTAATAACTAAACACTACAGAGATGCACAGTTAATTAAGTGTACATTATGCTGTGGATACATACTGAGCCCTGCTGAATCAAAGGCTCGAACTCTAGAGATGCAGTACAGCAAACATTATACAAACTAAGTCACGCCTACAAATCACCGAGAACCTATTGACGTACTAATGCTCTGTATGGAGTGCTAATGAGGCGTCTTCAGGTATATATTACAGAGGTATTAGCCGTTGTGGTTTCTAGAAATATGCTGATTATTTCTTACCAGCTTATTAACTCAAGTAAAGAGATTCAGACAATAACGAAGTTTCAGGGTATGGATAAATAAATATTCATCTCTCTACACCTACAGGAACGTAATCAAAATTAATTGGCAGAACAATTTGAGTTCTATTTAAATTGTCTCTGTGGTGCCTTTAGTGCATATTGTGAGTACGTGGGTTACGCAGATTGTTACGCCAGAGGTTCTACTCCCATTAGACCTGGACCCGTAGGACCAAGGACCCGGGCCTCCTTCTACCCGGGAGCTGAAGCTCCGGGGCTCTTTCCATAGGACAATATCTGCAGTCTAAAAAGCCCCCCGCACCATCCTCTCGAAAATTAAGACGGGTGGAAGTGGATACGCCACTTACGCGCGTCAACCCCGCAGGGAAGACTACCGAAAACCTCGGTGGGCCGCCTGGTGATCTAGCACACCTTCTGCTAGCTCTGCAGGCTAGTACCAGGGACTTATTAGGCAACCGTCTACCCCCTCCGGGCGGCCGTAGCCTGGCCGGAGGTAGCCAATTTCCAGTGGCTTTCGGGAACACACTGCCCCCTCGAGTCCAACCCAATCCGAACAACTTCCAATCAGGGAGGGGCTCGAATGTTCGGCTCGCGGTTCCTCTAGTAACTTCAGAGGCACCATGAGTGCTAGGGGTCCGCAGCGCCCGCACCACGGCAGCTGAAGGGGACGGATCCCCTCCCCTACGGGAGGGGTTACAGAGATTCGGAAATCCGGCTTGCAGAAATCTAAAACAACTTTTGCTGCAGTAGAATGACGTGAAATTGACTATCAGCTGTTTTCTGCGCTCCGCTGACAATCAGCTGTGCTCCGCTAGATGAAAACATATTAAAGAAATCACGGTGGTACACTTCAATCGTCGACTTTCGCAATAACCAACACACAACTGCCGCTCCTAACACCTTGTGGGGTTACCTATACCCCCAGCCATTGTTTCTAGAATGCCGTAGAACCTCCCGAGAAATTTCTTGGCGACAGCAATAGACAGAGCGCTCTGGTGCCTCTCTCTGTCTCCTTCACTTGTGCCCAAGCGCTCGGCTCCGGCTTGTCGCGGTAGCACAACAATGTCATCGGTGACAATATGCATAAGGGCGACCAATATACGTATTCGAAAAATTACATATAAACTGAAACATAAGTGGCAAGTGCGAAATATGTGTGTAATTGTCACAAATTATTTATAATGGCATTAATAGACGTTGGTGGCTACAGTGCAATTGTAAAATGGATTAGTTTCCTAAATACAGCCCTCTTGACCGAATGATTATTTGGCCAACATGGAGACAAGGACAATAAGGAAGTTCCATTTTTTACCTAATTTGCTGACTTCAAGATTTAGTTATTGGAGAAAAAATTTCTCTACACGTTTATAATAAGGCAAACGGCGTAGGAATGCTTACAGAAACCAAACCAAATAGATAAAATGAACTAAAATGGGTCTTGCACTCCACTTGCACAAGCATGGTAGTCCGTCAAGAATGCTCTGGCATTAGCTACTGAGCGCGAGAAAGAACAACCTAAAATTCTAGAATCCACGAAACTATTAGTAGGAAGAATTTGTGCTTTTCGAAGTTAAACAGTATTGTAGAATACTAGACATAAATTAAACTTCAAATTAATTTGAAATCCACAACCGAGTAATGTAATAACAATGTTCAACAATGTAGTTCTTTCACGTATTTGTTCTGGAGTTCTATCGAAGTAGGTATTCACTTTATCACCTCTTCCTGCCTGTAAACAATTTATTACAATAGTGATTGATCAGAGGTAACGCAGTATTATTTTTGAAAAGATCATTCCTAATTTAAAATAAGACCTGAAGCTATCCTGGCGACGAATACGCTCACTTTCTTCTCGGGCATCCAGCCAGGTGAAAAGATTCGATATCAACGTTTTGGAAGTGTACATCTCTCTCATTATCAGGATATTTATAGAATGTTATAGCCACAAATTAAATACTGGATATAACACAACTATAGGCAAAGACAAAACACCATCAAAATTCGCATCACTGAACAAAAGACTGTTTTCAGTCAATTAAATGCCAGGTCAGGAGATGGCGTGAGTATAGAAAATTGTGTCAAAGAAACAATCTTTTGTTCAGTAATGCGAATTTTGTTAATGTTTTGTCTTTGTTTATAGTAGTGTTATATCCAGTATTTTATTTGTGGTTATAAAATTTTATAAATATCCTGATGCTGGGAGAAATGTACACTCCCGAAACGTTGATATCTAATCATCTTTTCACCTGGCTGGCTGCCCGAGAAGAATGTGAGTGAATTCCTAATTTTTTTCTCTGAATTAGGACTTGCTATTTACAAGTCAAACCTGCTAACTCTGGGATATAAAATTTTACATCAGCTTTTGAGCTAAAATTGTAAGCCAAAATTGTACATAAACTTTTGAAAACCCGCATATGAGAACTTGTTTTACGGTGAAGACCCAATACATAAATGTTCAAATAATTCAGCATTTTATGTGGGTATTTAATGATATCCGAAAATGCTCAATAGGTTATACACAGAAAATTAAAAAAACACAGGTTAGGAGATCCTATAAAGCGTTCTCCTGAGGGAACTTATAAGTCTTACACAGGTTATAATATCCTAATGACTATTATTAGTACCTGCTCTAGCCATAATATCCCAGATCAATCAACATGTAATTAAACCGCTTCAGGTACCAGCTGCGAATGCCAACAGCAGCACTACTACATTGTAACCCTGAAATGAGAACACCATTAACGGGACGAACATTTCTGGAAACACTGCAGTCACTTAATATTTATAAACGGAGTAAATAAGACTTATTACACAACATTGCATTTATTTTAATATTAGTGAAATAATTTCGTTTTTTTTTATTCCTAATACATTGATACACCTTACATTACGAATGTAAGTTTTTGACAACAAGAAATAGCTCTTCCTCTTCTCTCTGGCTAAAGTGACATGTCTCATACAAATAATTCATCAGATGCCGTAATTTACCTTCCTCTTTCTCTTTTAGTGATCCAAAAGTGCCTATCAATATTAAGCTTTTATCTGGCTAGGACGCATATATTTTCACTATTCATCAGTTCCATACTTTCCAAAAATTCGCACCCCTGTTAATGCGTTCTATGGCTTATAGTCAGAAACCAAGCACCATAACATCATGTCACCGCGTACATTATTTTAGATAAGGAACCATTTTTAAATTGTTAATAAACCGTACAAAGTTTGCAAAATATATTACTTCAAATTGTAGAAGTGCTTCCACTCAGATATACTAATTTTCTCCACAGTGACATGAGCAGTACAAGGACGCAGTTATCCTGTTACAGAGAGATTTATCTTTTTTGGACGTTTATAGCGCAATACACGACGTTGATTAATAAGTATCTTAATACAGTGGATAGCAACCACAAAACAACCTTCTGCAGACTGCAAAGTCTGCCCTTCCTCCCAGTGGCCACAAACTTTCCGGTAACCTAAACTTTCAATCATGTTAACTCACACATCGTTCTATGCAAGTTTTGCAGCTAATTCATCGACAGTAAAACATTAGCTTTTTTAATGAGCTCAGCAACCCTTTTCTTATTGGGTTTCATGGAGGATGTTCCAAAGATACCGATATGATTCAGGTATTGGTTATCCGTGTTAACACTGTGGAAATTTTTTACCAATCTCCTGAGTGTGTTGGTGTCCATTGACCTTTTTATCTTTATTTACGTCCTCCAACGCTGTCATATCGGACGATGAATGAAATAGGTGAATTGTTACTAAAATGAGCCCAAGGCCCATAGAACTTAATGTTACCTGACATTTATCTTTCAGGATAAGTAAAAGCAATGGAAAATAAACACCTTATCTACAGAGCTGGGCGGTGTCCATGCAGACATTTCCTTCGGAATACTAAAATCCGAGGTGAATGTTATAAGTAGAATTCTCTATTTCACAAGAAATTCAATTACAGTATGCGTCGAAATGAAACATTGATAGGCGCCATTTTGTGAGGACTGACTATTGTCAAATAGCAAGCTAATGAAGTAACAATATGACAGCATGTGGTGTTAAGTTTTTAGATTATGGCACTAGTCAATTTTGTTGCATTGTTGGAATTTGAATTTGAACAATGGGCTGCACAAGACTTTTATTACCTCTCTCGTATGTGTAGGTGAATGTGTTTGTGTTAGTTTGTAAGAGTGCGTGTGTATGCGCGCCCGCTGCTTTCAGTACTGTGCCTTTCGCTTTAGCTGCAATTCAAGCAAGGAAAGTACATTTATGAAGTCTCTGTTAAGCGTTTTGCACGTTACAAAGTTCGGTAACCTTTCAAAATTCCCTGCGGACACAGAAAATTGGCTTGCTCTTCTCTCACAAACAATGCTCCCACTATTATTGACAGCTAGGTTACGCTCTCGACATTAAATCCTACCTTATTGTGCCTACCCACAAATTTCCATTACTTCTCAACAAAGTTGATCCCACATTACGATATGCGTTCCTTCAGCCTCCAGACACATCTTCTTCCGTGATCGCAGGCTTTTCTAAATGCAACGAGAACATTCTGAAGTTTCTGTCTGTGAGAAGTTATGCCTTAGGCTTTCCTAACTTCCTAAATAGAGAAAAGTTAAAGATAACGAGCTGTCTGGGAAATCCAGATGCGTGCCTCGTCAATAACGGATGTTTTCAAAGCGAAGCTTCCCTACCTGTGTCAAATCGGGATGTTGTCAAGAAGGAATCACCTCCATGAATTCTTCTGTCACTTTGATAATCGTTAGCGTACGTTCAAAATATGTCATAGAATTTTATGTACTTTTATTGTTATATATGTTGTTTACTATATACGGAAATATTTCCTATAAATATGTATTCTTCATTATTTAAATATAACAGGATTTTTATTTGGACTTTCATACACACCTTTGATTAAACAAAACTCTAACTCATGTATAATCGTTCCAAAGATGTCAAACACCCATGCACACTTGCGATTACCTTATACTGTTTTCTCTTTTTTAATTATGCTTCATTCCAGTGTCACAAGTGACTGTTCTGCTTAATTCAAATAGTATGTTGTAATTAATAATTTAACCATGGTAGTGCGTGTGACGTCATATCACGTGACTTCTCTGGTGAAGCATGTACAAAACTTCGTCTCTATCTTGTGAGCCAGCTTTGGTCAAAGACGGGCCTAGGTCCACTATCGGTAAGGTATGTAGCCAATTGTGTATTTCCTATTATTGTAGTAAACCTTTCACGTCTAAATTGCAGTTTCAGTATTTTGTAATGTAATTGAAACTAAATCCCAACCTTTCCGCAAGGCACCAGTCCCGTCTGAACTATTTCCCGTGCTAGGTCTGGCCATGTGGTAACTTTATCCATTAAAATCCATGGTCAGGTCTTCACACCAGTCCCTTGCGTAAGTTCCGCCGAAGAAAGTATATTCGAAAACGATTAAACATGCCTCCCTTCCCACTTAAAGGAAGAAAGGATTACCTGTCATTCTCTTAAAGAAGAAGCAACATTCAATTATTATCATTTAAATGCTGAAAGAGGATTTATCTTGTGTCAGCAAATAACATTTGTGATTGCTACCTTTAACGGGTGGTTAGAAATACTTTGGATTTGAATTAGCTCCCTTAACACTGCCTACAGCTTTCGTTGTTCTCTCCAACCAGCGGAGTGTTCCGTCAAAACCCATACAACCCGCCCTTTACGCAAAAACAGTACCTTTTTGCTAATTTGTTTGCTCTTTAGCCTAAAATCGTTGAAAGAGTAAAGGTTACAAAAAGGAAGCTACTGCAACAATCGCATAAAATGGCATAGATATGCAGCATAGTGATGCACACATACTTGGTAAGTAGATGAATTAGAACCAACATATATTTTAGCTGTTAGAAGAATTGTATTTCCTCTAAACTTGGAAATTCACCTCGATCATCAAACTGAATACAGTTATTTAGATGTACTTCTTGTAGCGTATGTGCTGAACCAGCCCAAAATTCTTGCCAAAACTCTAAGAGACCACAATGAATTACCTTTAAGGTTCTCTAAACCAACAAAACCCAAACGATAGGCGGCAATATTTAATGGAAATTTGTGACATTGTTTGGCAAGGATAAAATTCTTATGAAAAAATGCAAGAAATTCGAAACTGTGATGATACCAGATCCATTTGAGTTAGACGAGACTTGGGTAAATTAACATACACTCCTATCTATCTGACAAGGCTTCTCAAAGGTAGGCCTAATGGTGTCTAGTATTCCAGTCATAGGAAAATATGTAAAACGTGGGAGTAATGAGTTGGCAAAACTGAGCACGTTAAAACATCTCCTTCGCCGCAGAACGGAGTATGATTTAAAAAGCATAATAATTTAATTCATCACCAAGTCACTAATATATCAACCACTACAGGGAACATAATTAAACTTGATAATAAACTGCCAATGAGAATGCTCTAAAATATTAAAGATGTTAATTTACTATTAACCAGGTACTTAAACCCCAAATGAGATTGATATGCCTGAATTCAAGACGTTCCCTGAAGGTTCTCTCTCATATATTCTTTGGATATACCACATGTTAATGAACTACACCAAAATATTTTCTGAGTAAAGTGGAGTTATTTTACACAAGTAATTTGAGATAGGAGACTTAAGGTGTGTTGGTACAAATGTGGAAGTTAACGGTTATTAATTTCTAAAGTACCAGTACACCACTGAAAATGATGATACTACTTGAGTGCACAAGACATGAAGATGAAGAGACGTGTTGGAGCACTCCCTTAGCTTTCAAGCAAAAGGTAAACGAGTTCGAGTCTCCTTCACTTTTGTATATGTTTTATTTTTTTTCTTTGTTTGTGTGTTTTTTTTTAATGTTTTATCTAAGCTTTTAATTCTTGTATAACTGTATGCATTTACGAAGTAATTTCACTTTGACAGCGCAATTAATTACAATTCTTTCTAACAAAGGTTGGATCATGCTTAATACTGTCAAATGATGTACGTCTAAATGGAAGGTGGTTTAAAGGATGAACAAACTTATATAAAATACAAATTAAATGCAGCACTTTGCGTCAGCTTTACACAAACTGCTCGAAATGGCGACCTACGTATTCAATGCAAAGTTGACAGCGGCGAAGGGACGACTGTTGTACTCTGTCCAATATTACTTGTGTGGATTAAACAACTTCACATGGTACTACAACTCGGCTAGTTACATCTTCTTCTGAGGTATGCTTTAAAAACAGGGGAAAAAAATCACATAACAGGAACCGAACAAATGACCTTTGGAGCACCAGTTTTCAGGGTTACAGATTGAGCTTCCAGAACAGATACAGAAATACCACTAGAATAGGCTACATGATGCAAGAAAATAGTTAATCGCTGTTCAGTGTCGCACTGGCATGTGATTACTTTGGGATTTGAGAGATTTTTGAGGCTTTAAATCTTGAGAACGACGCCAATGAGGAGCTACTAAGAACGACGCTTCTATACTCGGGAAGCAGTTTTAAAGATATTCTAATCTATAAATTTCGCCTACCTTGTTTAAATACCACTTATCAACATATGATGCCAATTAGGTTTAACACAATTAACTGCGTTATGTTTAGCCGCACCACATGCATTACCTATCTCAACATTTCTTATATTAGTCAGAACTACAATCGCTGTAAATATTTCCGTGTGTTTCATCAACACATTGTATGCGAGTAGGTCTTAAATCCAACTAACAAAAGTCCACTTCAAATGCATAAACCACTAAATGAGAATGTCGGAGTTGAATGCAAGGTATTCTGAAGTGTGTATGCACCACTGAATATATGAGGAAGTTTAATCCATTTAAAAGAAGGGCCAATCTTTCTGATCTTCAAATAAAGAATTCTTAATACCAACTATACAGGAGCATGAACAAATGTAGATATATTGCAAATGCTTGTATGTGGAAATGGTCATATTTTCGGAATTCGTATTTTTCAAGAGCCATAATACGATCAATTTTCTCTTCATTTAGTTAAGGTCAATTGCGGATGCAGCCATTGTAATATGAAACTTGGAAATGAGATCAATTTAGTGAATGCTGATTATTACCACAAATGAAACTTATCCATATGCTATTAAGCTGAGGGATCCTGCGGGCAACAGATGGGATTTAAATCGGAAATTGCAACGGATTATACTTTTGCATTCATTTCCTAATTATGGCAGTCTTACTTGTAGAACACCTCTCATAACACAATAAGCTATATTTTTCATTTCCTAATCTTCTAAATGAAGTGCTACTTTTAAACATATGGCACACGAGTATTTAAATTTCATTTATAGACCTCTTCAACTTCATAACAATAATTTATCTGCCTTAGTTGGCATGCACGGTTATAATAGCTCTAAAATCGCCAAAGAAGGGTAAGAAAACTAATACGTCCTCACTTCTGGAGCATCATATTCACGGAGCTTTTGCGTAAATGAAAGCTAGCTGGAAAGGAAGCTTCGATGAAAAGTCAATGTCCATCGTGTATGCAATTTTGAACATACCTAAAGTTATAATGTAACATTCAATTATAAGTTAACGAAGTCACGCATTAAGGATATATTTCTTAATTGCATGGACAAATTATTGCTTCATGTGTGACTTCGAAAAGGATTAAGTCCAATCCTCATCATCTCCATGCGAGAAACTATTGAAAGGTAATGCAAATTTAATACCGGGCCACAAAAATATGTTTTTGGTTTTTCTGCAAAGATGAATGTTGTAGCATAGTCACACAGTTCATCGGCTTGTGATCCAAACTATACACACTGAACATGTGAAGATCAAAGCATAATGAAGGGAATAGGTATTAACCTAAGTGGAATTTATCCATTCGATTCTGATAACTTGTATTCCCAAAAGAATAGAGCCATGCATGTAGTAAAACACACACACAAAATTTTAATGCAATGGAGACAAATGAAATGGTGGCGCAGCAAAATGCGATTAAATATGGTATGGTCAGTATTTTCTAATAATTAATATGTTAAGTTAAAGCTTCAATAAATGGTAAAATAATGTCAATGTTCACTTTATGACTAGTTATGCTTAAAGGCAATGTATCTATGAAATAGCAGAAAATAAAATACATACATGGTTGTTTTGAATTTTTGTACCTAGCTATGTCAAATTGATCTTGATATTTAAATTAATTGATTGAAATTAATCGTTCCTTCACACTAGCCGTGCATAGGCTAAGGTTTTCGATAGACAGAGTCAACTTGAAAAATTCAATGTCTTGGCCGGGATTTGAACCATGGATCTCCTAGTTTTCGTCCAGTCCCTCTTACACATTGAGCTACCATGGCCAACGTGCCGTGATGACATAAAGTTCTCCAATTGACTCATATTTTCCCGATAAACCACTAGGGGCTCTCGTATCCGAGATACACCGTTTGTGGCGACTTACTATTGTAAGTACTTGAGTCCCAGCTTTCATAATTAAACCCTTATTATTTAAGTTAATTGATGGAAATTAATCATTCCTTCATACTAGCCGTGTATAGGCTAAGGTTCTGGATAGATACAGTCGCCACAAACGGTGTATCTCGAATACGAGAGCCCCTAGTGGTTTACCGGGAAAATATGAGTCAATTGGTGTATTGAATATCATGACGGCACGTTAGCCATGGTAGCTCAGTGGGTAAGAGCGACTGGACGGAAACTAGGACATCCGTGGTTCAAACTCCAATCAGGGCATTGAATTTTTCAGTTTGACTCTATCTATTCCTAATATATTGGTTTCCTTCACGATTGTCAATTCCAGTTTCATATAGCAAAATGAAGAGCTTCTTCTCCCTATGAGTGATTTGGAAACTCTTATATAAATTTCACTGCGAGTTATAGAAAGTAATTTTAGCTGACCAATATAACATTTTAAGCACTGCACAGCAATCCTTAAATCTGCAAATCCTAAAGAACATCCTCAAAGAACATTCTAATAGTAAAAGAATTTCAAAAATAAAGCAGTTAAAAAAATGGAATATAACCTTAAACTTGGTATTTTACCTGAATGAGATAGGGCCATTCAAGAAAACATGACATTAAACTTATTTTTATGAAAAACGTAATTACTGCTGTAAAAGCAGATGTTATAACTACAACGTAAAGGTAAACATCCAAGAATAAAGAACATCCATCTGTGTGCCAAATGTCAAGGATATATTGCTTTAATTAGAAATATTACAGGGTGATTCATAATTTAGGCGTAACTTAAGGTTATACAACAGGGAAAATATATAAATGCTTTAATCAGAACTACACGCAGCACTTAGTTATAAAGGAGGAAAGAGAATAAATAAACTTCAAACATAAATCATCGCAAATCGAGTGAGCAGGCTTCTAGGTAACGTGTGAGAATCGCATACGGGAGGCCGAGGTTTAACTCCTTTCACACGCGTACCACTAGCTTGAATGTTTTGCGATTCTTTCTAGTCGGTTAGCGAATACTAGGGCAGTTGCTCATTTATCGAAATTCTCTTTCTCTTTCTTTCTGCTTTCTTCTGGTGTTTAAAATGTGCTGGACAGATGATTCGGATGCTTACTCTAAGGAAGGCGTATTACCCGTGGACAGTAGAAGGCCATTTGGTGAATGGGTCGTTCAACGTCCTCCGGACAGCTCCTCTAGACACACAGATCTGTGGTCTTGGAACATTTAAATATTTCTGCACGTGTTTGCGGTCTCTATGCCTGTGGTCTTTTATCTCCTGTGGTCCCTTTACTGCATTCCTTCCGCAGGGCGGATGGTAGCCACAATAGATATCTGGCAGGTCATAGTGCGCAAAGTGACTCCTTCCGCTGCAGACCATATCATGTAATTCACTACAGTTCTACATACTTCAGGGCAAACATATACATCTTTTTAATTAGGAATAGTTACTAATTGTAGGCGAAAGTCCAATAATGAGTTCAAAATGTTATATATTCAGCAATAACTCCCGGCATGTTATGTTTTATTTCTCGAGGAATTAGCGTAAGTAAAAACGATTTTCAAAATGAGAATACTGTGGCGTTTGGATCTATGTCTTCACTTTGATAATAGTCTAGTTCATCTTTCACTGAGAATGCCCGCCTTGGTAGCGTGGTGGTAGAATGTCTGCCTCACGTTTAAGAGGTCCCGAGTTCGAATCTCGGTCACGATGAGTTACCTGGATAAGGTTTCTTCCGGGGTTTTCCCTTATCCTGTGAGACGAATGTCGGGTAACTCTAAGCTCCATGGACCCCGGACTCATTTGAACATCATTTCATCCATTCCATTTATCGTCCGATATGACTTAACGTTGGAGGACGTAAATAATAATAAGGATTATTATTATTATTATTATTATTATTATTATTATTATTATTATTATTATTATTATTATTATTATTATTATTATTATTATTATTATTATTATTATTATTATCATTATCATTATCATTATCATTATCATTATCATTATCATTATCATTATCATTATCATTATCATTATCATTATCATTATCATTATCATTATCATTATCATTATCATTATCATTATCATTATCATTATCATTATCATTATCATTATCATTATCATTATCATTATCATTATCATTATCATTATCATTATCATTATCATTATCATTATCATTATCATTATCATTATCATTATCATTATCATTATCATTATCATTATCATTATCATTATCATTATCATTATCATTATCATTATCATTATCATAATCATTATCATTATCATTATTATTATTATTATTATTATTATTATTATTATTATTATTATTATTATTATTATTATTATTATTATTATTATTATTATTATTATTATTATTATTATTATTATTATTATTATTATTATTATTATTATTATTATTATTATTATTATTATTATTATTATTATTTCACTGAGAATGCACTTAGTTCGCACTGGCTTTTCATGAATGTGAACTGTTCCAAAGTTTACTTCAGTCCACATAGTGATGTACGTAGGCTCTTATTCTGGGTACATTGGCAGTAACATGAACACAACCCGCACAAATTCGCCCAGAAGACAACACACGAAAACGCACTCGTAACTCAGTCACTGTTTGACTGACCACTCAGCGACAGACTCAAATTGCGAGACAGCTCGCTTATATATAAACTGTTAATTTGTGGCTATTTGACGGCGCTTATTAGTTTGACACGACTGATCACCGCTAAGCCTTGGTTAGTAATGCTCGCCATGAAAGCTTCAAGTCATATATAAAATCGGTTAATTTGTGGCTATTTGACGAAGTTTGATACTGATAACACTAGAATCCAAGTTTAACACCCGTTTAGTGACTGCTTCTCTTTTCTATAATTACATGAATCGCGAAAATGCCGACTAAGGGAAACCAATCTATATTACGGTCTGGAGTTATCGTATATGCAGCGCATATTACGCGATTACACTTTATTCGTTAGTTGCGCTGGAACAAATACGTTCCTTCTCGGATCACGTCTGTCCACACGGACAGTCAGTTCATCTGTGTTCATTCCTTTCAAGCAACTCTGTTATTCTAACCGAAATTGCCCTACTCAAATCTATTTTTTGTCACATGTGAGCCTTTGCGTCTTTTATTACGGTCATGAGTTACTAAAGAAGGGCCGAAGAAGGCCACTTTACCCTTCAAGTGTCGACCCTGAGACCGCCTGTGACGATAGCTTTCCCTCCAGGAACTGCTAACGCAACAACCAACCTGTTTCACATTTAACAAGCATGCCCCATGTTCCTATCTAATTTACTGAATCTCTAATTTCGGTATCAATGCATAGACTCTTCTAACTAAAAAGACACATTTCAAATCGCAAAGCACTAATATGACGCAACTTCAATGAAGATACAAGAGGTGCATGTTGTGCCTCCAGGCTAAGAAACGTGCACGTCACCCAGACACTAATTCCCCACATTTACACAGTGTTATGTCTTTTAGGTATTTCATAGAGGTATAAAGTATATCAAAATGAAGCATTGCAGATATAAATGTAAATGGCTTTTCTGAAAATGGCTCCTATATGTGCAACCCATTAAGCCATTGTGTCCAGTGCCCATATTTGTATAGCAGTCATTTGCTTAGTTACAAACAGTAAAGTCCAAAATGCAAGGAAGAAACCGCTTAAGGGACACGGCTTACTTTACTTTGGCTTAAGACCTATTTCAAAATATATATATTTCCTTTTACTGGAACCAGTTTCCAGGCTATTTATACATTGTACTTTTAACACTTGCTCTCAAAAACTATGTAATAAGCTGAACATCTGCGAGAAGTTACGAGATTAAAATCAGCCAAAATTATCTAGGTATTTGGCGAACCGACAATTTCAAAGGTTCATGATGTAAACCTACGTCCAAAATTGGCGCACCAAAGTTAAAAGGACACTGATTTCAATCCGTACGTTCTATACGCTTTCAGCATTCTATTAAAATATAAGTCTATTGCTTTTTAATGGACTAATGACATTTTCCATGACGTAAATCTACCACATGTAAGCATCGGCTTTACTTCACTTCCAAAGCAAAATGTGTTGAACTATACACATTAAAAATCAAACAGATCTCACTTTTATAGACGCAGTATTAGCCTCGGCATAAAAATGTTTTACGAAGTGACCAAAAAAAAAAGTTTAATTTGAAAGTAATATTTGCATTTCTTTTTTTGTAGCCATCAAAAGTCCGCCTCGGTAGCGTGGTGGTAGAATGTCTGCCTCACGTTCAAGAGGTCCCGAGTTTGAATCTCGGCCAGGGTGAGTTACCTGGATGAGGTTTGTTCCGGGGTTTTCCCTTATCCTGATAGACGAATGTCGGGTAGCTAAGCTCTATGGACCCCGGGCTCATTTGAGCATCATTTCACCCATTCCATCCATCGCCCGATATGACTTAACGGTGGAGGACGTAAATTACCCAAAAAAAAATTAACATCAAAAGAAATTGAGTGTAAACATTTGCTGTAAGTTGAAGCAGAAACCACAGGTTTTCGATACAAGAATATAAGAAACGGATGATAAAGCCACAAATTAAGAAACAATTGAGAATATATGATATAAGAAAAAAAAGTCAAAAGGAATTTTGAAATAGGAATAACGTGTAAACGAAATAAATATAGGGAAAAAATTGCTTTAAGTTAGAACGGTCAGACGAGGCTGGATATGTAAACAATAGAACAATAGAGGCTAACATTCCCCCCCACTGCCCGCAGTCGGAAACAGTGCCAAGCCTTAAGGAAAATATGTAGAGGCAGGATTCAGTACTGTTATGGCGCCAAGGGGTCATAATAACCCTAGCGGGGTGGACCAGTAACTGCTGCATAGATGAACGTGAATGGAAATGTCCAATAAGGTCAAATCGTAGAAATAAAATTTCCCAATAAAATACGGCGTAAACCACGCAATAGGCGTAGAAAGAGAACAAATAGAAAAGAGGTAGAGATAGACAAACAAACCTAGGAAGGAAGTCGAGAGTAGAGCGAAGTGAAAAACGTCGTTCTGGTGCTTACAACGAAAGGGAGAAGAGGCGTTATTCTAGTATCTGATGGAGAGGTAGCATTTGGAGTTATATTTCAAACGTGGTGTGATTAAGTATTCTCGAAGAGACAAGGCGACGCAACGAGAGTGATAGCAAGTGAGATAAACAGAGAAATCCGACAAGTGGGAATCAACAATCCACAGGAAATTGAAGCAGGACTTTTCTTTGGCTGGTGAAAACTGCTGGACCCAGAGAAAGAGAACTCCTAAACAACCATCCTGCCTTACCACACCAAAAGGCCTCCCAAGGTAATCCCACACCAAATTTCAGAAATAGCACAATGCATCAATAATGACACAACAACATTTCATATTAGCGAGAAGCACTTCCCATCAGGTAACGAATCACTGAAGATGAAACAAATAGCGCCTTTTAATGGAAACGGTATTTACCCATAGTCGTTCGGATCCGCCAGTTATATGTGTGTGAAAATCCACTGGTCCAGAAAGTTGCTCCACCGAAATGATCTACTGCGAAGCGTTTACACATTTTCCTTTCATATATAGCTATTTATGCGATTTTAAGTTTCCTACAACTTTAGTACATTTGTAAATCAATCAGTAATTAGTAGCTTTTGAGAACGTATAGGAGTGCATGTATTTGAAGAATTGTTTATAGAACAAAGTATTTGTTTCAAAAGACGAAAGAAAATAAGAGAAACAAATAAGTAGGAAAAAGAAAAGACAAAACAGAAAAAAGGGATAGGAAAAGGAAACAAATAATAAGGAAATAAGAAAACAGTCATTACTCTCCGAATCAAAATAATATTTTAATTCAACAATACATACTCAGCAGTGCTCACATTAAAATGCTGTATATATTAGCATAAACAATCTAAAAGCTTGACAGTTTTCGTGCATTATTCCAAACAAGCGGTATATAAAATGGGCAAACAAAATTGTTCCATTAAGCTTATATTTAACTGAAAAATTCAATGACATAGCCGGGATTTGAACCACGGATCCTCTGGTTTCCGTCCAGCGGCTCTAAACCGGAACTATGAGAACTCCTACTGGTTTACCGGGAAAAACACGAGTCAGATGGAGAATTTAATGTCATGTTGGCACGTTGGCCATAGTAGCTCAATGGTTTTGAGCGGCTGGACGAAAACCAGAAGATCCGTGTATCAAATCCCAGCTGTGGCATTGAACTCTTCTATCTGGCTCTACCCTTTCATGGTGCGTCCTACACACGGCTAGTGTGAAAAAACAATTAATTTCCATTAATTGCACCTAATAGTGGTCCGAACTATAAAGCCCAGGCCTTAAAGTACTTACAGCATAGCAAGTCGCCATTAAGGTAGTTGTCTCATGTGTTTATGAGAACTCCTAAGTGGTTTACCGGAAAAAACAAGAGTCAGTTGGAGAATTTACTGTCATGTTGGCACGTTGGCCATAGTAGCTCAATGGTTTAGAGCAGTTGGACGGAAACCAGAAGATCCTGGGTTCAAATCCCGGCTATGGCATTGAATTTCAAAATTAATTGTTTTACGTTCAGAGAGTTAAGAATAAGCCTGTATTGTACAATGCGCTGCTGTATATTTTGATTGCATGGATACTCCAGTAAAATATTGTGTTTAAACTTAATTTCCATTTACGTCTCAGTTTCGTGAAAATATTGATCACAAGAACGCTTTTCCTGTAGAGTATGTTAGCTATGTGACCATTAATATAGTGTTGCGTGTACCAAGTGGTGCATCATAAATAATTATTAGAACAAAGTAATAAGTTATAAAAATATTAAGAACTACAATTTGGAGTATACGTAGAAACTATAATGTTATAATAAGCAATTTTAATGGAGTGCTGAAATTGCCAGTTTAAATACATCATGACGGGATAATCGTGATGTAAATTTTAAAGAAAACAATAAAAAAGAAAACAAAAATATGTAGTACATCTAGAAAATGAGAAAATGAGAAAATGAGAAAACGCAGGAGCAACTGGTATAATACTATTTTAGAACGTTGTATCCATTGAGAGTTTATTTTACAAAATACAGAAGTCATAATTTCTCTTCACAATACACATATTAACGATTAGAACATGATCACAGAGTTCGTTTTTTTGTCAAGTATGCTACTTCTAATTTATTGATACTTGAAGTAACAAGTACTGAGAAATCCCGTGGAAAGAATATCTTGGAAGATTAAATAATGATGATATATATGTTTAAGTGCACTCAACAACCAATCATCAGTGCCCTTAAAAAGCTATTGGTGTTAAAATCAGGTTAAAAAGGTTCTAAAAGAGATTTTTCCTCAGCGAGGTCTAGATAAGTTCAGTTATGTTAAAATATATAAGAAGAGCTTTAAATCATAAAAACGTTAAACTCAATTAGATGCAATACACTAAATTCTAAAATTAGCAGTTAAAAAGAAATTTAAAACCTTGGCCAGCGCTTGCTCTTCGTCCCCCAACCTCTACCAAGCGTGGAGGATTACGATTTATAAACAAAACTGGAATTCAACTATCATACAAAACACTTAAATGCAATGTGAATACCTTGAACTGTCTTTATATACTTAATAAGCATTGTAAATAATTTCATAAACACAATGAAAGTAAAACTGGCACAGCGTTTAGCACAGTTAATTTAAATGTAATATTAGTTGCCTAATGATAGTAGATTTAGAGATACCTGCTTAATTGATTAGCTAGTAAAACAATAAATTGAAAGGATGTAAACGAATTTTGCTTTTTGATAACAGTATATTCAGATTGTTCGTTGAGATTATCAGTTAAACGTTCGGTGGGGCTGTATTGCGTCAAACCACGAAAGCAGTGAGATAAGCTAAACGCGAAACGCGTAATTGACAAAACTGAAATTTATCAACAATAATTGGCTACCGTACGGAGCAATTTTCAACAAATTATCACATAGCCCTACAGTTAGGCTGGCATTCAAACGACAAAGAGAACAATTTCCACGATAAGCCCTTCCGAACTATTATGTCCTAAAACCGGCCGTCAAACACGATGACAGTTATGAGTTACTAATAGATTATTGTGTGTAACCCAAAATAACATCCCCTCCTATTCCACATCTGTTTTTCAGTGTCACTTTCAATTTACCTAGATTTAATTATGTCTATTTCTTTACTAAATATACACTGCAGTACACTGTTTATTAATTCTTGCCGAGTTCAGCCATATGAAAAATGTTCGCGGATACTGTTCTACCACAGAATAAGTAATGCCAAACTTTTCGTATAGGTAATAGTGTGACGGGGCACCTAAAAATTTTTCACTTACCAAAAGTCAACTTAAAAAATAAAACATAGATTTCAAGTTTTAATATTTACACATAATGTGTTATTTTATGTATTTGTCTTGGAGACCAATAATTGAGGTTCATATCTTTTTAATTTATTAGAAACCTGACCTCAGTTGTTCAATAGTTTATTTTAGGTGTTTGACATATTCATATACAAAAATTCGGACATCGGTTTACTTAGTTTCGGTCTAATTACTCACTGTGTTCAAAATTTCGTACAAAATATCTTTTTTGTATTACTTGTGAAAATTTTGCTTCACAAATATGCAATAAAATAAGTCGGTAGAGGTATTCAAGCAATACGAAAAGAAAATGACTCAGCATTACATATGGAGTAATGTTTCTCTTTATAATGTTATTAAAATGGTGTATCTTGACAAAACTAAACAAAACATAATTATAATAGTCGAGCAAAATACAATAAGGAATTCTTCCTTAAAGCTTATATTGCAAAGATTAAAGATATGATAAACTTTTGAAATATCAGAAAAGCAATGCCAATAAAGGAGAGCATATATACAAAATCCCATTATAGGAGCTCATAAACTGAAATTCCATGCTCGGTATGGATATGAACTATGTGAAGTAAATAGAAATAGGGAAGATTAAGTCTAAAGAAGGAGAACGAAAGTAAAGCAGCTTTTGAGAAGAAAATCAAAAACTTTAACTTTTCACTACTTTCTTCCTATAATTATACTTTTGTTTGTTTAATACATTTTAAAAATGTAAACTTTGAAATTACAGATGTTGGACGATAGCATATTTACACCTGTTGGTTAAGTTTGGGTGCGTCATCCTCTCTTTCTAATACAGTTGCAAACTGGCTACTGCTTTGTGACTCCAATGTTAGCTTTGTGCTTCATGACCAAGACACGTCCTTTATATATTTTAAGTTAAGAAGACTTTTTAAAGAAATCAATCAATAAATATACCATATACTCGTAAATATATCAATTATACATAAGGCTACATATATCAGAAAATGGGATATTCTATTTAAAACAAAGTAAAATGGGACAATGCAAGTGATTTAATGGAAATATATAAACCCCGGTATAAAAGATTACAGCCTTGTTTTTATTTAAAACTCCAACAAAATGTGTTAAAATTAATACAATACTGATGACGATATTTATATCAAGCCTAAGAATGGTGGGTCCCTGCAGATAAGAGATACTCCAGCTCTGTGGATAAATGCGTATACATTACAAAACAGTTGCAGAATACCAATCATAAATTTTAAAACAGAGATGTTAGGCTTGACAGTAATACTCCCAACAGTTTTCTTTACAACAAATTTAAGCTTTATCTTGATCAATGGTTTCTTTGGCTTGGACTGGGTCTTGTTCTGTCAGCGGGATATGCCTTTATCCTACTAAATCTTTTGTTTATTGACCACATTTTAGATACACCTTCTTGCAATATCACTAATTTCCTTTCCATTTGCTACAAAAATCAGTAATGTAAACAAGATAGACTTTTGGTCATTTGAAACAAAGAAACTGTATCAGCACATAATGCCCAAATCTCATGCATTTTTGTGTAACCATGAAATCTGCAGCATTTTGTTCAGATAAAATTACAATATATATGATACATATGCTCATAATGCTATTTCCCATTTCTAGAACATCAGATGACATCCCTTCCCTCATGATCAGCAGATGTCGTTTGGTTTCTTCCCTTGAAATGACTTATTCGTGATCTGGAATATATTGTCTGGAGTCTTCTTTGTCATAAGTGATGGTTTTGGTCAATTTGATGTCTATTTAAGTTATACATATGATTTAGTTTTTCACTACCTCCACAGTAATCTACCCATGTTAACATGCAGAAAACTGAAGCAATTCTTGATCTGTGTCACGGATAAACTTGATGACATCTACTTAATGCTGATATGGCTCCTATTAGCTTTCTGTGAAAGCAGGGTGGACAAAATGGCATATGTCAACAGAGAAAACAGTTGACAACCTTATCAAAACACGTAAACATAACAATTACATTAACTGACAGAATTATCCCGTATCTTCAGGGCTTGCCCCTTCCCAATTCACTAACTGGTACTGTGCTCTACTAACATCGTTGCACTTTGGAAATCCCACTTACAGTTTCAAGGCAATATAAGAATTAGTCACGCGTTAGTGTAACCATC
The DNA here is from genome assembly GCA_030765055.1 of Mantis religiosa. Taxonomy (NCBI): domain Eukaryota; kingdom Metazoa; phylum Arthropoda; class Insecta; order Mantodea; family Mantidae; genus Mantis; species Mantis religiosa. Next base: position 58,834,496 of record CM060948.1, on the reverse strand, counting down.
ATCTTGCGATAAGCATACACCATTTAACCCGTTCAACTTAGGACAAATATTAATAATTGTGTCTTTATTAATATTTTGAACCTCGGAAGAAAGCAAATAATGGACATCTAATGCTTCAAAGCGGCCTGCTACATCCAAACTAAAACTTACGACAAATGATTGATGCACATTTCCAAATACAATTATGTAGCTTCCAGGCATATACTGTTTCAGACAACTGAACTTCAACAGGGATTTAATAACTATTCAGATATACTGTTATCTTTCACAACATGTCTCACGCTCAGGTCAACTTGAGTTTGCCTTCGAACTAGAAACGGTGGTATTGGCTGTATGTAAATCCCCGGAAAATCTTCCTCCAACATTTTCGCAGTCAAGGCAGTGACAAGATTTAAATTTGATGGAAAGATTGCATTCAGCATAATTTGCTCTTGAAGTCCTTAATAAGAAGTTGATCCAAATTTTTGTGAAGCTACTTTTATTGATATGGCACGTGATTGGTAAAAAGCTCCTTCAAAGGATTGCAGGAAATGAGTCTTTAACTTTCCCTTGGCATGTGCGGTTATGTTTATAATGTTGTACAGGTGAATTTACTACTGTACAATGAGTGATGTGTGAAAGACAAAGATGGCTATTTAATATTGTATTGTACTACTATGGCCAGCTGGGTTACACATATTTAAAGACATGTGTAGAAGTAAAAAGACCAAACACGTGTTTCTCTTCCATTTGTCATGGTTCGTTGGAGATGGTGATTGCGTTATAGAAGTGGTTTGTTTATACTGTAATTTAAATATTATTCACGCGTCAAGCACATTCACAAAAAAGCAACTCTTTTCGGAGTACAAAACCACATACATTCAATCTTACCTGGTTTGAATCCAGTAAAATTATTGTGGGCGTTAAAATTAACATCAGTGTTCGATTATGTTAGCAAGATAGGGACGCTTTCATTCAGATATTTCAACGGAAGGCACGTCCTGAGTGAAGTGACCCTCCTAAAATGTTCCATGAAGAAAGAATTTCTCTGTAACATAGCGAAGTAGTTCTAACATATCTTAAATAGTTTTCATGCACATCCAGTCCCATTGATTGTTATACAATTGGTAAAGGAGACGAATAATGGCACCGGAATTACTGAAAGTAAGATGAACAATTTTATAAATAAATAATAGGGAGGTAGATAGATAATGCAATCAATAATATCCTTATTTTACACGCATAACGTAAGAATCAAAAGTTGCATATTTTAGGTTAACCGAATTCTAATTATATATAAGCAAATAGTGTAGGTGAAGGTAGTTAAGGTAAACGAAGTTCGGTGAATTCCGTCCGAAAGAGAACAATTAGTTCAAGGCTTAGGACGTGGAGAAATTGTGAAGTTTTAGTGTTAAAATTATATATAAATCGGGAAACGGGTCTCAATTAAATAAAAGGAGCTGTGTGAAATGAACCTTCGGAAGAACTGCAGGCGCAGGCTTCCACGGCATGACTTGATGCGTAACTTTATTGTTTTGCGGAGAAGGTCGAGTCACCTTGCATGAACTTGCAAGACGTTTCGTTCATCTTGTCGTGAGCTTCTTCTGGACTCTCCTCCAATTTGCTTTTTTTCCTGCATATCTATAGCAGTTCCCGGTGGCCTTGAAGTTTTGCGCCTGATTGACTGCCTGTCCTCCAAGCAATGTTGGTACCGGTGTCCCAATCTCTTGGGATCTTGGAGAAGAAATCCGTTGCAATTTTCTTTGATAGTTGTTTCTCTAGATGTTATTTCGGATTGGCGGTTGATTTTCGGCCCTTCCTGTACAAAAGATTGCTGCAATGAGCCTGGAAATGGTCCCGTGACTTCGCCCCTTTCCTGTTATTGGTTGAGCTCAGGCTAGTAGTTCTGATAGTTAGCAAGGCCTTCCTAGTACTCTAGAGTTGCTTTCTGTTGCCCCCTGTTGACGTTCTTTTCCTTTAAACTTTCTATTCTTTCCCGTGCCATCCTCTCCGGTGGCTAGGATGTGTTCTGTGTTTCAAAATCGATGTGGTCGCCGTTTGTAATCACATGTTCCGCTAATGCAGATTTATCGGGTTGGTTTAGCACATACGCAGTTTAAAACTAAGCCAACCCGAAAAATCCACATTAGCGGAACATGTGATTACAACCGGCCACCAAATCGATTTTGACAACACGGAACTCCTGGTCATCTGCAGCATATCCTCCTAGAGGATGACTAACGAAAACCTAGAAATTTCCAAAAGAAAGAGCATCAACAGGAACGACGGAAACCATGTACACAGTGGTTGGAAGATCGTCCTCACTAACATATCTACTGGCCGGAGTTCAACAAATGACAGCCAAGGGGTGGAGTCACGATACCATCTCGATATCGGCCGCTCACTGCACCAGTTTTTGTCACAGGAAGGGCTAAAATGAAACATGACGTTGAAAGAAATGTCAACGAAAACAAATAGCAAAGGAAATGGCAACCCAATGCATCTGCAAACTCAACAAAGAAAAGAAACCGACACCGTCATCGTTTGGTGGACTAAGAGGCAATCTAGAGCAAATGGGAACCGCAGACACATAAGAGGAGCAACAGCACAAAGATCGGACAAGAGTCCAGAGGAAGCTCATGACAAGATAAGCGAGACGTTACCAATTTTATGCAAGATGACTAGGGTTCCTTCGGAAGAACTGATTCATGGAGATTAAGCCCAGAGGCAGTTCGCCGACATAAATCGGCTTCAAGTGTTACGTGGATCACGGGCTATGTACCATGAATTGCATGAAATTAAGTACTGCAATAGGAAAAGCTGTGCGGCTGTAGCTTGGAATGGCGTAACATAATTTCATGTTTTTTTTCTGGAATCCGAAAATACACAAAGGCTGTAGCCATAAAATAATAATTAAAGCGTCATTTAAAAATCATTATAATATGCCAACTGTGACAGACAGTCAGCAAATGGCACAATGTTCAACAACAGCAAGCACAAAAGGTGCAGAGAGTTGAAGTCAATAAGCATGCATATATTCTCAAAATAAACAAGCGGAATGGTGCTTTGTGAAATGCACCCAATCCGCCAAGATACACGGTAAAGGAAATGCTCTACATGAAGAGAGGAGAATGCTTGAAGATCCCTCACAAACTGCAGATACGGTCTTTCCCTTTGTTGTGGCATACGGTCTAACTGCTCACGATAATTTGATTTCCCCATTCCTTTATACTGAAAAACGTGCCCTATATCCAAGCTGTCTTGCAGTGTGGTGAAAGCTGCAGTTTCTCCTACAAATGATGCTACAAACATGCCTTAATCCACTACAACAGCTCTTTAGAGGCTCACGTACAATCTAAGGAAGAACATGAATATGTGCAGGTCCTCGTTTTTAAATGACATTTAAGTGAAGACTTAATTGAATTTCCTGTAATTGCAATATACCTGTAATAACTGCAATGTTAATCCTGCACAAATTTTAAGGTTTCTTGTCATCACTTTTGAGATCAAGTTCTTGAGTGCAATTGTTCGAAATAAAGGGGGAACTATTGAGATTGAAGATTACGAAGCTAGTTTAGTGGTAGTCACATGTATCGCAAAGTGGTATTACCCAGAGATGCCCAATCTAATGCGGAAGAGGGGAAGGCGGATTTGCCTCCGTCTAAACTTCGCTGAGCTATGATGCAATCATGGGACTAAAATGCAAACCTGTCTAATGCTTGGTTACCTGGGAGAGTGGATAGGAAATGCTTTGTGCACAAGGCGAAAGAAGTTGGGAAGAGCGACAAGGCCACTTCAGGAGCATATAAGATACAAAATTAGCCATTGTAGGTTATATACATAGTGAAAGCCTTGTATATAACAATGCGCTTCAATTTCGTGTACATATATGGACATTTTCTATGCTAAAAGGACTGGTGTGAGTCCCATTAGATCCCTGATGTGCCAACCGAAAAGTGTTTGTGCTCACATTAGCGATTTCCAAGTTAATTAAATGAATCGGCATGCTGATCATTGCTACATTCACCAGTGCACTAAGCTTCGCCAGTGCTGTTCTCTGATGGAAGCAGATTATGCAGTTTTCATTCGATTGGCTTTGACCAATTAGAAATTACACCAGTACTAATTAGAAAAGTTAATAATACCAACAATAAGTCAAAAGCATTCACTTCTATTCCACAGTAGACATGTTGCTAAAGGGCTTAAAAATATGGAAGGAAATATTCAAAATAGTTCAAAATGATGGCGACAGATTCTATTATTTAAAAATTCCACAGCGGTTAGATTATAAATGTGTCACAAACTTCGAATGCTATTTATTGTAGCAACAGATGAAACTAAAAAAGAGATAATCTACAAATCTCTCGGTTTCTGCCTTGGTTCTTTAAAGGCAAGACAAGTCAAAATGACAAAATGAGCCCATTTCAAGAAATGCATCATTTGCTGGAGTGACCCAAACCACAGAAACCTAAGGCCGCATAAACATGCCAATACTTTTAACATCGGAGATAGTTGATAACTGAGATAGCTCTTGATAACGCGAGAACCCATCCTCTCTGAGTTCAGCGGTTCAATTCTCGTCGACCGCCCAGTCTGATCTTGAGCTTTCCGTAGCTTTAATTGGTCGTTAGGCAATTGTGAAGTATTTCCTGACCTACAAAACTTTTATTTCAAGCATTGTCGTGCAACTTCGTTTACTTCTCGCGTTTCAGGCGTACTTTTAGATTTGTTGGATATGGTAGGATCGGAGAAGTGGCAAGGATATGTTACCGTGGACACTGGCACTGCTTGATGACGGGTTTTTCATCGCCAGTTCCAGTTGAGAAAATTGAGCAGTTTCAGTAATGAGAGGGTTCCTCGAGGGACTTCCACGGGTCTCTGTAGCCTTCCTATGGTCTGTGGTGTCCTGTCGTTCGCTTTCTTTATCCCTTCCTCCTAAGATGGTAACTACAAAAGATCTCTCACAGATCATAGTGTAATCCTTAGTTGTACGTACTGCAACCTAATGCTTATGGTACTGATACATGAGTTCTAATCTGCTTGTTATAAAATATATTTGCAGAATATCTACAAATGTTTGCCAGATATCGCCACTTCCTAAGCCCATGCATAAATAACACGGCTTGGTGGATATCCCTTAAAAATCATTGGCTTTCAACTACCCAGGACTGCACAATACCAAACACAAAATACTAAATATAGGATAACATAGAGGAGGTACAATGTTGTGTCACCATGTATTGTACTAAATGTGATAATGAATATCAACGAGCAGAAACCTACCTAGCATTTGCTCCCGTTAATATTTGGCATTGTAGTACTGCGTACATTTTATGGGACCTTTCATATAAAAATAGAAATAAATATAGTTATATACAAATGATTGCTACGTTCACATGAACTGGCTCACCTACCACCCTGTATTTTTATCTATCTTTCACACACTTTTCTTAAAGAAGCTTATTTTCTTAATCTGCCTATTTCACGTTAATTAAGACAGTCAATTGAGAGATAGTCACATTACACATTTTGGTGTAGATATTCCGAAGATAGAGACAGAACTGATAGATGTTTAAAAAATGGACTACTATATGCTAACCTCGAAATTCAATAGACCTACAATAATAGAGATAGCAAGAACTGATAGCATGAGCACTTCCATTGCGTTTCTGGCAACTATATACTTAAAATAGAAGCAAACTCGTAAAATACTTTGTTAGCGGTTTATTTAAGCAAATTATTAAGCAAAAGCATGAAAAACGTTTTAAAACTGGGAAATAGTTGTAAAAACTACTGCTTAAAACGTCTGTTTTGAAATTTATAACTGCACAGGTTGCTATATTCCTAAATTTCTCTTCTGTGTTTCAGTATCGAAATAACATTTTTAAATATGTTAAAAATTGCAACATTCTCCTTTACGATTGTATGTTGCTGTAAAGAAAGAAATGAAGAAAGACAATAAAATGTTTGGATATATCTATTTTTTCTGACTTCGGAATTTATAAATTTGTCGAGAAAAGGAAATGCAACATTCGTTAATTTACTTAGTACGAAAGGATATACAGATAATCCAATTCTAGTTACATCTGAACTAGAGGGAACCAAAGATAGGGCAGGTTACAATAGCTGTTTACGAAATTGCTTTTCTCCAAAATCCACTTTCACTTGCAGACCTTGGTTTCTTCCGCATACAAAAGACAAAATTCGAAAACTAAACAGGAATAATAAGGAATATAACTTGGAAATGGCCGATGCCACAGAAATATTTGAAATAAATTAAGTTTTAAAAGAGTTGTACTTTATATGTCGTATTTTTTTATCTAAACCATACAGTTTACCAATTATACAGAATTCTTGCGGAACAAGGAGAATTTGGCAGTCTATTTTCAAATATTTGACGACCCACACATCATTTTTCATATAAATATCTTAAATATATGGTTTTCGAATAAAAATTGTTAAAGCCAGTTTTGTGGTAGACATTTTCCACACAAACGATAGCTTGAATTGGAGGATTAATTTTTTAATCTTTTCGTACACCAACCTTTGATAATATTGAAAGTAAATAACAAGTTTGGTATTTGAGAGTTCGGGCTTTTTTTTTTTTTTTATTTAAAAGTTTAAGCTGTTCACGCACACGCGCACATTATGATGACGAATGTGCATATTTTTTTTTTCTGAAAATGATTCATTTATATTGAATGGTATTCATTTGTGTGCACTTCCGTATATAGAATATTTTAGCACAATTAATGCTTCCTCTGCCTGCTGGGTACGAGGAAGATGTCATTCATATTGATTTGGTTTTAAAAGTTGTAGTTTTATGCAGTAAACTGCAAAATAAGTTAAACTTGTTTTCTACAGTTCCTATTAAAAGTTTAACAAAAATGAGACTGTGTTTCTCTGTAACTTATTTTTGCGTTCAAAACCTAGGTATAACTTTTATCATTATTAACCATCTGTTGGTCAGTGTTTCTCCATTCTTCCATCACAGTTTTGTGAGCATTTCTTTGAATGGAACTGCAGGTTGTTAAGTTATATGGTAGAGGTTACTTCTCATTTGGATTCAGATCCCGTAAATGCGAATAAGTTTCCAACACCTCCATACACTTCTAAACCAGCTACACAGGATTAAAGCTCTGTAATTTAAGTTCTAGTCTTGCTTATAGCTTAATATGGTGCCAAGACTCAGCACTAGTTTTAAAATTATACTTCAAAGATGTCCAAGATGATCCATTGATCACTGAATTAATACAAGCTCATTAACATCAGTTCCAGCCATCCAGCTCCCAAATGTAACAATGCCACGCCATACGTCACTGTTGCCAGCATACTCTCATTATTCTTGTTATTCACTTTTGAACATACACATTACCTTTCAACAGATAAATAACTATAAAAAATTATATCGTCTGCAGAGGTAAAATACTACCACCAGGTTCTTTTAGGGGTCGGAGGAACGGGGCGAAGAGTTTACTCCATTAGATTTCCCTGTTTTATATTCACAGCCTTTATATGTGCTTTCTTGTCGCTATTCGGTCATTCACTCACATTCTCTCACAATAAATATTATAATTTCTACAATCACTCGATTTAAAAATATATTAGAAACTTAACAACTTATGAACTTAGGAGCCTTTTGAAGATTTTGCCTTACTTTCAAACGTAAATGGCAGATTAATGGTCGGTTAATCCTGTTAAACAGATTTTTGTAGTATGCACTTCCTCTGTTAATTTTCATATATCCGAACTCTGCTCGATGCAAACTTTATCACGACAGTTTGATGCTGATTTACCTAAGAGCGATTCCATAAATACAACTACCCCTTTCAGCTATATATTTCAAAGCAGTAGTTCAAAAGATACCTTAGTATACTTGGTACAAAATAGTAGAAGCAATTTCTGTCCTTATGGATAAGGATCCGCTTAACTAAAATACAATAATGAACAGGAGAGTATCTTATTAATCTGCTTTTAAACATATATAATCAGTAAAGCATTGGAAGTGTTAGAGATTTCTCAAGAATGCCTTACTTCAATATTCAGCTACCACTTCAGGAAATAGTAAATTAAAGATGTTTATATGGCAAGTGTGAAGTTATTGCCTTGAAGTAACTATTCATTTATGTTTCTTATTACAGTTGTTATGTTAAACATTTTTAGACATTTTAAAATTTACATCCGACATTGCACACAGAAAACGCAAACATATTATTGTTATCCTTTATATTGAAGCATGTGATCTAAATCTGCATTCGCACTTAGCACTTAGTGATTTATTGTTCAAGAACAACCCATTTTCAAAGAAAGATACCTAATTGCACAATATTTCCAATTATTCAGTATTTCTTAACCGACCTTTACATGAATCCTCTGCGTGGTTTGTATAAGTAGAATGTTTTTCAGTATATTAGAGTTACTGAATGTACACACTAAAGAGGTAAAAAAGAACTGACAGTTAAACTGACTGTTTAACAAAATGTTAAATAGAAACCAAGAAACTATACCAAGGAAAGAAATGTTTAAATACGTTAAAATGGAGTAAATAAGGAAGTAAATGCATTTTACTTACAACATGGCCACATATCCCGCTTTTAATTATTGTGCTAACTCTTGAATGCATACATCTCGCATTACTGGAGCATGCTTCTCGTTAACCTTCTGGCTCCGAACTATGGAAATACTCGGCGAAGAATAAAACCTATGACGTAGACGATGCAGCCACAAAGCAAGAAGAATGGTACGTTAGGCTTGAAACAACGTGCTCTCCCTTCATCTTTAGTTAACGTCCCGTTTCTCTTCATGTTTTGGACATATGCCCACGTACACCATCTGTCTTCCTCCCAGACGTGCAGCATTTGAGGGAGCGCAGTTTTACGTGTGGGTCTCGCATTCAGCCTTTTTATTTCTTCCTAACTGTTTGCTTTTCCAGGAAAGGCTCCTGGGACTTCGCTCCTGTAAACCAAAACTTGTACAGTTTCCACTCAATTTGCTCAAGATTTTCCCTTCTTCTACTTGGGTGCATTTCAAATACAAACACGAAGACTCGCTGCCTCTTTTTAACAATAACATAGTTCCCATATTTACCAATATTTAATGTTTGTTAATGACATTAGTATTATAATATTGCAATTCAAACGCTACCTATATCAACACATTGATAATATTTTACTCATTTTCGAACCTTCCACACATAGCCCTCGGTGGCAGTTATCTCCTTCAGACGAAGGCATTTATTTACCTTTGTTTTATAACAGTGTCCATTAATTTGCTTAAAAGTAACAAAAGTAATTGCTTCTTGTGCAATACGATGATGGTGATTTCACTGGTTTAGTATATGTGGCAGTATCAGTTACAATGGTTTATGATGCAGCTAAATATGTGAGGAATAATGGGCTCTGGCAGATACCCGTGCTTCCCTTGATTTATTATAATCCAATGCTAGACATATGGTATAGCAAGATACTGCCCAAGACAGGCGTAAGGCGTCAATATACTCCATTCTTTAAAAAGAAAATAAGCGCATCGTCGTATCTCATTCCTCAATGTCACATAAATATATTTTTCTCTAGTGTTTTGACCATATGTATTGACAATTTGTAGCAGAACTCCTTGATGAATACCAATGTGGCTTTCGGAAAACCCGAGATACTATAGACCACATATTTTCTCTATGCATGACTTGAGAAATTCATGAATATATTTAGCAAACCTTTACATAAGCTATAGATGGATTTTAAATAAGGACTTCATAGTATCAACACATCATATATCGTAAAAGTCATATCTTTCGGTACATCATACAATTAATTATACCTAGTAAAATAACACTTACTAACGTTTATAATAATGTGAGGATGTAGGTATGACATTAAGAAGAATTCACCATGCACTTGTCAACAAATGTCAACATTGTTTTAAAATATTCTACACCAGAAAGTAACAAGAGAGCCTTCCGTAAACCTAAAAGGATTGATCTTAAATAAACTGGACAATTTGGCACATGCCGATAACACAGCACTGACAAAATAAACATAATTGTAAGATATGCAGTCGGGTGCCAGTAAATATAACCTAAAGCTAACAATGGTGAAACTTTGTGGAAAATAAAACTAATGGTAAAAATATGATTGTCATAGAGAGAAGTATGAGCTGGTCATTTTTGGTGATAACTGGTATCAACAGCCACTAATAGAAAAAATAGTCCAGGAATTACAGGAATGTATAGTAATGCTCTTAATATTATAATATTGCAGAAATAGAACACGTAATTCAGGAATTAGATAAATTGTTGATCATGGATGAATCAAGCAACGAATAGACTAAACTTCACAGAGAGGCATGGAAATTCAGATATTGTGCGTCATGTAATATCCCTTTGAGGATAAAGATAGCCCTGTTTAAAAGCAAACAAAGAAATATCAGAGTGTGCCAAGACAGAGACATAAACACACCTAACAAATGTTTCGCTGAATTGGTTGGGCATGCAGCCACAATAGAGGAAACAAAATCACCTTAAATACTGATAAACACGGAAGTGGATGGAAGGATGATGGTCAACAACACTGAAGTTTATTAAATGTGGAATTATGAAAGAGGAAAGCAGAGTACCTAATTAATTAGTGCTTTATCCGTTGTAGACCGAGTACTGCAGCGCCAAAACGATGTGTAATGTTTATTGAAACAATTTCGGCATTCCTAATGTTATTATTTAATGAAATTTCATTGACAAAATCAATAACAAAAGTACGCATGTAGAAGCTGTGCGTAGAAGCTAAAAACTAATAGTGTAACAAATATTATTTACCACCTTTGTCACATTTCTTATTACTTCTGTATCTATGTAAACGAAAACACTCAAAGCTGCATTACCAGCTAATAGAGTTACGCTTTTGTGAAACATGAAATCCATACAAAGAGGAGCCATCTTCCAAGCGTTGTTTTTAAAGATTAAAAAGAAATGCGTTTCCCCTATATGCTGGTAAGCTTATATTTAATCACATAGTTGTTCTGGGGTTAAACAGATACATATTGGATAAGCAATTTTTGTTTTAGAAATTTATAGCATTTGCAATCAGAATCCCTGACCACAATCCAATTTCCATCAACGTGCCAGTTATTGAGATTCTTCAGGATATAGCAATAAACATCGACGTCTCGCAATACAAACTGTCAGTTGATAGCCCTAGGGGCACGTGCTTTCCTCAAACTTAAACATAGCATAATGGCAAACATTAGATCTCCCTGGGAACCGTTTTTTCTTCATACTCTCTTTCCTTTTTCTGCTGTGCTTAATTGATTCTTTTTTACTGTGGCACCTATTTACAAAAGATATTTCTAAGTCTAATGTAAAAATCAAAAAGAAATACCGTCCAAAGCTGCTAATAAGATCGTCACTGCGTTTAAATATTCTTGGAGTAATTTAGTGGCCAGAATATCCTCTTAAGTTGAAAGGATATACAGAAACAAATTGTTGCTTTGGTAAGCAGCTATTTGGAGCATATTTCATCATTACAAGTGATTTGTTTGATAGAGTCTTGGTTCCATCTGGTTGAAACTTAAGCGCAAGTTCTTGAAAAACTAGCAAGGATAGCTTGATTGTTTTATATGTACAATAGTTCCGTCCTATAGTGATATTATTTTTGTTTTGTTTTAATGTCTTTTTGTTTAAATGTCTACTGAGGTGCTGTTAGAATTTCCCTGGAAAAACATTACGATTACATACAAAGTAATCGGTATCAAAATCAACACTGATATAGAAAATTGATATTTGTTCCAAATGTACAATGAGGAGGAGGCAGCTATTTGCAAAGAATTTAATATCTTCCGTGGTTTTATTATTAGTTTTCCTCAAATTAGTATTTGCAAAAATTCTCAGAACATGTGTTTGTATACCAATGGTGCTTTCCGATAATTTTGAAATAAGCTCACTGAAAATCTGGACAATTCCCTTTGTCACATACACTTATGAAATACTTTGAACAATAAGGCAAGTGGTATAAGCTGAACAGCAAGTTCTCGATTCCCTCGGCTAGCTACATATTTCCCCTTCCGATGGTGATGAAGCTATAGTACGCACTGTTGATAACTCTCTCATTTTCCGCAATTAAAACTAAAGGATCATCATCTCATTTATGAATCCACACTTACACCAACATTACATTTAGTATGCTTTGCATGGAATGCACTTTTCAGAATGAACTCTTGATTATTTCGCTACAAAAGTCTTTGCACAACTTTTTCCGGAATACTTTTGTCAACTATGATTGGCATTTATATGGATTCATTTTCGACAATTGAAGCAATATTCCGGAAAACATATCCACCAGCTTTTAGCATTAAAATTAAACGTGTGCTTGTGAACTTGTAGAGAGTGATATGAAACAGGTAACCGAGTATTTTTCGTCCGGGGCACTTCAAACAACGTTATGGTAATCGTGAAACGCCTTCTCACTCCTACACTCACTAACACTACACGTAAAGTGGCGTGTACAACTTCGCAAAACGACCAGCGAACAGACTTAACTTCATTTTGTGACTTTTTAGAAGATATATTGAGTTTCTATTTCAAGACTAACATATTTTTCTATTAATGCTATGACGTAGCTATGGCACAAACAATCAATTGAATGGCACCGACCGACTTCCGTATGAAGAGATATCGCCAGATAACAGGGCTCTCGAACAGCGTGGACCCTGGGCTCATTTAAGCATCATTTCACCCATTCCATTCATCGTCCGATATGACTTAATGTTGGAGGACGTGAGTTACAACAACAACAACAACAAAAGAGTAAACACCAAAAGCACATCGAGATATAGTCAGAACACTTCCCCACAGCTCATTGAATATTCTAGAATTCTCTGGAAAGTTTGAGCAGCTCTGAATTCGTAGGCGCTCACAAATCACTCAGTAAGATGGGTCCCTGATGTAAACTAAAGAGCGGTTCCACGAGTGTGTTTGTGGTGTACGGTGAGCACTCTTACAGCGAGAGATTAGAGATATCTTGTGTTCGACACTCCAGTGAGTGAACCATTCGAATGAATGGTTGCTTCGCACCTGTTTCTTCAAGCGGTAACCACGCAGGGATAAATGAAGAGACATTGGAGATCATATTATTTAAGTGAGAACTCGACAAACTCACAATATATCAGAAGGAACATCTGCCCATATTTTTTCGAATCTATGCAACCTGCTAAGAAGTCTATATTGACCATTCATTCTAAACCTCACGTATGTACTTAAGGATACAAGACGGCTTAAGAATTCAATGAATAAGTGATTTAAGGAATCAAAAAACCAAAGGTGCTTTCAATAAAAGTCCACTGTCACCCCCAAAATGAAGATGTTACCCTGGAAATTAACAAGGTTAACACAATTATTTATAAAATTCTTTTACTCTTAAAATATGTAACCATACACACACTCCGAAAGCGCCTTTTGAACAAGTACCAACCATAGTGGACCTGCCTTGAAAATGAATTTAAAATGGCAGATCAATGTAAATATTAATTTACAGGATACAAGCAATAAAAGACAAAGCCACGCCCATTATGGACTTGCACAGTCACACTAATAAATATCAAATATGTTATGCATTTAGGCAGCTGCGTGAAATCTGGCGTTGTAAATCGGTGACTGTAGCACTTCTGAACCTTCTAATCTCATTGTTACTGAGGCATATACACATGCGAATGAAAATGCTGATGCTCTATGTTGAAGTTAGATGTAATGTTACCCAGATGTCTATACCAGAGCGATTTACAGGGAAAATATCATCGACTATGGATACATTTTGAAGAGTTCAAAGGCGTCTTCGTGACACAGATTCAATCACAAGAGCACCTTCCTCATCGGCATTTCTAAAAACAGTGTAAAAATGGTGATTTCAAAGCAACATGACAATCCTTAGGCCATTGCACACACAGGATAAGAGCGAATGTGGAATTTTGCGAATCAATTTTATCTCTACATATGCGACTATCCAGCACGAGATATTTCCGCAGTGGTTATTGCAGCATGTGAAAACTGACACTGGATTCTTAGGAAATGTGTTCTTTAATGATGAAGCCATTCCAAAATAATAGAACTGTGAATTGACATAGTATACACATTGAAAAATAACCCACACTAGATGGAAGAGACTGAGCTTCAGGTGCAGTGGAGTGCCAACGCATGGTGTGGAATCCTTGTCGATTAACCAAAAGGGCCCTATTTTTACGGTAATATCAGAGCACCACCACATCTTCAGTTTCTTCCAGACGATCTTTGCTTTTATAATAAAATGTACCGCTGATGAAACAGGTGAACATGTGGTTTCAGCATGATGGAGTAATCCCATATTGGCATTTAATTGTCATGGAAACTTCTTACGCTGCATAAACGGAAAAAATACATATGGTGAAGGGAGCTTTATCATTTAGCTGGTTAGATTCCCCAATCTCAGTCCAACGAAATTCTCACTGTGGGGCTATTTAAAGGAAACGATCCATACAGAGGCACCACAGAACCCAAATCAATTACAGGTTGCCGGGCAGTGAAACTTTAGGCATGTCACACCAACAGTGCGCTCAAATGTGCTTTAACGAAAGAGGAAAACTTCCAAGACATGCTCATTAAACTAGCGTCTTTTTAATTTAGTTAGTTCCTGTATGTAATTTAAAACGCCTTAAGCTATTAAAATCTAACCATTTACATGTAGCTGCCATGTGTTCTCTTTTCTATTTTTTGCTTTATGCAATGTTTTGTGTAAACAATTTCCATTCTGCCTAAGATTCCAAAAAAGTTAATTCTGATGATTACTGATTAGCCAAAGGACTTTAACCTATAAGGGATGTGAACTAGCGAAATAAGCAATTAGTTATTGACGTACTACGTATTGTGTCCACTTTTGCATAAGAAGCCTTTCTAATCTCTCTCACACGAAACATTTTGGTATCAAGCTGTTTCCTAATCCACAAAAAATAATTATGTTTTAGCCCTTCTTAACTTATTATTGTACAGGGAGCTTTTCATCATTTATATCAGGTAAACCAAATAAAGTTTTACTGTAATTGAGGTAGTGCAACTACAAAACATGTTATTGCTTGACAAATGGAACAACGTTTTGAAGCGAAATAGTGGTTGGAACAAAAGGGTTGAGTAAAAAGCTACTCTCAGGGTATGCCTGGATATGTATGAGTAAGGATGGTTCTAATGACACTTGAATGCCCGTTTCAAACTGATTTAATGACTGATTCTTTTTATCATCACATCAAACTTGAAGTTGCCGACCAGGGGTCACCGATATATCACTGTTTAGAGTTACCGTGTGTAGAATGCTTATTACTCGATAAACTTAATTCGTTCTTCACGTACATATGAACCGACAAATATCTTCTGTCATCGCTTCTGGTCTGCCTTTGACCAAGACAGAGACAGATGACCGTCTTAATAGGCTGCCAGCCGCCTACCACCTTTACTGCAGCTGCGTGGGTGTGACTTTCACCTCTTGAAGCTCTTTATTCACAAGAAAACTCCCTTTTGTGACTATTTGGTCCATTGTGATTACTAGTCTCGGTCATTCCATTATTAAGGGTCCGAACAATTCTTTTCAAACGGAGTCAAGTGTTACCCATTCAGGATTCTTAGTAAAAAAAGTTTCTTTCTTACGTTTCTTTTGTTAAAACTATTCGACCACCTGTCCGTGCACGTGTTGTAACAAAGATCCAACATTCCTTTGAAATCCATTACTATTGTTCACTCATTGCACTCCTTAATTTCGGTATCAGTTTTCATGTAGGACTATAACGTGCAGATTGCAAGACATACACAGAAGTTGTTAGTATCTGAGATTATTTGAGATGTTTATATGGTTCGCCAAAGTTAAAGCCGTGAACTCTGAAAGCTTAACTGACCACACTTCGAGCAGATTGCTTATGTTAAATGGGTTTGTTTTATAAAACAACAGCATTTTTTCTCTCAATGCTGTGCAAAATAAAACATGTATTAACATGGTGCTGAATAAATGTTATATGCAGAAATCTCTGGTCATAAAGAGGTGAGAAAATTCATAAATACGAATACCATATAGAGTATCTCTGAAAAATATGCACGTTAGAGAAAGCTACTAGGAACTACCATAGGATTTTTCAAGAGTTCCACAGCCCATAAAATGCCTTTTGAATTAAGAAGGTCATAAACCAAATTAAGTAAAATTAGTAGAAGTACCTGCGTTTAATTCCTAACACTTCACGTTTGCACGGTAAGAAAATTTCAGGGACGATAATTAAATTTGCGACACCTTTATATTAGCACTGAGGAATACACCTTTCACCAAATGTTCAACAGAGGGGACATTTTTAACGTCCTAATTATAACTGGTGGTCAAAGAAAGCTAAAACCCTGTCAGGGATATTTCTCCCTCACCTTCCGAGCCGAACCGCTGTTCAAATGGTGCCAACGTTTCAGCCAGCTCTTTGCTCGGCTTTTTTCTCTTTTTGAGGGGGAGAGAGAGTGTGTACCGTCACTATCTCAAGCCTGGCTGCCAAACTAACCCAAAGAAGCCGAACATCTGCATGCATTTAAGAGCTAGGATGATGCATCTGAAAATGGAAGCTCAGGAAAATGTACAGCCCAAAGGTTTTGGAACCAGCGGGAATACATTGGAGATGAAAACTTAGAAAACTTTGTCGGTGATTTATTATTACTATCATTATCATTGCGTTTACGATTATGCTCAAAATAATGAATTCAGTTATCAATTGACATTCATTAAGTTGCCCAGTTATGTATTTATTCGAACCAAGGTAATTCCATTTTTCTATACAAGTAAACAAGTAATGAAAACAATACAGGTACTGGACAATTTTATGTTACTACATTGGAACTTAAAACAAAGCTAAATGAACACATTATTAATTCTCCTTTTTAATGTCTTCTTAATTGTATTGTCGGATTGTTATTTCTTTATTTCTACAAAAATTTATCAGGTCACAGGATATTTAATAGGTTATTTGTCTGTACTACGTGTTGTCTTAGTACTGCATTTTAATAACCTAATTACATGAACTTTAAAGAGTGGTTTGCAATTTTCTAGCAGATACTGTGGAAAATGTCACGCCCATGAGTGACGTAATACTTAACTTGAACTATAAATAAAAGCATTTTATTTGGAGGGATATAACATAGCAGCTATTTTAGGATTGATATCATTTTTAAGTGAGAAGCAAAGCTATTTTTAAGCAAACCTTGATTTTGCGTTCAATTTCCAGTGAATAATATTTGAAATATTATTTACATTATAAAACTTTTACCATCAATGGAAAATAATATTACTGGGAAGTAAACTAAAATATTAGCAAACAATGAGGGTTTTATTACGCTGTGATATCATTAGGAACATAGGAAGTTAGCATAAATCAATATTAATTCAGGAATGTTTCCTCAGCTTGATTCTGAAACCGACAAATAGATTATTATTGCGATATCTCTAAACCCAAAATCATGGATACTAAAATGTGTGGAAACATTTAGAGAAGCGTGTTATATGTTGTTAAATATAAACGAATTTTATTCAAACATACTTTGAATCAAACGTATACGTATTTATGTGTAAAAAAGAAACTAATGAAGAAAAAGCGGGGTTCAATTCAAAAGGGTTAATCTTGAAACATCCTGTGGGGTTTCCAAGACGCTGAAATAACACACACTGTTGTTCTTATTTCCAAATAGATAAAACTTGGAATAAAAGTGCATTATTTAATATAACGAGCTGGAAAGCTTCAGTAAAAGAAATTTAAGAAGAAAAAGAGAGAGAACTGCACTGGATTTACTCTCGTCTAATGTTTTCAAATAATTACTAAAGTTAATATAATTTTCACAGTATGAAGCTAAATAAATTTAAGATTTTAAAATATTATGACTGCCTTCAACAACTGTATTCGAGTTAGGACGCTGAACTTCTTTATAGAAATCATTAGCTCTTCATACTTACATGAGAGTGGAGAGACCAGGAAGGAGGGGGAGAGAGAGCGAGGGATCAAGGAAGAGACAGATAGGAGAGAAGGGAAAGAAGAGACAGTAACAGCAAGAGCAAAGTACTTATCTGGGCGCTTTTAACTCGGGAGCAAAGTGAAAATTAATTTTGTTTATAAAAGCCATAATGGAAAATATAAAGAGAACTCTGGTTACATCTAAATAATATACGAATAACCATATGTTTCTCCTGAATTTTCGAGACTTAAATCAGTAAGACACCATACCGTTAAAACTTGTGTGACTGTTGACCTATAACACTGCAGCCATGCCGGAAGGAGATTCCGAGCGATGTTGAACCTGGCCTGCATTTCTATTGTAAAACTTCGCCTTTGCCTTCAGTTCACGAAGTACTGAAACTAGAGCACCACGTACATGCAAACATGACCAGCATACATCCTCCGATTGTGCTTTTGTCATAACTACAAACTCTCATACAATGTCTAGTACGGAATGTGAAATTTCCACAGCTTCACGATAGTTATTTTCTACCTCTGCTACGCTCGGCAACCTAGTACAACTTCCTCCTTCACACTAAATTATAGCTTTCCCAGTAATAAATTTTTGTTCTTGGTAATGCTTCTTTTTTGTTTTTCTTTATTTCTCTATCGGAATACCTCGTATACCACTGTAGTTCAGTTTTAAACACGGTGCTCACGGCTTTGCAGAAATGTTAATCAACTACTGGAGTACAGCTTCCCTCAAACATCACGGTGTGTCCGCTAAACATACCCAGGAAGAGCCAATGGAATATATTTTTAAAAGATATATTTCACTTTTTTTAAAAAGCGGATAGCAGGATAATTTAGTCTTCGTTCAAGGTTCTCCTTCGAATATAAGCTCTGAGTTTAGGATTCCAAATCGGCGTTACCGCAGGCAATATCCCAAACGTCAAAACTTTTCATCTACGATAAAAATTGTCGGCGTTTTCGATCCATCGCCATTCTTATTGCCACCCTAACATTATAGAAGGTAACGGGTACCTTTGATTATTTCCAGCTCACGCTTGGTCCAATGAGAAGGTGGAAACAAGGCTTCAAACATAAAAGAAACTGATAGTAAATAGGAGGGAGGTAGTGTCAACAATATAGATACTGTATCTTCAGTAGTGTCGTTTTTAAAGAAAAACAATTATTTGAAAAGTATTCTGACAAGCAATTAACTACTTTTCAAAGTACATACTATTAGATTTTATGTTCCCGCGCCATCGCTCAGTGAGGTTTATTATCCCACGATGCTGCCAATATCTGGTTTTGATGTGAAGAATTCGGTGACACCAAATTGCACTGCTTCACTGCTGTCAAAATTTCTTCCACGAAGAAAATGGGCCTTGGAGCGAAAAGGAAGTTAATCTGACGGAATGAGATCAAGCTTGTATGCTGGGTGTGGTAGCAGTTCTATTCCTAGCAATACCTGAACATTTCTTATGGTTGTTCGTGGAGTACGGTGTGTTGCATTGTCCAGTTGCAATGGAACTCCATTTCGGTTAACTAATGCTGGGTATCACCGTCTCAAAATGTGATGAACTCGTTCCAGTTGTTGACAATAAAGATTCGCATCAATCGTTCACCCGTTTGGAACAAACTCCCAGTGAATCACACCTTCAAAATTCCACCACACACACAACATTACTTCGGGACCGATGACTCTCGCGGGTTGGCGGGGATCAAGCTACTGTTTCGCGGCATCAGGGTTTCTGTAATATATCCATTTTTCATCACAAGTGACGATTCTCCTGAAAACTCTATCATCCATGATGTTACGGATAAGGTGACACAGACATCCAGTATACGTTCAGCCTGTTGAGGTGTCAGTTACAGAGGTACAGATCTAGAGCTTCTGTATAATTTTCCAAGTGGCGATGTATCGTATCTTTTGATGCACCAAGTTCTTCTGAAAGCCTTCGGGTACCTTTTGCGGATTTTCTCGTAAAACTTGGCGTGTATCCTCAATATTCCATAGTGTAGGTCTTCCACAACGTGCTAAATCTGTAGTGTTTTCATCTCCGTTGTTGAAACGTTGGAACCTTTTTTGTGCCACACACTCACTAACGACACCTTGTCCTTCCACTTCATAAATTTTTCGAGTTGCGGCAGCGGCTTTATTATCTAATTTCCAATAGTGTTTTAGAAGGACTCTGTGTTCAAACTTTGTTATCTCCATTTTGTGATTGTTTATTAACGACTGAGGACTTATACATGCTCGCAACGTACGCAACACTAGCTATAGCATCCTTTAAATAGCATTACCAAACCAAAGAAACCCAATAAATTTTCCAAAATACCAAAAACAAAGCCGATTTTATTTATGAGACCACCTATTAATGATGATAATGACGATTATAATGTGCTTAAAAGTACATCTGCAGTTATACTAATAAAATTAAAATTGTATTTATTTCGATTTCATGAGTGTTTCCTGCCAAGAGTTTCGAATACGAGAAATATCACTACATTGCTAACACCCATTGAAGCAAATTATATTGGCGAGCAAATAGTGCCACTTTAACGGGACAGTTTGAAACAAATAGTGTTTAGCTCAGGGTAAAGCAATGAGGTTTATCTCCGGGTATGCGTGGATATGTGTGAGAAGGATAGTTTTAATGGCACTGGAATGCCCGTTTCAAAGTGGTTCAATGACTGCTTCTTTTATTATTACATTAAACTCGAAGTTGCCGACCAAGGATTACCAATATCACTGTTTAAATTAACTGAAGGTGGAATGCTTATTACTCGATAATACTTAATTAGTTACGTATAAACTGACAAATATCTTCTCTCATCACTTCTGGTCTTCCCTCGACCAAGACAGAAGAAGAGGACTGCCCTAATCGGCTCCACGCCTCGGGCTGTCCTCCACAGTTGTGCATGGGTGTATCGCTTTCACTTTCTGGAAGCCCATTATTTAACCAAAGACTCCATTTGTGGCTATTTTGTCATGCCATTATGAATGGTCCGAAGAATACCCTATTCAAAGTCAAGTGCTACCCTTTAGAAATCTGCTAAGGACACTGCTTCTTACGTTTCTTGTGTTAAAACAACTTATTCACCCAAACTGCTATTCGACTCAACTGCCCTTGCACGTGTTGTAACAAAGAACCAACATTCCTTTGAAATCCATCCTGATTCTTTACTTATTTCAATCCTTTAATTTCGGTATCACCATCTATCACTATATTTCATATTTGTAAGCTTGATTTAAAGAATATACAAGTTAATAAAGTATTCAAACCTCTCTGAAGTAAATGATTTTGTTTTGTTTAAATATCGTTAAAGAGGCAAAAAGTTTATTTTATTCAATGCTCAACACATGTTCAGTAAAAACATTACTATTCCCTCTTTTTCAGTCTTTTAAGTTTTTGTTGTAAAGTAAATTACAGCTTTCAGGATCACCTTGGCTTAAAGTAACAGTTTTATAACCTTGCAACTTATATTCATAACAATAATACACAATGATACAAACTGTTTCACTTCAATGTCGAAATGAAAAATAATTTGCACATGTTACTTCTTACAGTAAATACTATCTGGTACCACTTTCAATAACAATTAAGTTGGGTATACATCAAATCTACAATTCCTACCTCTTGCACAAACGGTGTTTCTAAAGCTAACTTAAGCAAGTAATATCTTCCCTTTCCACCAGGGCTTCGTAAGACTTGCAAGCTTATGTTTGGGATTATATAAGAGATCCCGTAATTACAGCACCCTATGGATTGGTGATTAGCTCAAAGCAGAGTATGGTTATGAAATATAAAGTGAAACGAATACACTGAAATTAGTTACCTAAACTTGAATCAACCAGCGATTGAGATGACAACGGAACAACTTCCAATCCATCCTTTAGTAACAGAATTCTTGATGCTTAGTCTCGCTTCTTCTGCAGAAATGGATGGTTTATGTTATATACCATAGGAAGCCTTCTCCTGATAAATAAGGTTTTACAATTCTTCTCTACATACAACTTTTGACACGTTAATGTCAAAGGTTCTACTCCCATTAGTCCTGGACGCATAGGACCAAGGACCCGGGCCTCCTTCGACTAGGGAGTTACCGAGCTGTCCCAAAAGGGCGCCCGGCGCCTGCGTGGGGCTTTCCATAGGGTAAGACCTAGAGATTAACAAGATCACCCCATCTGGTCCTATGGACTCAAGACGGGATGGAAGTGGATACGCCACTTACACGCGCCACCTCCGAAATGGGAAGGCTACCGATATGACCTCGGTGGGGCCACCTGGTGATCTAGCACACCTTCTACTAGCTATGCTAGCTAGTGCGCGGGAATAGTAATGGCTTCCCTCAACCCCGTCCGGAGACGTATCGAATCACCCACGTGTATCGGGAACCACTGCCCTCTCGAGTCCAACCCAATCCGAACAACTCCCAATCAGGGAGGGGCTCGTATGTTCGGTCCGAGGTTCCTCTACTAGCGTCAGAGGTACCACGAGTGCTAGGGATCCGCAGTGCCCGCACCACGGTAGCTTAAGGGGACGGATACCCTCCCCTACCCTTCAAGAAGGGTATACTTTTCTAAGTCCACATCGTTTCCACGGCCGGTTTACAATGGCGTCACGGAACGCGTCTCTTGAGCTACGTCCTAATAAATCCTCTGATAATTATAACAATAATGGTAACGTTCACATATTGTGTAGCTTTCCACATGTTTCATCACATAAGGAATCGTTCCTTTTTTCTCACACTGTAATGTATGTGAAGAATTGAGTCTCATAATCGACTCATAACTAAGTCTTAGTTATTAAACATGCACTGATAGCCGAGCGGTTATAGAATAGTATATAGGAGCTAGATCTACAAAGGTTCGAATCCCAGACATCATTTTAAGTATTTTTATTGTACACATACGAAATTTGTATTACACCCACTGTAACAGAACTTCCAATTGCTAAGGTTTATTTGATTTTATGGCATTTATTCTCACACATAAAAACTGAGACACTCTACTCTGTTTTTAAACTAACTGAAATAAACATTTTATTGTTATATGCAAAATCGAATAACAATGGAAATTAACTTAGTTACCCTATTCTTCAGTTACTGCCCTTATTCTGCGGGGGCAAGGATGAGACCTAGTAAAATTTTCACGAGAGGATACTTCGCATTATATACTAGCACTATTCATAACAGATGAATGAACCCGAGTGTTTCCACAACCAATATTAAGGCATTTTTCTAATAACATTGGATTTATTTTGAAAACGACAAGGATATGTTATTTGCGGTTTTATTAAAGAATATGTTTATAAAGTATTATTATTTATCTTCTTCAAGAAAAACATAAGGCATTCTATTAAAGGAGCAATAATAAAAACAATCATGCTCCTCAAGGATTCGAACTCATGTTAGTCCACTTACGAGAAGCGTGTGTTTTACCGCTCGGCTACCATGCATACGGCCAAGCCGCAAAGCAACTCCCTATCTATCGCGTAGATTTGAAATGAAGCCAGAGTGGTATCAAAGCGTAAATGGGAAAAATTAAGTATTCTTTCACACTAGCCGTGTGTAGGCCAAAGTATGGAAAGGTAGAGTCAGACTGAAAACGTCAATGGTTTACTTTTC
Source organism: Mantis religiosa (assembly GCA_030765055.1). Lineage (NCBI taxonomy): Eukaryota > Metazoa > Arthropoda > Insecta > Mantodea > Mantidae > Mantis > Mantis religiosa. The sequence continues at coordinate 58,810,925 of CM060948.1, read as the reverse complement.
CAAAGGGTATATTTTGAACGGAGCGTCATCGAATGCTTCCGCTGTTTTTTTTTTTTTTTTTTTTTTTTTTTTTTTTTTTTTTTTTTTTTTTTTTTTTTAATCAAACTTGGTTTCCCGTGGCTGTTAATCTTTTTGGTTTAAGGTTGTATGTATAAAACCCGACACATGCTATTGAAATTTGCAGCAGTAAAACAAGGGCTTAAATGAAACATTAAGCTCTGCTATATTAATTGGTCATAAAATCATGTTCTAAAACGGAACTTAATAATACACTTTTAAATATGAGGTTCTCTTTGTAGCCCACGCATTTTCGCATTTCTATTGTGTTACATTACAAGACTGTATTATGTCAACGGATCTTGGAGTTCATAGTAAGACTGCTAGGGCAGGGAAATATATTGCTACTATTCCTGCTAACAGCAACATTAAATTTAAGAAACGGTATCATAAATTATGCTTTAATTGTCTGGTAAACACAAAGAACCCTTTGTTCACTTGTTTTCCTTGATGTTTCTAGTTGTGCGCCTTAGCACTGCCATATTTAGAGAAAAACTGTGGTTGATAATGCTAAGAAACATTGTATGAATTTTAAGATTTATTACGCTTTCTACGGAGGTAATCCTCAGGCTACTTTCGCGGAGTACCACTTTCGATAGCCTTTAGAAATGTTTGGTGTATAATTGATCAGTAGTACCGATATTTTCACCAATTTTTAATTAACCCACAACGTACTGAGCAACAGAGATGCTTTAAATATTTAGGATATAGCATATAATAGCAGAAAACCAAGCGACATGGAAGTAAAGCTCAATAAATATAATGTCTGGACAATAAAATAAAAAGGAAACACAATAAGGTTCTATAAAAAGTGTGTGCAGAGATTTGTTGGGTAAATAAAGAGATAAAAGAAGAATAAAATACAAGGAGATCTGATATTCATATAGGTATAAAAAGCACCAAACAAGCGAGTCAGTGCTAAATATGCACTAAACAAGTCACGTTGCCATGATTAGCGATCCGTCTCAGGACTGAGACGTAAGATCCGTGATTCAAAACCCGGTCCGCCTTGAATTGTTCATCCTAATTTTGCCTTCCCTGCATGGTTATATATGCAGCTAATACAAAAGAACGATTCAAAACCAAAATATTGTCCATAAATGTGGGACAAACATAAAATGTTCATTAATCTAAAATACAGAACATTTGTCATATACCCTTCATTACCTACCTCTGAAGTAAAGAACCCGTCAAGAAGTAGGACCACTAATACCTCCTCCTGGCTGCAGGTATCATGTATCAAACAGAAGCTCAAGCTCTTTAAATGAAATTTTGAAAGTGCATTATTACTGCATTATTATTGAGTGAGTGGGTGAGGTTTAAAGGCCCGCTGACAGCTAGGTCATTTGGGCCTGTACGTGAAAAGGAAAGTGCAAGTAGAACGTTTGTGCATTAAGGTTTAGATTTCCTATAAGCCACCTATACAAGCCCCCGCTTTAGTCAGGTTTGTTTAAGAACAACGTAACTTATTAAAACAAATACTCTTTATGACATTGCCTGTCCCTGAGATATTTTTGCTGATTATTTAAATTGTTCAACACTTTAACATTTTGGCATATTTTAAATAGTCGTTACTCTTCAATAATTTATGTATTACAGGTAATTCCTAGATCAGCTTAACAGCAACCTCATTTTAAACTTCTAACTTCCATGCATTCCCATTTTATAGAAAATGGAATTGAAATTTAGGTTATGCTTATATCGATTTATACATAGTAGAGAGCAAAATAAACTTTCGTAAGCCTTTCCTCTTTTTTTTAATTTACATCCTCCAACTTAAGACATATCGGACAATGAATGAAATGGGTGGACTGATGCTCAAACGAACCCAGGTTCCATAGAGCTTAGAGTTACCCGACGTTCATATTTCAAGATAATGGAAACCCCTGAAAATGGCCTTCTCCTGATAAATCGCCCTCAACGAGACTCGAACTTCGGAGCGCTTAAACGTGAGGCAGACACGCTGCAATCTACTCCACAGAGGCGGGCTATACATCTGTAAGAATGTAGAATTTATATAACAATTAAGGTTAGTGGGCAGAAAAGTACATGAAATAGGCTTATTTTTTACACCCTGTTATTGTATACGTAAAGATAGGTGTATAAGAAAGTTCTGCAGGAATGACCAAAGTCTTAAATTGCTACGTATGATAGTACATAATCTGACAACACAGGATCAACGAAAGTTTTTTTTTTCGTCTCTTACATCACCCATGGCTATGTTGGGAGACGCGGATTTCACTAGCACGAAAAGTCGGGGCGAGGGAAGCCCAAGCACTGAACCTCAGAGAAGAACCAGGGCTGTGGGGCCATCCCAACGCCTGAGATGAGAGCGAGAGAAGTGGATGATTGTATGAGGATGAAATGAATGAGAGGAAAGATGGATGATAGAGCAATTGGTGGAATGATGACGGGGGAAACCGGAGGATCCGGAGGAAACCCACCCTAATGCCGTGTAGTCTGCCACATATCTCACTTTACGGTCTCCTGGGATCGAAAACGGGCCGCGGTCCAACCAATCGGCCACGGCGTGGCCAACGAAAATCTTATTTAATTTAAATATTCAATGTGACATTCGAAACACTTATAGCGAAGTGATTTAGGTGTTTAATGTATAATTTTTAGAATAATTTTAAATGCAGTAGGAAACCTCAACAGCTTTCAGACATTGATTGGCTATGCACCGATAAATTACTTATAGTAGCGAGTATTAACGTTTATGTAGTTTTCAACGTTTGCCGAAACATTTTGAAGGCAACTGAACAAAACATCGAATGCTTAGAATATCTTGAATCAGCATAAATTATATGACGAATAGAAAAAGCGAAATTAATATCTAAAACATCTAAGAACTTACTGATCGCGTACACAGGGACGTTAAGCGACGCTATTCCTACGCAGTGATGAATGGAGACATATATGAAACTACACATTTTATTCTCGCCGCCACCCCCCCCCCCTCCAGTAACTAAGACGAGAGGCATTACGTTAAGAGAGAGAGATACGTTACACATCGAATGGATAAAACTAAGTCTTTAGCGTACGTCTATGTTTTGTACCAAATATTGAAGGACTTGTAAAATGTAAATAATGCCAAGGAAGTCAACCTCTAAAACATCATGTGAGTTAATCACGAGTAAAATATGAATGCGTATGCCTTTGATTTGCTGTACGCAAGAACGACACCGCAGTGACGTCACTAGAATTCAGTAACCACGCATATATGCGCCATTTTGTCTAGCGAGTGGAAGGAGCTGATTTCAACATCTACCTTCTGACCTGTACTTGAGCACCGCTGCGCCAATATCTCTGATTGGACACAGATAAAAATGGATTCCTACTGGATAGTAATAAGTTCTACTTGTTCACCAGAAATCGATTCATATCTAACTGAAGTCAATCCGAGAGCTCAGAATATGTTTCCCACGTAGAGTAAATCAACTGCTGGGAGCTTTTTCCGCTTTACTACTGCGAACACCTTAGTTACCATGGCAACCTAATTATACAATAAACAAATTCTCCATGGACAAGTCGGTAGTGTATCAATTCTTAGCTTGTAATACAGTTTCAGGTTTAAGCAGAAGTCTGTTAAGCCTTGCTTTACGGTAAAATCCCTAATAAGATTTTAAGACAGCTTTGAGTGTTTTATTTTGCGCTCAAAAAGCACATTAAAAGGTCTATTGCGATTTTGCCGGATAATATTCGCATGGGAAATGCATTACACATGCTGTGTGGGAACTTCTAATTACGTGATTGCTATTTAGGCTCACAAGGGCTTCTGTCAGTTCCCCTTTAATCGATTCAGGCACTACCATAAAGAAACTATGTAAATGAGGGCAAAATGTCAAGATCGATACATTTAAGAAGCTTCGTGACATCATGCCCAGTTGTGAAAGATCACACCTGCTATCAATCAGTTTTGTATTCATATAGGCCAACAGCTTGGAAGCTACTTACGTTGAAAAGCGCATGTTTATTTGGAGATATTTAATTGAAATAATCTTTCGGTTTCAGGCAAATACAGAAAGAGGGTCAATACTGTCCAAGAAGCGTAGACTATAAATTAGCAAGAAAATGTAATGTGTATTGGGTTGTAGAATACTAAATGGAACATATACGCAGGCCTCGGTAGCATAGATGGTAGCTTGTCTGCCTCACGTTCAAGAGGTCCAGAGTTCGAATCTCGGTCAGGGTTAGTTACCTGGATAAGAATTTTTCCGGGGTTTTCCCTTATCCTGCAAGATGAATGTCGGGTAACTCTAAGCTTCATGGACCCTGGACTCATTTGAGCATCAGTTCACCCAATTCATTCACCGTCCGATATGACTTAACGTTGGAGGACGTACATGACAAAAAAAGGGGGGGGGACATATACAATGTCAACTTTCCTCATCCAATGCTACAAGTGCACAAGAACGGTACACAACTAGTAAGAGCTTCAATAATCACACGTTTATTATTTAATAACTATTTTGTACACCAAGCAAAGAGAATCATTTAGGCCCGGTTGCGTTTGGATTGTACAGCTTGCGTACCAATGTGAGAGCCGCAATTTACGTCGGGAACATAAGTATTTATCACATGTCATACAGCTAGCCTTATAAGGGAGCAGTGTGATTTTATTCATAAACTCAAACCATCATATCTCAAATCTATGGTTTGGGATAGCACAAAATTTTATATTTCCAAAGAACCCCGCCCTGACTATAAAAGTCGTTAATATCATTTATTTATATGAAAACAGCTTTACATGTTTGGATAATAATTATTTGAGGCAATTTAAAAACTAATTCTATAGGTATATTTGAGTTTTCTGTGGTTTATCTGTAAAATTTGCTTATCTTTACTGGTTTTTCAAAATACAGAAAATGCTAACACATGGAGAAGATGTTATTCAAGTGCCGCTTAAATAAAAAATTTGCGTAAAGTTAAAAACATTATGGTAATAACGGTTTCTATAATGTTCTGCTCTTCTTACTCGTTTGAGTTTTGTAATTCTTAAGCAATACAACAATTGGAGTGCATCGTTAGTTCTTCCGTTTTTTCAATAGAACTTACAAATGGTATAGAATCTTAGTCAATTATTCCTTAAAAATTTGATCATCTTCCCAACATCCTCCAGAGTATTCAGAGTATGTGTGTCAAAATGTATTATAATTTCGGAGAGTAAATAGAGATATTAACTTTTATTTCAGTACTTTTAAGAGCACTTGTTTACGAAACTAAACAAAAAGAAAAGGAAAGAGACAGCCATGGGGTTTTAACATGGCAGCTTGCATTCATTTTGTACTGAAAAGCGAGATTTATGTGGGAGGCATTTAAAATATCGATGAATCAGCTGTAGTGAAAATGAATGTGGGCATTGAGCTATATACCTATATCTTGAAATATTGAAGGTCTAAATATTCATTTCATGAAAAGGGGAAGGCAACCTGTGACTGCGTAAGGTTGTGCTGGGTATTTCTCTGTGGCACCCTTAGGTGCTTTGTGGCGTGCTGTATTGCTCGAGGAAGCCAACAGCTTCATGCCTAGGAGATGAGCAGCCATGTTAGACCCGTGCCGCGCCTTCCTTTTGCATTTTATATCGTATTACACTTCCGCGGCTTCTGCGCTCAACCACGATGATTTGGAAGCATGAGTTTGCAGATTCTTGAAAATTACCAGCTGCCTTCTACTTCATTAACGTAAATGGAGTTTCAAGCCGAAGCCAAATCAGTGTATTTTCTAGCGCTTGAAGTTAAACGTATGCAAACCTGGAGGCTAGCACAGCGAAAGCACTTCGGTGAAACCTGTACAGGTTAAGCTAATATGGTACGCGTAGTCGAGATTCTCCCGGATACACAGTGCCTAACCTGAAGTTTGAGAAAAAAAAAAAACATTGTTTTATCTGAATCAGGTTTTAGGCATCCATTGCCTTTCAATTGCATTTAACTCAACATATATAACTTATGTATAATATACTATATACAGAGAAAAGGATGATTCGCTCTCTTGCATCAAGCTCTCTCTTTCCGGCAGCCATTTCCTTGTGTGTTTACTTTGCGTCACTCAAATAATTACAACACACGTAAATAAAATATTCATGTGATTTATTGTGATTAAGATAATAAGCACCTAGTTTACAATACAAATGCTCTGTTGTTTGTACACTCAAGTGCGCTCTAAGATGTTTGTGGAGTATGTTCAGTAAACACCGAAAGTATTTTCACTATTCCTTCAGGGGCTTTGCAATGACAAAACCGGGTTGTAGGTACTTTGGGTTATATTTAGTTATAACGGGGAGTTAATGTCAAAAGCATGATACTTATTTTCAGAAACAATCAAGTTGCTTTTGGAAAGGTAATTAGACTTAAAAACTATAAACACCATTATCGGAACTCAAAACACGGACCTTCGCTTCCCAGACACAGACGAAGTACATTTAACCTTAAGCTTAAGTGACTATTGCAAGATATAAACCTTTAAAAGTAGATCGGTATTATGTTCTAGAGGCTATACAGGTGTTTGTGTAGTCATGTGATATGAGATAAAATTATCCATTATATCTATGTATTTAATATTTGAAAATAAGGCAAATTCCTTAACAGACAATTCGACAAAATGTCGCTCTAAAGTAACATTATCGAGCGCATAAAATCAACTTCATTTCTGCCACCGATTATCGCTGATATTTTCTAATAGAATGGACAAGTTACTCATGAAAGACAACAGATGCTCGCATTTACATTGGCGAGATCCTAATTGTCACCCAATTATCGAGGCACGACCGACGGGCAGCTGGGTGGGCGACAGGAGACATTTAGACCACGCCTACCCATTTATCTTGTAGCGTTCACTGAGGGGATGGTTAGAAGAGCATCGCTAGCCAGTATACCGTCTCTTTCCCCTCCCCCTGACGTCTAGAACATTCGGGATGATTTTCCGAGCCGCGAAGCTTCCAGAAACAGCGATCTTCCTATATAAGGGCTGCAGTGGACGAGTCAGTTCAGTTCTTGGCGAGCAGCCGTAAGCAACGCCGTACTAGTGAACGGACTGGAAGACTGTGTACGTGTATCTGAGGAGTTGTACGTAATTGTGAGTGTGGAGTGGACCTGTGATAGACGCACTGGTGGATTGTAATTGTGTGCGCTATATAATTCTATGTAATCGGCGAGTGTACCAAAATTAATCGGTGGAAATAATGAACATTTTGAGTTTGTGCAACTGGACTTTTAATTTCACGAACCCACAAAGTCACAATATCTACTCCACATGGAAACTGGAATTTTATTTTTATTATGGAAGTGAAGGACCACTTGTTTTGTTCAGAGGCATCTTTATAAGGTTTGAGCTTCTTTTATAACCGAATTGATTTTTAGTAACGATGACCTTCGCAGGTTGTTGGGGATCAAGCCACTGTTTCGAGGCTTCAGGGTTTCGGTGAAATACCCATTTTTCGTCATAAATGACAATTATTCTGTCAAATCTATCATTCATGGGATTACGGATAAGCTGATGACAGATATCCACCCTACGTTCTGCCAGTTGATGGGCCAGTTTATGATCTACAGCTTCAGTATGATTTCCCAAGTGCCTTAATGTGGCGATATATGGTATCTTTTGATGCACAAAGTTCTTCTGAAATACTACGGATACTATTTTTGCATATTTTCTCGCAAAACTTGACGTGAGTAGTATATAAAAGCCTTTTCCAGATCACTTTGCATAAATTTGCATAACGGCGCGACACCGCCGTCGGTGGGAGGGGGGGAGGGGAGGGGGGTGTGAGGACCACCCAAGATGTTGCAGGTGGTATGGAAACATGTCACAACTTGCATTCCCAGGGGCTTTTTTTTAATGGAAGCCATAAATTATTGTAAATGTATGTTATAGACACAGACTTCGCGACATCAGACGTCTGTGGAAGGGGGAGATGAGATCGGCCACCTGTTACTCGAAAAAGATTATGTGGGAGAAAACATTGAAATGAATTCCCAGAGTTTTTTAAGGGATGTCATAAATTATTGTAAATGTATGTTACAGACACAGACTTCGCGACATCAGACGCCTGTGGAAGGGGGAGATGAGATCGGCCACCTGTTACTCGAAAAAGTTTATGTGTTATGGAAGGGGGCATACATGTCTCGTGAGATTGCCCTCCTGTTACTCGACAATGAGTATGTGTTCCCAGAGTTTTTTAAGGGAAGTCATAAATTATTTTTTTTCCGCCCAAACGCTTTCCCACCTCTGAATTCCCCCACCACTATTGAAAGAGTATATAAGACTCTCCAGCTTGGAGCGCTAAATTAGTTCGTGGATTCTCTCAGCGTTCTTATTTGCTATGTCTGATATGTCAACTCTTGGGAGTGAGTGTGCAGCGGAGGCGCATCATTACGCGTATTACCACAAAGAGTTATGCAACGGTCTTATGCATTCAATCGTTTGTAACAGACCTTCATACCATGATCAGATGTCTTCTCGGGAAGTATGCACAGAAAACTGTCCAGTCTACAGAAAGCGATACATGTAAGTATAATAGCAATTATTCTTTTTTTTCTAGAGAATTTAATGCCGTTTTATATTTAAGTAGAAAAAGTAATTTGAAACCTATTCGTTATTTCAGGCAAGAGCCGGTTCATGAGCAAGAACAAAGCGGGGTTGATGAGGTTGATAGATTCGCTCCAAGTCACGAGGCCATACACCACTCTGAATTTTGTAACGGTGATACGCATGCAACCCTGTGTACGCAGCCCGAGGCTCATGAACATATGTACTCTTACTTCCTCTGCAATGAGAAGTGTAGCGTGTACCAGCTCAGACAGAGACAATCAAAGTGAGTGAAATTAAAGGAAATTCACAACTCTTTCCTTACAGAATCGATGAAATATATAATTCCATGTACAAAAAATACCTTTGTTACAGGCTACGAATGACAGTTCGAGATCCTAGGCCTGTGATTGATAGCGAAACCTCCAGCAATGAAGCTGAAAATGATGCTGTTACGGAGTGATCTACACAGCTTGTAGACGACTTCCTGCCAGATCAGGACGATGAAATTACTGAGAATGTTACTCCTGAGCGTACCCCGAGCACACAATCCGAACGCCGCAAAACATCAATGTAAGTATTGCTATCATACAATTTAAAAAAGAAACTCTTGCGCCTCTTAAGTGCTACTCTCTCAGGAGACAATCTATTTTTTTTTCTCTTGCTAACACGCATGTTATGTGCTCTGTTTCAGGACAGCTATAAGGAAACCGCGAAAAAAGGTACATAAAAATAGCTTTGCGGATCTCCAAAGGAGGCTGACACTCTTAGAAGAGCGAATGACGTCTGCTGCTGCTACCCCAAAGAGGCATGCAAGTAGTTCCCGTTTACCAAGACGCCTGAACCTCTGAAAGAATTAGAGGGAACAGATTCGGGCTTCTTCATTAAAAATAACGGGAATCATGACATCGGCTACCATGCTCCACGACGTTCAAATATCCAAAAGTTACAGTGTTAACGTAGGACTAATCTTTCGTATTCCAGCTGTAATCATAAAGAATAGAGCCAGTGACAATTTTGTGTATATGTCAGTGTATGACTGGGAAATTATTAAAAGTAGGCTTCATGTATTTGAAGCATTCCTCAAAGAGAGAAACTACGTGTGTTGTGATTACAGTGAGAACATTGTATATTCCTTTAATGTCATTGTGTATATGGAAGATGAGAGCATCAGATTTCTGAATACAGTTCTAAACAGAGGTGAAATACTTTTAAATTTTAGTGAATTTTGTCAGTTAAAGAGGTTGGAAGGTTATATACAGAGACACTTAACGAATCTAACTCTCTTTAATGAAATATCATATGTAGGAACAAGGAGCTGGAGAAGGGCGGCATTGGAAATGTACAATGATATGAAATAAAACTAAATTACTTTTCATATTATATATCTTTTTTATTCACTTGAAATCCTTGTTACATGCATCCTATATCATGTATATCCTTCATTACAAGAATCCTTTGATGAAATTAAATTAATGACTGCATCACGTGAGTCAGAGGCTTGTATGTGAAAACTCGGTCATGTATTACCAGACAATACAAAGTAGTCTGTGCGGGTATATTTGCACTAGTTTCAATTTCAAGTCTGATATTGACAGCGCCATTTATAATTTCCTCAGGCTGATGCGAGCAGTCTATGATGAACAATGGTGCATGCTTGAGAAAATCTTTTCTCTTCAATAGAGGATAGTTTTCTTTCCCGTAATAAGAGTTTTGGAACTTTGAATACATTTCATATAAAGCTGCAAATCTAGAGTTCCCAAAGTCCAAGTTCATATCGTGATAGGGATAACACTCACTATTGAGATAAAGCCGCAAATTTGTTATGTTACAATGATCAAACTCGGAGCAGTCCTTTGATGCATTATTTGTTCTTGATGTCTGGGCTCCCACTATAACAAATCTCGGCTTCTCCGGTTTCGAAGTTGTTGCGACGTTCCATGTAAATGATCTAGTTTGCGGAACGGCCGGTTGGGTATGTATATCCATTGTTCTAAATGCGATATGCAGTGGTCTGTCTGCCTTGACGATCTTGAGGATTTCTACCTTTTCAGTGTCAGAAAGGCGGATTACAGGCATCCTCCACTCGATGCGAGCAAGTTTAACGATAGCATTTCCTTCTCCTTCGGGTGCCAGAATGCAGTTCTTAGAGTCCTTAGATCGAATGAGCACCAACTCAAACTTGCTATTGAGAACGAGGTCCTTGTGGTCATCTGCAAATCCCAGAAGCATTGACAGGGGCACTACGGCATTGAATGCTCCGCTTGTTGAGTGCACAATATCCACATCTTCTCCAGGATAGCACCATCCGGCATTGATCAAACGATTCGATTCCATGGGATTGAGAGCAGCATAGTTGCGCATAGTCGATGTAATGCCTGGATTCCTTGTTCTATCTATACAAGTTCCATTCATGTCCAGCCGAATCTCATCAAACATAAATGCCAGGGCATTGTTAGTCAACTTCGCCAACGTAGCTGTTCCATTAGGCTTAGAAACAGATCCCTCAATGTAGAGATAACTCCGGTTAGGCAGAGTATATAAATCTTCCGCTTGACAAGGTATCCTAATCTCGTCATTAGCGTCCAGAGCCGATGTATTATACGGGAGAAACACATGTTCCTCTTCTTTAGCAATCTTATCCTCAAATGAAGGCGTTTCGGTCACGTTAAAGATGTCCATTACAGAATTCTGAAGCCCAAAGCTTCGAGGAACTTCTTGCTGCTCGATGTTAACACTCTAAGAGTCAAAGGGTGAGTACGGAGATTATGTGATTGTACTGTATTATATGCTTTGCGACGGTTTCTCCTTCTAAAATCTATCCCCATTTCGTCGAATATGAAGACCTATGCTTATATCCTCGTTTCTAAAGTTGATGCTATCTCCGTTCTGATCGACCACACGAAGGGTGATTTGATCGATAAGATTAGTGTCTATTATAGGCAGGTAAATAGGGTTCGGAGGCTCTTGAGAAATGTGATATCCAGGCGGCACAGAAGGGAAAAATTCATAGATCGAGTGTCCTCTTTTACCATCGATGAAAGAGCCTGTCGCAATACTGCATTCGATTCGAATGATGCTCACCTTAAATATGTTTACTAGGAAATCAGATTCAGTCACCTGATTAGGAGCAATAACTTTGTTTTCACTGAATCCTAAAAGAGATCCAATAGAACGTCCCCTAGAAAAATCAATAGAAAAGGGGCACTTGATTTCAGCCTTCATTGTGTTATTATTAGGACGAATGAAGAAGTCGTTTTCATCGAATTTAAGCTTATCTTTGAGGTAAGTATTAATATCAGCAATTTCGTAAGTTCCAGGCGGAATATCGATGACCTTAAGAGTGTCATTGGAAATGTAATGGAAGAGATTATTGCTCTCGTCCACATTGGGAATGGAATAGAAGGTTTCAAAATTCAGAAGAGCAATTTCATAATTCCCGCGAGGATCAATCCTCAGAGGGGGATTCAGGTAGGTGGTAAGATCGGAATCATTCCCGCTAACAGCAATAGTGTAACTCATTGTGATAGAAATTGCAAGCACAGGTGTCCACAGATAACTGAGCTAAAACTCTGAAATCTTCTTGTATTATACATCAGCTTAACTCCTTTGAGATAGCTTTCTACCTCTTTCGGAGGTTTCAAGTTTCCAAAGCTATCGAAATAAAACGCGATATCACCTTCCTTCTTTATAGCTACCCAATGAGTTCCTTCATTATCAGAGTAATCGAGATTGACAATAATCCTCTCTCGTTGATATGGCTTTGAAGGTAGCTTATCAAGCATATATACACCTCTAAAATGGGGAATTCTTAAACGACGAGCGTATAATGCAAGCTCAATGTTACTTAGGGCTTTTTCCGGGACAAGTATAGCCCCTGACCGGAGTTTTTTTTTGAAGGATGCTTATTCTGGGACTGCTTCCTCCTCTTCAGACCATTTCCTTTAGTAGACTTATTTGCTTTTATGGCTCTGGCAATTTTGGAAGCAAGAGCTAAAGATGCGCCGAGCGGTAGCATTGGGAGAAAACCACCAGTTCTCTTCTTGTTAATCTTTTTCTTATTACTTTTTCTCCCTCGGAGACCTTTTCCTTTTGCTTCCATCTCCCTGTTATGTCGCGTCATTTCTGCAAGCTGTTTATCTGCAGCTTTCTTCTTATTCACTGCTGCTGCAATTTGAGCTGCACCTCCGGCTGCAGCCCCTAAGGCTGCAATAATTGGTATGAGAGGCAGAAATCCACCATGCTTCTTTTTCCGGGATCCTGCACCAATAGCTACCTTGCCCTTCATAATTGATGTTACCAGCCTTGCAGCCAACTTTTCCCCTAGGCTAGCGTCTGATGATTGAACTCTTTTCCACGCCTTCTCTGCTAATATTTTATCTGCAATATTTCGCGAGGCGGAGTCCTTGCGCTCTGCGTAGGCGATGTCGTGAAATTTACAAGCTTCGTCCAAAGAATTAATTCCTGGATCTCCTCTCTTGAGGCGTTTTTCTAGTTTTGTCCCTGGACCGCAATATCTGTAACCGGGTAAGTGTACTTCAAATGGTAGGCGATTTACCAGGTCGTTGGGGTCGTTCCAATAGATGTAGTCTTGCTCTGCGCCAGGACGATGCTCCTTCCACTCCAATCCTAAACCTTTGTGTTTCTTCACTAATGGACGTATAACACTTTTATACTTGTATGAATTGCCCGCCCTCAGCTGTCCATGCTTGCTATAGTTTCGCCGATGCACTAGAGTTGATCTCAGTATTTTACCATAAGTATCCAGATCCTCTTCTGTATATGCATGCATTTCAGGGATCCTCTTAAAAATGAGTTCACTTAATCCAGGTGTAACCTCATACGCTTCTTCACCTACTCGAATTCGATTATTAATAAAGTCAATGATCTTGTTTCCCAGCATGTAGCTACCATCTTCGTATCTTATACCATATGATGCATCTAATTCATTTCTGTCCTTCTTTCGAACTTTCTGGAGATAGCTAATTATTTTTTCTCTTTTCTCATCCTCAACTGGCACATTATTTTTTATCTTGCTTTCCTCCGCCGGTGTTGTAGGTGTATTGTTTTTCTGGAGTTGTAAGATATCACGCAGCGGTTCTGTTACTGGTTGAAGAGCCTCGCTCATTACTCTCTGGGTATCAAGCTGGTGCCCTTTTAACGCTCTCAACTTTTCGCGTATAGCCTTAGAATGCCTGGCTATAGATTCCTTTAGTCTTATGCTTTCACTGTCCATTGTGCAAATGGTATGATGCTAAGAGATTGCATTTATTTATAGCATCGGTGGTGGTAAGAGTTTATATTCAAGCACTAACTCGATGTGTAAAGCACCTCGATCGAATGCACGATTAGTAAGTGGAGTGAATGATATGCGATCGCCCTTTTTAATGATTACAGGAAAGGTCTTAATGGTATCCTTGTTTATCGAGATTGTAATGTCGGTTTTGCGATGAGCAAGTATACGCTCGCTGCTCCTCAATTCTTGTTCTGGCACTACAATAGTGCACGATAAGAGATTTGCATCTATTGTAAATGAATAGTATCTGTCAGCTGTAGAAAGTATGTACGCACCGTTACCAGTACTGGGAGGAAACGCTTGTAGTTGAATAACGAGATGTCCTCTCATTAATGATAGCCTCGTTTTCAATGTATCCACTGTTTTAGCAATCTGTTCGGTAACTGCCTTTGTACGTTCAAAATTGGTGCCAAACTCTTTGCTCTGCCTACTCATTTCACTTGAGAGCATATTACATCTATTTTCTAGTGTTTGATGGACTTCTTTAGCTTGAGTAATAGAATTCTTCAGCGAATCCTCAGTTTCTTTTGTAGACTGCGTCAGTGCATCCATCGCATTGTTTGTCTTGTTCAAATGTTCTCTAATTGTTTTCAGGTTCTTGTCTATCAGTTTTTCAATTTCCCTTATAACAAATTTGTTTAAGTTATTCCATGTCTCGTTTGCCTTTTGAATAATCATGCTTCGGAGAAATCTTTTATTTACAGCGTCCAGATCTCCCACAGGATCAGCTATATCAATGATTCGCTTTTTGCTAAATATGATGTTGCCATTTTTATCTCGCGGCTGAATGCGAGAGTTCATATACTCAGTAAAGAACTTTCTATTTACCACATCATTATCATGAATAGGATCTAATAATACTTTTAATCTGGTATTATCAATCACTATGTTATTTTCTTGATCTCTTTTGAAAATATACTTTGAAACCAAATCCTTGATCATGACCTTAACGTTTGTCTCAATTCTCCCAGTATTCTGCTGCGAGAAAACAATCATCCTATTTTCGAGTGCATCCACATATCGTTTAGTGCTCGCGTCATTATCTTCTTCAGGATCCTGGACTATACATAGCCTCTTGTTCTTAAATTGATAATTACCTTTCCCATCTCTGTTAATGATAAAGTGCTGAAGTGATCTTTTGGTTGAGGGAGCTCTCCGTGCTCCGAACCTGTCAATACTCATGATGAACTTCAAATGACATTTTCCTTATTTTCTACTTTAATATATACATCAAACCCATTCCTATATCGACCGCCATTGATAGAGAATTCAGGAACAATTGTTACGAATGGTCTTCCTTCTGATCCACTCTCCCAGACGCCTTTGCACAAGTCTTTAAATTCTGTATATGTCATGTCAGTGTTTACATAATCTTCATATATGTGTTTCAGATTTAAATTATCTTGTGCAAAGGCGTCTGGGAGAGTGGATCAGAAGGAAGACCATTCGTAACAATTGTTCCTGAATTCTCTATCAATGGCGGTCGATATAGGAATGGGTTTGATGTATATATTAAAGTAGAAAATAAGGAAAATGTCATTTGAAGTTCATCATGAGTATTGACAGGTTCGGAGCACGGAGAGCTCCCTCAACCAAAAGATCACTTCAGCACTTTATCATTAACAGAGATGGGAAAGGTAATTATCAATTTAAGAACAAGAGGCTATGTATAGTCCAGGATCCTGAAGAAGATAATGACGCGAGCACTAAACGATATGTGGATGCACTCGCAAATAGGATGATTGTTTTCTCGCAGCAGAATACTGGGAGAATTGAGACAAACGTTAAGGTCATGATCAAGGATTTGGTTTCAAAGTATATTTTCAAAAGAGATCAAGAAAATAACATAGTGATTGATAATACCAGATTAAAAGTATTATTAGATCCTATTCATGATAATGATGTGGTAAATAGAAAGTTCTTTACTGAGTATATGAACTCTCGCATTCAGCCGCGAGATAAAAATGGCAACATCATATTTAGCAAAAAGCGAATCATTGATATAGCTGATCCTGTGGGAGATCTGGACGCTGTAAATAAAAGATTTCTCCGAAGCATGATTATTCAAAAGGCAAACGAGACATGGAATAACTTAAACAAATTTGTTATAAGGGAAATTGAAAAACTGATAGACAAGAACCTGAAAACAATTAGAGAACATTTGAACAAGACAAACAATGCGATGGATGCACTGACGCAGTCTACAAAAGAAACTGAGGATTCGCTGAAGAATTCTATTACTCAAGCTAAAGAAGTCCATCAAACACTAGAAAATAGATGTAATATGCTCTCAAGTGAAATGAGTAGGCAGAGCAAAGAGTTTGGCACCAATTTTGAACGTACAAAGGCAGTTACCGAACAGATTGCTAAAACAGTGGATACATTGAAAACGAGGCTATCATTAATGAGAGGACATCTCGTTATTCAACTACAAGCGTTTCCTCCCAGTACTGGTAACGGTGCGTACATACTTTCTACAGCTGACAGATACTATTCATTTACAATAGATGCAAATCTCTTATCGTGCACTATTGTAGTGCCAGAACAAGAATTGAGGAGCAGCGAGCGTATACTTGCTCATCGCAAAACCGACATTACAATCTCGATAAACAAGGATACCATTAAGACCTTTCCTGTAATCATTAAAAAGGGCGATCGCATATCATTCACTCCACTTACTAATCGTGCATTCGATCGAGGTGCTTTACACATCGAGTTAGTGCTTGAATATAAACTCTTACCACCACCGATGCTATAAATAAATGCAATCTCTTAGCATCATACCATTTGCACAATGGACAGTGAAAGCATAAGACTAAAGGAATCTATAGCCAGGCATTCTAAGGCTATACGCGAAAAGTTGAGAGCGTTAAAAGGGCACCAGCTTGATACCCAGAGAGTAATGAGCGAGGCTCTTCAACCAGTAACAGAACCGCTGCGTGATATCTTACAACTCCAGAAAAACAATACACCTACAACACCGGCGGAGGAAAGCAAGATAAAAAATAATGTGCCAGTTGAGGATGAGAAAAGAGAAAAAATAATTAGCTATCTCCAGAAAGTTCGAAAGAAGGACAGAAATGAATTAGATGCATCATATGGTATAAGATACGAAGATGGTAGCTACATGCTGGGAAACAAGATCATTGACTTTATTAATAATCGAATTCGAGTAGGTGAAGAAGCGTATGAGGTTACACCTGGATTAAGTGAACTCATTTTTAAGAGGATCCCTGAAATGCATGCATATACAGAAGAGGATCTGGATACTTATGGTAAAATACTGAGATCAACTCTAGTGCATCGGCGAAACTATAGCAAGCATGGACAGCTGAGGGCGGGCAATTCATACAAGTATAAAAGTGTTATACGTCCATTAGTGAAGAAACACAAAGGTTTAGGATTGGAGTGGAAGGAGCATCGTCCTGGCGCAGAGCAAGACTACATCTATTGGAACGACCCCAACGACCTGGTAAATCGCCTACCATTTGAAGTACACTTACCCGGTTACAGATATTGCGGTCCAGGGACAAAACTAGAAAAACGCCTCAAGAGAGGAGATCCAGGAATTAATTCTTTGGACGAAGCTTGTAAATTTCACGACATCGCCTACGCAGAGCGCAAGGACTCCGCCTCGCGAAATATTGCAGATAAAATATTAGCAGAGAAGGCGTGGAAAAGAGTTCAATCATCAGACGCTAGCCTAGGGGAAAAGTTGGCTGCAAGGCTGGTAACATCAATTATGAAGGGCAAGGTAGCTATTGGTGCAGGATCCCGGAAAAAGAAGCATGGTGGATTTCTGCCTCTCATACCAATTATTGCAGCCTTAGGGGCTGCAGCCGGAGGTGCAGCTCAAATTGCAGCAGCAGTGAATAAGAAGAAAGCTGCAGATAAACAGCTTGCAGAAATGACGCGACATAACAGGGAGATGGAAGCAAAAGGAAAAGGTCTCCGAGGGAGAAAAAGTAATAAGAAAAAGATTAACAAGAAGAGAACTGGTGGTTTTCTCCCAATGCTACCGCTCGGCGCATCTTTAGCTCTTGCTTCCAAAATTGCCAGAGCCATAAAAGCAAATAAGTCTACTAAAGGAAATGGTCTGAAGAGGAGGAAGCAGTCCCAGAATAAGCATCCTTCAAAAAAAAACTCCGGTCAGGGGCTATACTTGTCCCGGAAAAAGCCCTAAGTAACATTGAGCTTGCATTATACGCTCGTCGTTTAAGAATTCCCCATTTTAGAGGTGTATATATGCTTGATAAGCTACCTTCAAAGCCATATCAACGAGAGAGGATTATTGTCAATCTCGATTACTCTGATAATGAAGGAACTCATTGGGTAGCTATAAAGAAGGAAGGTGATATCGCGTTTTATTTCGATAGCTTTGGAAACTTGAAACCTCCGAAAGAGGTAGAAAGCTATCTCAAAGGAGTTAAGCTGATGTATAATACAAGAAGATTTCAGAGTTTTAGCTCAGTTATCTGTGGACACCTGTGCTTGCAATTTCTATCACAATGAGTTACACTATTGCTGTTAGCGGGAATGATTCCGATCTTACCACCTACCTGAATCCCCCTCTGAGGATTGATCCTCGCGGGAATTATGAAATTGCTCTTCTGAATTTTGAAACCTTCTATTCCATTCCCAATGTGGACGAGAGCAATAATCTCTTCCATTACATTTCCAATGACACTCTTAAGGTCATCGATATTCCGCCTGGAACTTACGAAATTGCTGATATTAATACTTACCTCAAAGATAAGCTTAAATTCGATGAAAACGACTTCTTCATTCGTCCTAATAATAACACAATGAAGGCTGAAATCAAGTGCCCCTTTTCTATTGATTTTTCTAGGGGACGTTCTATTGGATCTCTTTTAGGATTCAGTGAAAACAAAGTTATTGCTCCTAATCAGGTGACTGAATCTGATTTCCTAGTAAACATATTTAAGGTGAGCATCATTCGAATCGAATGCAGTATTGCGACAGGCTCTTTCATCGATGGTAAAAGAGGACACTCGATCTATGAATTTTTCCCTTCTGTGCCGCCTGGATATCACATTTCTCAAGAGCCTCCGAACCCTATTTACCTGCCTATAATAGACACTAATCTTATCGATCAAATCACCCTTCGTGTGGTCGATCAGAACGGAGATAGCATCAACTTTAGAAACGAGGATATAAGCATAGGTCTTCATATTCGACGAAATGGGGATAGATTTTAGAAGGAGAAACCGTCGCAAAGCATATAATACAGTACAATCACATAATCTCCGTACTCACCCTTTGACTCTTAGAGTGTTAACATCGAGCAGCAAGAAGTTCCTCGAAGCTTTGGGCTTCAGAATTCTGTAATGGACATCTTTAACGTGACCGAAACGCCTTCATTTGAGGATAAGATTGCTAAAGAAGAGGAACATGTGTTTCTCCCGTATAATACATCGGCTCTGGACGCTAATGACGAGATTAGGATACCTTGTCAAGCGGAAGATTTATATACTCTGCCTAACCGGAGTTATCTCTACATTGAGGGATCTGTTTCTAAGCCTAATGGAACAGCTACGTTGGCGAAGTTGACTAACAATGCCCTGGCATTTATGTTTGATGAGATTCGGCTGGACATGAATGGAACTTGTATAGATAGAACAAGGAATCCAGGCATTACATCGACTATGCGCAACTATGCTGCTCTCAATCCCATGGAATCGAATCGTTTGATCAATGCCGGATGGTGCTATCCTGGAGAAGATGTGGATATTGTGCACTCAACAAGCGGAGCATTCAATGCCGTAGTGCCCCTGTCAATGCTTCTGGGATTTGCAGATGACCACAAGGACCTCGTTCTCAATAGCAAGTTTGAGTTGGTGCTCATTCGATCTAAGGACTCTAAGAACTGCATTCTGGCACCCGAAGGAGAAGGAAATGCTATCGTTAAACTTGCTCGCATCGAGTGGAGGATGCCTGTAATCCGCCTTTCTGACACTGAAAAGGTAGAAATCCTCAAGATCGTCAAGGCAGACAGACCACTGCATATCGCATTTAGAACAATGGATATACATACCCAACCGGCCGTTCCGCAAACTAGATCATTTACATGGAACGTCGCAACAACTTCGAAACCGGCGAAGCCGAGATTTGTTATAGTGGGAGCCCAGACATCAAGAACAAATAATGCATCAAAGGACTGCTCCGAGTTTGATCATTGTAACATAACAAATTTGCGGCTTTATCTCAATAGTGAGTGTTATCCCTATCACGATATGAACTTGGACTTTGGGAACTCTAGATTTGCAGCTTTATATGAAATGTATTCAAAGTTCCAAAACTCTTATTACGGGAAAGAAAACTATCCTCTATTGAAGAGAAAAGATTTTCTCAAGCATGCACCATTGTTCATCATAGACTGCTCGCATCAGCCTGAGGAAATTATAAATGGCGCTGTCAATATCAGACTTGAAATTGAAACTAGTGCAAATATACCCGCACAGACTACTTTGTATTGTCTGGTAATACATGACCGAGTTTTCACATACAAGCCTCTGACTCACGTGATGCAGTCATTAATTTAATTTCATCAAAGGATTCTTGTAATGAAGGATATACATGATATAGGATGCATGTAACAAGGATTTCAAGTGAATAAAAAAGATATATAATATGAAAAGTAATTTAGTTTTATTTCATATCATTGTACATTTCCAATGCCGCCCTTCTCCAGCTCCTTGTTCCTACATATGATATTTCATTAAAGAGAGTTAGATTCGTTAAGTGTCTCTGTATATAACCTTCCAACCTCTTTAACTGACAAAATTCACTAAAATTTAAAAGTATTTCACCTCTGTTTAGAACTGTATTCAGAAATCTGATGCTCTCATCTTCCATATACACAATGACATTAAAGGAATATACAATGTTCTCACTGTAATCACAACACACGTAGTTTCTCTCTTTGAGGAATGCTTCAAATACATGAAGCCTACTTTTAATAATTTCCCAGTCATACACTGACATATACACAAAATTGTCACTGGCTCTATTCTTTATGATTACAGCTGGAATACGAAAGATTAGTCCTACGTTAACACTGTAACTTTTGGATATTTGAACGTCGTGGAGCATGGTAGCCGATGTCATGATTCCCGTTATTTTTAATGAAGAAGCCCGAATCTGTTCCCTCTAATTCTTTCAGAGGTTCAGGCGTCTTGGTAAACGGGAACTACTTGCATGCCTCTTTGGGGTAGCAGCAGCAGACGTCATTCGCTCTTCTAAGAGTGTCAGCCTCCTTTGGAGATCCGCAAAGCTATTTTTATGTACCTTTTTTCGCGGTTTCCTTATAGCTGTCCTGAAACAGAGCACATAACATGCGTGTTAGCAAGAGAAAAAAAAATAGATTGTCTCCTGAGAGAGTAGCACTTAAGAGGCGCAAGAGTTTCTTTTTTAAATTGTATGATAGCAATACTTACATTGATGTTTTGCGGCGTTCGGATTGTGTGCTCGGGGTACGCTCAGGAGTAACATTCTCAGTAATTTCATCGTCCTGATCTGGCAGGAAGTCGTCTACAAGCTGTGTAGATCGCTCCGTAACAGCATCATTTTCAGCTTCATTGCTGGAGGTTTCGCTATCAATCACAGGCCTAGGATCTCGAACTGTCATTCGTAGCCTGTAACAAAGGTATTTTTTGTACATGGAATTATATATTTCATCGATTCTGTAAGGAAAGAGTTGTGAATTTCCTTTAATTTCACTCACTTTGATTGTCTCTGTCTGAGCTGGTACACGCTACACTTCTCATTGCAGAGGAAGTAAGAGTACATATGTTCATGAGCCTCGGGCTGCGTACACAGGGTTGCATGCGTATCACCGTTACAAAATTCAGAGTGGTGTATGGCCTCGTGACTTGGAGCGAATCTATCAACCTCATCAACCCCGCTTTGTTCTTGCTCATGAACCGGCTCTTGCCTGAAATAACGAATAGGTTTCAAATTACTTTTTCTACTTAAATATAAAACGGCATTAAATTCTCTAGAAAAAAAAGAATAATTGCTATTATACTTACATGTATCGCTTTCTGTAGACTGGACAGTTTTCTGTGCATACTTCCCGAGAAGACATCTGATCATGGTATGAAGGTCTGTTACAAACGATTGAATGCATAAGACCGTTGCATAACTCTTTGTGGTAATACGCGTAATGATGCGCCTCCGCTGCACACTCACTCCCAAGAGTTGACATATCAGACATAGCAAATAAGAACGCTGAGAGAATCCACGAACTAATTTAGCGCTCCAAGCTGGAGAGTCTTATATACTCTTTCAATAGTGGTGGGGGAATTCAGAGGTGGGAAAGCGTTTGGGCGGAAAAAAAATAATTTATGACTTCCCTTAAAAAACTCTGGGAACACATACTCATTGTCGAGTAACAGGAGGGCAATCTCACGAGACATGTATGCCCCCTTCCATAACACATAAACTTTTTCGAGTAACAGGTGGCCGATCTCATCTCCCCCTTCCACAGGCGTCTGATGTCGCGAAGTCTGTGTCTGTAACATACATTTACAATAATTTATGACATCCCTTAAAAAACTCTGGGAATTCATTTCAATGTTTTCTCCCACATAATCTTTTTCGAGTAACAGGTGGCCGATCTCATCTCCCCCTTCCACAGACGTCTGATGTCGCGAAGTCTGTGTCTATAACATACATTTACAATAATTTATGGCTTCCATTAAAAAAAAGCCCCTGGGAATGCAAGTTGTGACATGTTTCCATACCACCTGCAACATCTTGGGTGGTCCTCACACCCCCCTCCCCTCCCCCCTCCCACCGACGGCGGTGTCGCGCCGTTATGCAAATTTATGCAAAGTGATCTGGAAAAGGCTTTTATATACTACTGACGTGGATCCTCAATATTCTATACTTTAGGTCTTCCAAACGTGATAAATCTTTAACGTTTTCGTCTACATTGTCAAAACGTTGGAACCATCGCTGTGCCTTACTAGCACTAAAGACACCTTCTCCTTCCAATTCACATATTCTTCGAGCTGCGAAACGGCTTTATAATCTTGTTTCCAGTAGTGTCTTAGAAGGACTGAAACTTCAAACTTTCTTATCTTAATTTTCTTAATTTTGTATTGTTTATTAACTGATATATACTCGCAATGTACGCTAGTCATGGCCTCCTGTAAATAGCATTGCTAAACCAAAGAAACCCAATAAATTTTCCAAAACACCGAAATCAGAAACCCGACTTTATTTGTGTGACAACTTAATACGTCAGCCTAGATCCAGTGCTAAACAATTTTCGTGGCAGCTATGACAACTCGGATATCATATAACAATAGTCCCAGCATAGGTGGGGATTTTCAGTTTAGTATGTAACCATTTACCAGGGAACACACACCTCAACATATCTTGGGTGGTTTGTGCTAATCACTTACAGTAGAAAAGGATGGAGTGAAGAAACCACAGGAGGGTATAGGCCACAAGGAAGTCGGCCAACAAAGACGCGAAGTATTGCCTTACGATTCTAAGTAGGGTGAATAACCCGTATCTGCGGACTGCTCAGAGATGGAACTTGGGGAAACTCGATCTACTGGAAGTGAATGAAGAACTTTTCACTGAGCAAGGATCTGCGCCATTTGTCCTTCACCGACCGACAGTACACATACCGTAAGCTTGTCTGAAACATGAAAGGGAATGCGAGAGGCTACAAAATGAAAGTAAATTCCTAGTAGAAATGAAATTACCTTAGAATTCGCCTTCTAAATCAAGGAAAACAATGAAATTCTCATCATAAGAGTGGCCAGCTCCAGAAATCGATTACAGTCCCTTGGACTCTAGCGTTTCACCTTACTACGAAGTCACCTCTCTAGATTTTCGACATCTATGTCCCCTCATAGCAACTTCCTATGAAATCTTGTAGATGGTAGATCAACAATAATACTCTTGTCTAACATGTCTTGTGTCTCATTCAAATGCATCATTTCAAAGTAAGCGTCTTCTTCTTGCACAAAATTATACATAGGCTAAATTCCAATGGGTGAAAGTATGGTACTTATCGAAAAATCCTTTGACCCTAAACCGTAGATGAAATAGCCACGAGCAAAAGGTTCGAAAGATCTTTGACAATTTTAATGCCAGTTCACATTAAGGTCTATTGCGAAAATGATGTAGTGAAATCTGCAGCCCGCCTCGGTGGTGTAGATGGTAGCGTATGTGCCTCACGTGCAAGAGCTCCCGAGTTCGAATACCGGTCACGGTAAGTTATCTGGATAAGATATTTTCCAGGACTTTCCCTTATCCTGGAAAAGGAATATCGGGAAAATCTAAGCTGCATGTACCCTGGACTCATTTGGGCATCATTTCAATCCCTTCATTCATCGTCCGATATGACTTAACGTTGGAGAACATAAATTTAAAAAAATGTGAAATCTGCCAAAATGTTTGTTTTAATAACAACATTGCTTGCAGTGCACACAACGGAAGGTGACAAGCATTCAAGATTGGATCAGTTTGCACTGAATGAGGGGAAACACGAAACTTGCATTTTAGGAATCACTGAGTAATAATTGCAAAGCATAAGATTGATTCACCGCTACACTATGATGAAACTGTTCTTTTGGTTCCGTAATAACCGATAATTTTTTATCGTTCTTTCTCATAAGGTTTTAGATTTCTACTCATAAATAAACATACTCCTTTTGGATTTTCTATAAAACTGCAAAAGACTATTTAGAAGTTTTTTCTTTCGCAGTGAATATAATATCTTGAAGAATGCACAAAGTTTCCTATGCTCTTATAAAGCTAAGAATTTCAATAGACAAGTATTCCTCCTAAAAGATGATTTTCCGATGTTAAAATCTGCGTACTTGTATGTATATCTCTAAAATCGTCAAATATTTTGCCGATACCACAAGATTGATGATGATGGTTTTTACACTCTGAAAGCCTTATGCCTTTTCTACTATAAATACTACTTAATATAAGGAAAACTCTATGGGGAATATAAATACATAGGCAAAACTGTTTAATGGGCAAAGTCTCTGAAAAGTAAATAAATATATAAATAAATATATAAGTATATAAATAAATCCATAAATATATAAACAAACGAATACTTCTCAAATATAAGAAATAATAATTCCAGGTAGAAGGAACTACCCTGCAAAGGAAAATGTGGTTGCCAAACATACTTCAGGAAACCAGAACAGGTGTGGTGCAAGTCGGACGGTCCAGCGCGGAAATTAAGATTGCTTACGTTCATTTTTATCTCATTGATATTAACTACGATATGCATCATCAATACTTTGCCTAGAGGAATTAGAACATTTTCTCGTTTTACCTACTCCATCATTTTTGGATAACATGAAAATACTAAAATACAGGGAGAGGCAATTTGAAATATTTAACTACTCACACTCCTTATGGTGAAAATAGAAATCTTTAATTCCACATTCTTCAGTATTACCTAGAGTATATACACTTTGGGTCCATAAGTTGTGTCCCCACTGCCACAAGGATGGGTACGACAATCAAGACATCGTAGCGTTATAGTCTTTGAGACTGAAATTGTCTGCTGCGTTGTTAGGATTATCTTGATTGATTTCCCTTAGCGAATCTTCCTTTAATTTACCTGCTTATTTAGGACAGAGATAAATTATTTTTTGACAGTATAATCACTCCTTATGCTTAAGCAGTTGTTAAATTTTTGGAGGCTGCACTTCCTCACTTAACTAGCATATTGGCATCGCCTGTGGTTTTAGTTTGCCAGTGTTTGTCTTTGTCCCTACGTACTTCTTATAAGGAGGTAGGAGCTTCTCTCTTTATGTGTAAGAAGCGAATTTTATTTTGACGTTTCACGTTAGATTGTGATTGCTCTTCTTTTTTATTGTTGACCACAGCTTGGCATCGCAGTGCAGATACTTAGAGAATCTCAGACCATGGAAAAGTTTCGAAAATACAAACAGGAAATGTCTGACTGCATGTAACAGCTAAATGCGAGTAGACAGTGTGCTGCATACAAACACAATATTGCACCGCAACCTGAATACTAATCAAGTTTTACAAAGCTAACTATGGCACAAAACTTAAATTGAACTGACGAATACCTTTGGGACTTTGCTGTGTAAACATCTAACAAGGCTAAGTTCTAACGGTAAATAGATTTCGTTTAAGGAAGACACATACACGTACCAAAGCGATTAGATGTAACTTCGTAACGAGGCCATAGATGAAATGTTAATTTTCAAGGAAAAATAAATGTTTACTAACTTCAGGGTTAGGTAATGTTCAAATTTTAAGACATCTACCAGTCTTATTGTTAACGGCGAATGTATATGTCGAAGCGCTGTCTCACTCTGTGGTTAACTGCCATTGTTGTTGTTGTTGTTGTTGTTGTAATTTACGTCCTCCAACGTTGTCGTATCGGACGATGAATGAAATGGGTAAAATGATGCTCAAATGAGCCCAGGGTCCAACGAGCTTAGAGTTACCCGACATTAGTCTTTTCAGAATAAGAGGACACGCCGGATCTCAACCTGACCGAGGTTCGAACTCGGGACCTCTTGAACGTGAGGCAGACACGCTACCTTCTACGCTACCGAGGCAGGCAGTTGCCGTTTTGCTTGCTTCTTTCTTCTCCCCTGTATAAATTATTACAGTTTACTTATTATAGATTTTGTTTTTTAATTTTCCATCTTAGGTATTACTTTTATATGGTTTTATAAACATCTTTTAACACCTGATTCTGCAATGTGCTTAACCCAGAAATTTACTGACTATGCTAGAAATTACAATTACAATAGAAATACGTATTGTTCTGACGTAGAAGGAAAGCTCAACTCAGTTTTATTAATTGAACTTCATTAATGCTTACATTTTCAGTACTTCACAAATTTACTTCGCCTGTAGTTAAAACCCACGTCAGTTTCTTGATCATATTAACATATTTATTTGTATAATCATGTTAACACATATTAACACTGCATTTCACCTATACTTTTAGTGCCGCCCAATTTCTTAATGGCCCGCCTCTGTAACGTAGGTGGTAGCGTCGCTGCCTTCCATTCAAGAGGTCCAGAGTTTGAATTTCAGCCAGGGTGAGTTATCTGGATAAGAATTTTCCAGGGGTTTCCCTTATCCTGAAAGACGAATGTCAGATAAGCTATATGGATGCCGGACTCCTTGAGCCTAATTTTATTAATTTCATTCATCGTCCGGTAAAACTTAACGTTGGAGAACTCTAATACAATATGAAAAAGTAAGTTTTAGAGAAACCTCTTACTGTCTGCGAGTTTTATAATAACGCTAGGGCAAGCGCAAACATTTAATCTCATAATACGGGGTCTCGCTCAATCCTCGGTTGAATTAATTTCGAGGTTCCTATTTGAATTTTCGTCTGTATCTAAGGTGTAAAACAAGCAGTTTCATATGGGCGTGTTAATTTAAACGAGCGAATTTATAAATACAAATATATGAAGTGCTTCCAATCTTCAGGTTTATCTTTGAAAACAATCTTCTTGGCCTAGTCATGTTTAAGTATGGTAAGGCAGGTTACCAATGCGAGAATTACATTGCAATATATTCTAGTTACACAAAATAACCAACAGACAAAACCTTCATTTAAGACAAAATTAAGAGAGAACACTCCATTAAGAAACTGAGGGAATAATTCGCGTCATTTTTCTTTGAGTCAATAGATCGGAAACCCTTTGTTGGTCAAACAGCAACTGTCTGATGCACGTGACAAAATATCAATTCTATTCCACTTGAGACAAGGCGGGACTTGAGATGAATTAGAAACGTGGAAAATGTAGCAGGGGTGGAGTTGGGACGGTGGTGAGAGAGGGAAAAAATGTAATAATGAAACAGGGAGACAAGCTCGGCTTCCAGCCAAGCGAATGAAAAATTATACAACGTGCATTGTAGTGTATGTGGCACAAAAATTATCTGCGCGAAAACCTGATGGCAAAGCGAGGAAGGGCGAAAATCTCACAACTTTATATTAACCCTTCCATTCTGCGTATTCTGCATTTTCCCGATGTGATTGTGTCTGCGATTTGTTCAGTAAATGTCGCATATTGATAGTATCTTCGAGAGTACGGCATTATTTTAAAACATGGAGTGCGTTGAAATGGAAATAAAAAGTTAAAGGAATGAATAGCTGAGGTTTAGAGAAACAAGTTGATTGTTTAAAAAAAATGTATTCCCTATAAATTAGATCACTGTGAGCAAGGTTAGTCTAATTCTCTTTTGAAACAGGTTTGCGTACACTAAATTTATTCTATATAATTAGTAACATCTAGAAAACGTATACGTTTCTAACTCCGTCATTTTTTTAGTATTACTGTCGTTCTTTCGAAATGATTTTCCCAGATGCATGAGAAAAAAGCCAATAAAATATTCATATGAAAACATGAAAACAACTATCCATATTGATTATTTCTTAGTCCTTAGAATCTATATCATTTAATTTACACGTGTTTAATCATGTGCGTTTTGTCCATAGCTATTGGGATTTGGATTTCATTACGTAGGCCACCATGCTGGGCCCATTGTTCCTATGCCCCAAAGTGGGGCACCCCAGGGAGGAAGGATGAGGCGAAGGAGACAGAGGGCGGCCGACCCAAGGAGCCACGGCAGTACAGTGGGCAGGGTCCCTACAGTTTACTTAGAGACTTCCTCCGACAGGCCAGGACAAAGAACTCGATCCCCCACAGCGGAACGGCAACGAGCCAGCAGCCGAGCCCTAATGTTCCCAGGCAGGCGATCCGAACCCCAAAGGTCCCTGGCTGGCGGTCCCGAAATGGTCCCAGCAGAGCAGCGAAGACCGGCAACCGAACTACCGGAGGAGGAAGTAGTTTTCCTCAGAGCATTTCATCCTGCCATGCACGGCCGAGACAGCCGCCGACACCTCTACCCTGAAAGAGACCACCAGATGAGAGATGATATGAAATGATAATGGAGATGAAATGGAGGGACAGAAAATTCGGGGGATGTATGTAACCTACCCAAAATTCGCCTAGCGACCCGGGAACACCTCCGAAAAACCCATGGGTCAGGTAGGTCGGCCACGGGAATCGAACCCAGGCATCCCGAATGCGAGCCACAGACGAAACCGCCTGAGCCCTCCCGCTAGGTTTCCATAGCTATACTGCACATGGATTGTACTGTCATCGCTCGCAAATGTAAACAACTACAGATAGGTATAAGGTGGCCATAACAACCACCTCACTGCGAGCAGAAACAAAACAGTCGCGCTATACTACACCTTGACTTTGCTTCTGCAAACACTTGCAAGGCAATGCTTCAATGCTTCTGAAAGCCTGCAAGTTCTTTTATCAGTCTGAGCAACCTTAGTAAATATTAGGGAAAAGTTTCCCTCCCCTAGCCTTCAGCGAGAATCACGTCAGATGGACTCTTTAATCCAAAAAAGAAAATGTCTTAAAATCAAGTGTCGCTGTTACCTAACTGAAGGTTCAATACACAGTAAAAATAATGTTTTGTTTATTGCAAAATCCAAAATTTTTGCTCTGTAATAATTGGATTACAAACTAATGGCAATGAACATTTTCTACGTTAAGCAATACCTCCAATGTTGTTAGCTCCACTCCCTTCAGTTTGCGTGGTTAGCCACCCTGTATCTTCATTTCACCGACACAAGACTCTTCCTTCTATGCAGACGTTTTACCAAATTGCTTCTTGGTAACCTTCAGAATGTACGTAACAATCTTCGGGCACTCTAGAGACCACTGAAAGGGGAGATCTTGTTACTGAAATTATAAATGCAAGAACCTACTCTCGAGTGATAATAAGAAATGTGGGATATTTAATATATCCAGCACTTTCTTAAATCCCTTCACTGTTTAAGAATTCGCACAAGCAGGTTATGAACACACATCACAGTGTTTTATTCCTCTCTAGTGGCAATGGCTTCATAACCATGAATAAGGAGTAAAATTAACTGGTTATGGTAACGCTTCATGGAATTGTTTATTCCCCAGTAGCAAAGTTGGAAGAAGCAGTATACATGATATGCTTCATAAGTAATTAGTTTCTTCGAACTTCATTGCACTTAGCGGGTAGTCATCTGCTGTATAAACACGAGATATTGCTAAGAATATTACACCACAATTCGCACATACTATACCATATCATACAACTTACTTCTCTACATATATACATAATACATTGTTATTATTTTGATGATCATCGCGTATTACACACTTATATCACCAAATTTTCCAGATATTCTCCTTCCCTTTGTAACAGAAGGAGTGAAACGATGATTTCTGGTTATATTTCGTTCTATGTGCATCATTTTCGGAACAGTATCTGTCATCATCTATTGAGGGTTTTGAAGCAATATTGTATATGTCGAACAATGGTGGCGATCAAGGGTTACCAAAGCTCCACGTTGTGCGCCAGTTTGAAGCAAAATATGATTGGTGAACGATGACAAATATGATTGGCGAGCAATGAGGTTTCTCTCAGGGTATGCGTGGATGGGTGTGAGAAGGAGATTTTCACAACACTGGAATGCCCATCTCCAAATTATTTATTCACTGCTTCTTCTTTTCAAACATCAAAATGGAAGTTGCCGACCGAGGGTTACCAATCTCGGTTTAGAGTTACTGAATGCTAATTGTTTATTACTCGATAAATTTTGATGACCCGACAAATATTCAAGACAGAACAAGTTGACCGCTCTAATAGGCTTCACGTCTCAGACTCCTCTGCTCGGCTTCACGCCGAAGACTGCTTATAATGGCTTCCTAGCCGCGAACTAGCCACATCGGCCTCACGCCGAAGAGTGCCCTCTGACCACAGCTGCGCGTGTATATATCTCTAACTTTCACTCTCAAAATTCCTTTTCAACCAAGATCCCTTTGTGGCTGTTTTGGTCGCCATTGTAAATGATCCAAAGAATTCCCTATTCATACACGTCAAGTGACAATTCCTTTAGAAATCTTCTAAGGACACTGCTTCTTACATGGCTTTGTTATACACTTTCCCCAACTCAACTGGCCTGGCCCTGGTCGTAACAAAGAACCAACATTCCTTTGACATCTATCACGATTCTTTGCTTCTGGTAAACCTTAATTTCGGTATCAGTTTATACCAATATTTTACATTACTCAGTGCAGATTTTCGCAAAGTCAGTTTTGCGGATAAAGTGTATTTTGAAGTCTTGGCCAATTTGGTTATTGTAAATTTCATACGCCAATATCCAAAATATCCTACGAATGTAGTTTAAATCCTCACCACATAATAAAGTGAATATAGAACATCAATTCACTATTTCCAGTTCCGTCCCAGACTTGATGATAATTTTCCCTTCTGAACTTATTGAAATTTGATCCCTCATGCCATTTGTGTAGAATTTAGTTCGCTAATTCAAACTGCATTTTAGAATGAAGTTATTGCCATTGCTGTAGAAATAGGCCAGTCTGTTCGCAGTATACATAAATAAGTACTTTGTAACAGTACACTGCAATACAAGTGCAGCATTCAAGAACTAAAAGTCAACAAGTCTCAGAACGAAGGCAATAATTTATACTTCCCCAGTTTTTCCCATGATTTTAAGGCACGAGATAACATTTTATTTCGAGGAGAGTGAATAACAAAACTATACGAGGTCATCTGAGCCGTAATATAATGACGAGTTTGGTTCTAGTGAGCATTTAATTATTTATGGCATCCAACTGATTTTGAGTTTTAAAGGATTACTTTTGCTGCAGTTAATAGATTAAAATGACCAATATTCCACACTTTTACCCCCTTAATCCTAAATAGTATTAATTTTCTTCAACCATGAAAGTATTATCCGCTGAAGAAACGTTTTATTGCAGATTAAAATTCAAGTTTACCAATATATTGTAGCATATCCGCCGTTTAACAGAACAACTTTTAAGGGGAGAGAGAGAGAGAGAGAGAGAGAGAGAGAGAGAGAGAGAGAGAGAGAGAGAGAGAGAGAGAGAGAGAGAGAGAGAGAGAGAGAGAGAGAGAGAGAAGATATTATGTACATCTGTAACACATTTTGTCTCGCGAAATACATGAACCAACCCTGCTAGGTTCCTAAAATAGGAGAACAGACCCAGGTGCATGGTTTGTGGCTAACAAAGCTCAGTAAATCTACATAGGATTACTCACCTCTGGTTAAGAGGCACATATCACACATTTTTGTCAGGATATGTATGTTATCCTTTCCTTCACCGACAAATTCTGTAAGAAACCGGCACGCAAATTCAGTTTCTGCAACTGTTTCTTACACTCTTCGGTACTCCGACAGGTTAAAAAACATTTTTCCCCCAAAGCTTTATAAACAACATTAGTTTTACTTCAGCCTGAATGATGGTTACTAAGCGGATCATTGGGTTTTAGCTACATTGATGTTTTGGCCACGCTTTGCGGCTCTGGACCCTCAGGTCTGCCACCCTGAAACCATCAGTCATGCTGAAGTTTAAACCTGACCGACTCCGAAGTGTTGCGTAGTCTCCTATATGAAGGTGGAGGTCAATTTTAGCAACAGATGGACAGCATCTGGAATGCTTCCATGATGCCTTGGGTGAGAAGCGTGTGCTGGCTGCTGTATTTTGGTATAACAATTTTATTTCAAGGTAGATTGCTTATAATTCACATTTACTGATTTACATAAATTAACTGAAATGTCCTTAACAATTATATATACTTACTTCCCGTACTCACGTATTTATTAAATAAAGAATGACGTAACCAATATGTTGAGTTTTTGCGATGCCGGGACCAACCACCATATAGAAGTTTAATCACATTTATTGAGCTTGTTTTTCCGATGTGTCGCCAGAAGGATAAAGTCACGACTCAGCAATTGAGTTGAATCCTTATGCTACTGATTGTTTACAGCAGAGTGACAAATGGTTAACTATTTAACATATAAATGGAAATTATCACTTGTTTCCTCTAGTGTGCTTTCTTTAACACAAAATTGTTGCAGGAAATATTTTCAAAGAAATCTATGTATAAAATGCTAAAGTTATTCCACTGCTGTATAAAAGGCTGTATTAATAACAACATGAGTATTTTAAGGAAGTCCAAATTTAGGAACGAACGCTCAAGAAAGTGTAAAGTATAAGGTATAAAGTCAATAGACTCCCAAAGCTCAGGTATCCCTTCATTGAAATCTCTAGACTCTCGATATGACATTCTGTGCTACTGATATATTAATTGCTTCAGTTATTACAGGTGTGTCGTCTTACGAACTAATTAGTCCACTAGAAGCGATTAATGCTACAGAGCTCTTGGTAACAATTGCATCTGTAATAACTAATGATCAGTTGTCTGCCTCTATCCAAAGCTACCAAATGTCTACGAGTATGGCTGGATATCAGACTTATTTCAGGTCTATACTGTTCATATTATTTTATTGTTACCAGAAGAACTTCCTCTCTGTTGCATCAATAACCAATTCTTCGGTTTGAGTCTAATTTGATTCTCTATAAGTTCTTTGCTAGAATGATAAACACTTTATGCATTATATTTGCAAGTATAAGCCGCTGCAAAAAATTCTTTCCGTCAACCAGAAGCAAAACGATTTAATCGTTCGCCACTAAAGCTCGTTGGTTCTTAAGAAAACAGAAATTGTGTCACAAAACTGGATTTCATTCTAAACCATTAATTTATAAGCAAAATCACCTTTATACTTTTCCCACATCTGACGAACGTCCTGAGTGGTGTCATGTGCAACATCGCTGCACAAACATGGTAACTTGAGAAAACAATCTAAGAATTTCTCCTGCTCAGTGACACCTCCTTACTCAATGATTTTGAGTATTTATTCCAATAATTATGTCCTCGATCTCTCTGTATATTAAATTGTTTATCATTTGCTACTGAGCTCTTAATTTTATACAGATTAAAGTAATCACATCCTAATGTATATACTCTTTATAAATATTTTGTCAGCTGTGCACCGATACGCACAATTTTAAAGTGCTGATCGATCATCGAAAAATATACAGAACTTAACTCATTCAACCAACTTTTGACGGCAAAAACAGAGAGACTGCGTATGACTAATACGCGTTACTGGGTGCGAAAATGTACTCAAGTATAATTAAATGCTAAATTTGTTCCAACCTACAGTCACAAACGGCCAATAGAACTCCCATGAACATTCAACAGCACTTCGAGCCAAATAGGTTAATCTGAAGAAACCTTCTTACCGCACAATCAGCATCCCCAGTAGAATCAGCTGTCCACTTCTCCACATAAAGCACTACACTGGATTATGCTTACTATTACGTTGCTTTCACTGATGATGGTCTTGGAAACTTTGTAAAGCAAATCCACGTACCTAAACCAGAAAAGAAAGACAATTATTATGCAAAATAAGTATAATTACAACGGAGTAAGTGTAATAGTATAACGTAACTCTATGCACAGAGAACATTACTGCCTAAAGGTACACGCAATTATTTAATCCTATTTACAGCAACTATCTGAAAGAGAAATTGAATTGCTCACAAGATGAAAAAGAAGTAATCTTTAAATAGACATTGACGGTCATACAACTCGAATACAGCATTTCAAAATTTAAATATGTATTTTACTTCAACCTCTTCTCTATGCAACGAGCGATAAATATAAGAAGGTTCCCCCAGAAAATTAAATCGTGTACCTTATATCTAAAATAAAACTAATATAAAGCTAAAATAAAATAAAACTAAACAATACTTTAAAAGTTTTAAAACAAAATGCCTTTTATTTCAGAATGTAATATTAGATATGCTTGTGATCATAGACAAGCATTACAACAAACTCCTTAATATAAACGAGCACGTATTTTCTGTACTAAAACGTCATACCATTTCTCTGCCTATAGTCATTTACAGTTACTTTAATAATATGCTTAACCACTCCACTCTGATCACCCTCGTTTAAAATTGCTTAAAAATGCAGTAAACGAGGAATTCAAGTGCAAAAGTTTATACGAATCGATGCAGATATTTCAGAAATGGTTAAAGGGAACAAAGATGCAGCCAAATTGTGTGTTTGAATTATCCTGTTCTTATGCATTTCTGCCCAGTTAAATGAAGAGTAGCTCATTGTCATTTAGAAATAATTGAATGTAACAAATGTATTAAGATCATAATATTCTAAGTAGAGTTACAAAAACCAACGCTATATTAAAACAAAATAACAAAAATGAGTTTCCAGAGAGAAATTTATATGGACTTTGTTTCTTGTTTCTCTGCGGGGAGCTCGCTTCCAAGATTTGTAAAATTAGTTTTGTTACGCTCTCCATTAGGAAATTGTTTACTGATACTTGTTTCCACCCTCTAATCAGTGAATGTTAAGTGACTGCACTTACTTCATTGACAGATGTAGCCTATTTGTGTGAGCGCCTCCATGCGTATTGTGACTCTGTGGGTTCGTGAAATTAAAAGTCCAATTGCACCACTCAAAAAGTTCTTTATTTCCACCGACTTACAGTTGAACACTTGCCAATTACACAGAATTACGTAATGCACACAATTACGTTTCACCAGTTTGTCTGTTACAGTTCCACTGCCGCTCACAGTTACGCACACTCTTCCGATGCACATACACAGTTTTCTCGTCCGTACACTAGCACGGCACTGCTTCGCTGCTCGCCAAGAACTGGCTGACATCACTCATTGCAGCCCTTTTTATAGGAATATCACTGTTTTCTAGAAGTCTCTGGTTTCAGTGAATCACCGCGAAGATTCCAGATGGCAGGCGAAGGGGGAAGAGGCGGCCAGCGACAAGTGACTCTTCCCTAATCATCCTCTCAGTTAGTGACTGAGTTTAATGGGAGGGTGTGGCTCGGCTGCCTCTGGTCCCTTCTCAGCTGTCGTTGGTCGGGCTTTCCGATAATTGGGTGACAGTATGCTTTAGATTGTATACTATATAGCAATTCTGTGATTGCTTTGTTTTCGAGGCTTTCAAATCGCTTTAAAACTTCAGCCTACAAAATAAATGGTGAATTAAAGTAGCTGTAATTACGACTCGAATAACTCAGGCATCTCTGGGATTCTATGCACCCCAAATTTAACTACTGCGGGTAAATGTAAATTCAATATACAACCCCCACCATGCAGCTTTCCCTAACGATATTCCGAAGTGGAACCTCTAGATAAAGGGATAGACAGGCTACCCTCCTTACACATGTGTGAGAAAAGTGTATTTTTGCTTTCAGTACAAGACCTCAAATCAAGAAATAAACAAGGATTTTCCAGAAATCATACCTTTACCGAGATTTTGTGGCATTATAATCCAAATGGAAAATTTATAGTGGAACACGTGAAATCACATTCTCAGCACGTTTCTGAGTGTTAGGGAGCTAATAAAGTGCACTCATAGTCATACGTTCATATATAACTGGCATTCCTTTCCGGTTAGTTAACTAGCGGCAGATAACAATCAGAATCCCAGACAATCTATTATTATCATCTTCATTTCGGTTCCTTAATATCTCCTCTTGCATGTTTTAAAATGATAAATATAAATTTAATAAATATAAATAAATTAGAATTATACTATAAATTTAATATAAATATAAAGTTATATATACAACTCACTATAACTGCATCAACGAAGCTTTACACCCCTAAACTCACTAGTTGATATCTTTCAAAATATTATCGGTATTGATGAGAAACGGCACCAGACAACATTAAGGATTATTATGTTTAACCTCTTTTACTTTTTGACCTCCTTTGCTCTCAGAAAAGTACTTCACGACCGTAATTTTCTAACAGCATAATAAGGTAAATATTTGGTCAAATGCTTTCCTGTAATATCTTGGCAAATTTACCGTAAACTAAAGCTTGCAACACAATTTTATCGCTTTATCCATTGACCTGATGCTTAGAAAATCAACAAAATCAACATCAATTCCCATAACTACCTGTTATGTTCTGATGTCTGTAGGGTACTTTCCTCTCATTCTTCAGCATTTACGTTTCCACACCATGCTTTGTATCCATATCTACTGGGTTTATTAGAATTGGGCTTGCATATTTGGGTGCAAAGAATCGTGCTTTTTCACATGAACGCAATCCGGTTATGTTAGATGATGGGTGAGAGGACCGTGTAGGATAGCTGAACTTAGATGGGTTCGCCTGTAAATCCCTTTACGTCTTATACATGTCGCACAAAAATAGCTTCGAAGAACGTACTGCACAACCAAAGAACATACACATTCGCATTTGTGTATTCCCCAATAAGAACATACACATTTCCTATGACCAATCTTGTACACCTTAAACCTGTTGCTCACCCGAACATCTTAGCTTGCAATTAACGTATGGCAACTATCTTGCGTAAAATGAGAGTGGTCTAGGAACTCCGTAACTATCCTAATATTTTTTATGTAAATGTAAATTACACTGCATTTTATATCAAATATTCATGTCATATCCTAGAACTGTACTGAATATTAAGTACGGAAACTGCTCTTTGTATCGCACTATTTTTCCTACTTTTATTGTTCTGTTATCTCTCTCTATCTCGATCTCTCTCTTTCTCTGTACAACTCATGCGCGCGCGCGCGCGCGCACACACACACACGCACACACACACCTTTTTCTAAAAGTACTGGAACCTACGGGACCCAAAACATATGTATTTTTCAGTGAAATCGCGATATCATATTTTTGGATCAAATACAATATTTCTCACCTTCTGGTTAAGTGGTAGCGAAAGAAATATGGATAGAATGTATAAAAATAGACCAAATCGCATTGCTGACAATTTAGGCATTCGTACGAGATATTCCGTACGTGTGTGATCCGCTGGGCTAATCATGGTACGGTAGCACTATGCTTCACAGCAGCGCCGCCGCCGCCGCCGCCGCCGCCGCCGCCACCGCCACCGCCACCGCCCGCACCATCACTGGTGCTGATGGCGGCGGTGGTGGTTGTTGTAGTGGCGGCGGCGATACTTTCATATTTTCGGTTGGTAAGATGTGAAAATAAAGCAATAGATGTTAAACAATTTCTTTAGGCACTTTTATGCTTATTTTAGATATTTAACACGATAACAGAGAAGCACCATAATATATTTAAAGGAGGTGATGTAACTTGGCCATTATTAACAGTGTTGTAGCAGATATCTGTGGCACATCAAACGTAAAAAACGAGAACAACAAAAGAATAGAAGGCGAATAAGAAACAATCAGATTTGTCTTACGAACCAGTGCTTACGCTAGACACGGCCGATCAAGTTATCAAGTACCAGCCCTCTTACTTTAAGGACGAATAAGGAATGTAAACAACGAACCGCTACGGGCATCATGTATTCTGTTAAGAAATTGCTTGAGCTTTATTAAATGGTATCCATTTTATATATGACAAATTCGCTTATATCTGGAACAGTCAAACATAATCATTTGCGATATTACCTGACAACGTGATTATTTAAAATAAATATGCTCGACAACTTTTGGAAGCTATGGTCTTGTTCCGAAACTATATTTTCCTAATTTGTTATACTCCTGCGTATAACCATTAGGTTTACCTTTCACCATCCTGGCATAACAAACTCCTGAATCGCAAAGTTGTATCCTTGCTAACACTAAAGGTTCATTTAACTTAGCCTCACCTCCAGGCTGCGAACATTAGCAGGACTAGGCTTCTAAGCGTGTCACCAATTAATTAATTTATGGGCTAACAAGAGGGAGACTTTTATATATTTTTTTAGTAAAGTCTGTTTTAACGTGTGTGCAGTTTGACGAACCCTTATAATCGTTTTACAACACCGACCCTCCTTCTCCCAGT
Organism: Mantis religiosa; assembly: GCA_030765055.1. Classification (NCBI taxonomy): domain Eukaryota; kingdom Metazoa; phylum Arthropoda; class Insecta; order Mantodea; family Mantidae; genus Mantis; species Mantis religiosa. The sequence goes on along the minus strand of CM060948.1, from coordinate 58,772,273 downwards.
CTTTTCTGTAAGGTTGCCATCTTTCTCGATACGTCATGGGTATCGTACGAGGTTTCATTTAAATGAATTATCTTACTTCCATCACTGCGATACTTCCTTAGTCTTGACATTATATATAGGAGACCGGGAAAAGTGCAGTGCCCATAAGGAAAATCACAAATGTCTTGCAAATGTGCAACTAATTCATCTAAGGTGGGCGCTCTCCCTTTTGCGTAGAATCTATAAATTTTTCGGCGAATTAAATCGCATGTGAAATTACCGAAACGTTAGAGAAACGTTTCTTTTTGTTTTCACACTTGATCCCCGTCTTTGGTATTCCTTTTTTTCACACGTTTTCTTACTGTACTTCTGTGAATACCCAGAATTTATCATCAGGTTCATTGCACGACTCATTACCAAGATTATTTGTCAGCACATATTCATATGTGTTCAAAACAAGCGCTTGAATTTTCCTAGAAAGAGTTCCCGTTATAACTTTGTTTTTTTAGGCTTCTACAGTAACATAACTCGGCCCAGCAGCACTTTCTAATTCATTCACACTATTGTCTTCACTTTGATTATTTTCAATTGACTAAAAGTTATCTATTACTTCATTTGCATTTACCACTGCATTTCCCTCCCACGGTCTCCACATCGTGACATACAAGGAATTTCTGCACGTAATGAAACAGATCAACTGGAAGTTGGAACTTTGGCAACTGAGACTCCACGTGGAGTAAACATGCGACTGTCACTTCCAGAAAATCAGGGTTGCTATTGGTCCTCAATGACAGTGTGTCATTTCTGAAATGTGGAGATAGATTAATGACGGTCACTAGTGGGCGATAGGGTGAGTTTCCTTTGTGGATCAACTGCACTCGCGTTGACTAGACGGACTTTAACACATGAAGTGTTCAACAAAGCACAACAGGCGAAGTTAATGGTCTATCCAATACTTGAAAGTAGCGAATGATTCAATCCACAGGTATTAATTTGTACAGAATTTAAATGCGGTTACTGCAATTCATTAACTTGGGGTGGAATTGAGCATCGTATTTGACATCTATAATATAAGTAAAACATAAAAGCGCGCAACAAGTTGGCATAAAGCATCACACTTACAAGCCGTTATGTCATAAGCCTTTGCTTTTTCAGTGTGTTCTACGTCATATCACAGATTTCTTGTAGTGAAACCAATATCGATTCCCCATTATAACCGCATCTCACCACCTGATATTAAGGCACATACATTTAAAGCGTCAACAGTTATATACATCTTTCATAAAATATATCTTTGAAATATAGCAAAACGACTACCAATATGGCAGTCAGGTTTTAGCTATCAATGAATAATCAGTACACCGGGGTATCATTTTTACTTTGTTCTTCGTAAATTTGGAAAAGGCAAGAAATTAAAAGCAATTATAAGTAAGAAATTATACTGCATAAAGTTTGCAATAAATTCCTATCTGTATTCGTACTTTGGAAACCTCACCAAGTAATTTCTTTGGTAGAAATATTTTTGATTCTCTTCGCTCCTGCTTACTGAATATGGAAATTATCAAAATTATAGATTTCTGAGCATTTATTGTTTGGTTCTCCAGAGACGATATCCGCACATGGACCACAAACCATCAGATAACAATTAACGTGAATTCATTTTTACATTGTATAAAATTACTTGTGCAGTGGATACAATAACCAACCGTCTTGTAAAACACAAATTTATAATTGTCATAAGCATTATGACAACTTAGAACCAATTCACTTGCTTTTAGCAGGAAGTGGACCGCGATGTTGATGTCTTTCGATGTTCTTGCTACATGCCTGCAATACATTCAGAACTTTCTCATTTCTGTGCTAAAGATTTTGAAAATTTATTTCTTAAAACCTCAAAATCTTCTTGTTTCTGAAAAACCGAGTAACTTTATTTTGAGGTTCAACTACGTAATGACCAACTTAAAGTTACAGCTGTCGAGACAGTGGTTCCCCTTAGCCATCCCACAAAGTAAAGTATACCTCACTAGGAGCTATAGCCTTGTAGGTTATGTAAATACTAAAACGCAGGACTAAAATAAAGATTTGACACTCAGTTGGCACTAATGAGTAGACTTCACCAGTTCTGAGTGCAACTTCAGATTTAAAAAAAAAAAAAAAAAAAAAAATACTGATAGGCGGTATGCATCGCTAGAACATTTGAGTATATTCACATACATTTGACCTGCGAATGATTATCAGAAATGAAGCTTAACATTAGAGCCTTGAACTTCAATAACATGAACCGTATGGAATTATTTACTGTTTTATCCGTTTTTGATGTACCAAACTGCGAACTGCAAGTCACCATAATCATAAAGTAGTCAAAAGGGAAGTTTGTAGTGCACCAGAGCTTTGATAAAACAGAACGCCATCAAATGTCGCAAATGTTAACTAAAAGTATGTATTTGAAAACCTTAATGCATTACAATGCCATACAATTCACTGGGAACACTAGCGCATCCTGATCTATAGAATGAACATCGAATTTTTTATTTTTATTTAAAACGTGGTGATTGAATAGACTTTGTAGAAATAAATGCACAAAGATCAATAAGTATTCCTGCCATGATCCTGTGAACAGAAGTGGAAGTCCTTAATCGCTTATCCCACAGAGTAGAGAAAGAAGTTGCCACGATTTGCAACACTTCTGATAGCATCTTTAATACTTTCGTCGTTGACGAATTTGCTGCCACCTGCTACAGTGATGAGAACGAGATTTTCTCTCCGTTTGTGGGTAAGTGTACAATAAGTGAACGCAGTCAACGCCACCTAAACTGATCAAATAGAGGCCATTATAAGAGATATTTAAGCTAATTGCAAACTGTTTAGGGAAAAATAGACTGTTTATTTTCAACTCAGCAGAAAAGAATCAACCACTGCACTACTTCATCTGCTAGCTTTCGAAACATCACTAAGCTTACCGTGTCAAAGAACTATTTCTGTATTAACAATAAGAAATGTAAGTTCTAAATTACTGACATTTAGAGAAATCCCTTGCGACCGAAAGTGTAATAGCCCGAGCGTGGTCTTTAGGTGGTACGGCTTGCCCATATTCTGGTACAGTATATCACTGCTGTAAAATCTAAAACAACGTAAGCTCTCAATTTCAGAACTGCATTTATTTGACGAATTAAAGACCCTACAACGACGCCTCTTGAACTTCATATTTGCATCACAAATGTCAGTTTCAATGCTCTTTGACATTCAACATTCTAGGAAATGTTTACCTTTCTAATTTTCAGAATTAGTATATACGCGTTCTCCTGCAACTCTCCGATTTCTCATGTGTTGGGTTTTGACAGCCTGGACCGAGATCAAACGAGTTTCCTTTGGACTAGGTTCACCAGAATGTCTAGTTACCTTAGCTACTCTGATTTCTACCTAATTCATTCTAGTCACACGTAGATTATCTGGCTAATAACTTCTTATCCACTGGTACAATTCTATCTTTGCTGCTAACATTTTGTATGGATTGTAGTATATGGAGGTTATTTATTCTAATTATTTATCTACTCTCCTATTGTTTACTTGTACGAGTATTAATCCCACTAGCTCAATAATTCTGGTATCATAGAGCTCTACAAAGTATTCTATTGTTAGAAAAGTAAGATGTCTAGAGGTGGAATCACATTGGTAGTTCCTTTTGGGATATTCACTAACTACCAGGCTGAGCGGTTGTCATTCACACTTGTTCACTGTTAAATTATGTTCAACTAAACACATTAGCAAATTTCTGTTACTTCCACTTGGACATCAGCAATTAATGCAACAGTTTCGCAGCTGTTGCAAATCCACTTGACCAGATGTCGAAGCTGTAACGTGCACATTGCCGAAATCTTGTACTAATCAATTAAATCGAGATTATATTGTGATGGGTACCTAACTATTCGTTACCTTTAGAACAATCCTACACGTCAAACCAAATTATATATGCCTTTCTGTGACACTTTGTGGCGTACTCTTTCCTTGTCCTGCCAACTTCATTTATTGTTGTGCTCATTTAAAGGGTACACATTGCTAACAGAATAGAACCTACCTGACCGGTAGTCAAATTAGAAAAAGAGGCAAGCAAGAAAATGGAATAAAACTCGTAACCCTTCCAGTGGCAACGAAGCATAAGCTATTTAAAGGGTACTCCTTACAGCAGTTTGAAATAGCTTGTATATTCAGGATAAAATATTCTATTTCTTGTTTATTTTATTGCCAGATCGGTTCAGGGAAGAATTTGAAGCTAGTAGCTTAGTGGGACATAAAGACGTCTTTTCAGCCAAATTTCATATTATTCTGCAGCCTACAACGAAACACACTTTGTGCGGCTGGTATTAGTCTGAGCTCTTGATTTGTAACTTTCTGTAGTTCTGCATTGTAATGTAATTTTCAGATTAACAGCAAGATACCTTGAAATGTTCCAGATTTGAAATATTAATATCCAATATCACCATTCACTGCAGATCGCTATTACAAAATTGTGAAATACTTTTACACATACGTGTGTAAGTATTTTGTAATTCCGCTTCATTACAGTGAAGCCTTACCTTTCTTAATAACCCTTACTGCATTTCCTAAACACGTATTAATATGAAAATAGGCACTAAGTATCTTGTTTGCCCTAATTTGAGTGTTGCGAAATTTAATACGAACTTTTTCCTTCTTGACCGTGGAAAGCAATGCATCTTTGTTGAGTTTTATTTTGCAACAAATGCAAACCGTCCTAGTTTCTTTTGTATAATTAACATATTCCTATGTAAGTAATATTCCACGATGAATGAAATGGGTGAAATGGTGCTCAAATGAGCCCAGAGTCCATAGACCCCAGAGCTACCAAACATTCATCTTTCAGCATAAGGGAAAACTTATGGGAAAAAAAAACTTCAAATAACTCTGACCGAGACTCTCCGGGAGAAAAATAAGCGACCAAGTGTCCCACTGTGAATTCTTTAAAGGCAAGTGTGACTTCAATGTAGACTCAGCAGCTGGATTGCATCTCGGTCCGATGCAGTTGGCACCGAGTATGCGAGTAAGGTATCAAGAAACATGGGGATTTTAGTAGAGACGTGCTGTTAGATTTCTGCGACTGTCAAGAGACGAGGACTTGTGCACTACGTATTTGTCACAGGTAATACAAGAGAAGTGCCGGAGAATGCTTGCGTAAACTAGTACGAGGATTTCCGGTTTTGGAACGGATAAAGCTTACGCAGACCAACATAGCGCTCATGTGGAAATACCATGAGAAACGAATATCCAGTTGAATAGTTGAATGCCAAAGGAATACACAGCTCAAATACTAGACAACCATGGCACTGCCGTGTAGTACAGTTGGATGTTTCCTTAAGAATGAGGCCTGAGTTAGATATATATTTTATGCCATTGTGATGAGAGTAATGCACCAGTGAGGTAAGCGCTATGCAAAAGGGCCAGTAAACTTTGTAAACTTATAATTGCCGTAACAAGGGCGCAATGAGAGGTAAGACAATAAGACAATTTACCGAGTGGGATGGCTCAGGCAGTTTCATCTGTGGCTCGCATTCGGGTGGTCCGGGTTCGATTTCCGTGGCCGGTGTACCTGACCCATGGATTTCTCGAGGGTTTTCCCGGGTCACCAGGCGAATGCTGGATAGGTTAATTACTAAAGGCCGGAGGCGTGTGCGTTTTTCCACAGGTATACTGCACATGGACTGTACTGTTTTTGCTCGGGTATGTAAGTAACTACAGGTTTGTACAGGCTGACCATGACAACCGCCTCACTGCGAGAGAAAACAAAACAGTCGCGTTATACTACGCTTTGAGCTTGCGTCTGCATACATTTGAAAGGCAATGCTTTACCTTGTTTTCGACGTATGTACGTTTGCTGGCCATGCTGTATGTCCAACGTCATTCATACTATGTGTCCACTAACTTGTATCGCATGCGAGCGCACAACTCTCCGACCTTTATTAATTACATTACCCGAACCTCCTGTCCCTCCATTTCATTTCCATTATCATTTTACAACAGCTTCCATCTGGTGGTTTCTTTCAGGGCAGAAGTTTCGGCGGGAGTGTCGGCGCTGCATGGCAGTATGATATGCTCCTGGTAAACACCTCCTCCTCCGGCAGGACGGTCTCCGGTCTCTGGGCGACCTAGTGGGCCGCTTCAGGACCACGATGGGTAGGATGCAGGTTGTACTGGTCTGCCGAGGAGTTTCCAATTGGTTCATATTAGGGACCCTGCCCTTTTCTCTGTCGTGACTCATTGGATCGGCCACTCTGTCTCCTCTCGCCTCATCCTTCCACTTCGGACGTAGGTACAGTAGATAAAGTGTGGTCTAAGTGCCGAATCCCGTCCGTAATATTCTATCCTATCCTGTAAGAACATTTTGTTCTCAGTTAAATGTGTAGCACTTACTAATGTTATCAGAGGCATATTAGCAAAAGCGGGGCAACAAAGTTACCCTGGGAGACAACAGCCATTATTTTAAAGCAAGCTGATCGCGTTGCTCCAAAACATACACATAATATAATTTCCTATTAAACGTCGTCAATGAAATGAAAAGCCACCAACCAGGATGCCCTTTGCGGTAAATACAGAGATTGTGCGTTTAGCAAATGGAAATTCTTAATTAGTGTGGAATGGTGCCGTTAACAGCCAAAGTATTGATGCGACGTAACTGAGGTACCTGCAGCACAACGAAGAAGTGATTCTTAAAGAACCTTTTCTAACAATTTCGACAGTCACTAAGAGGTAGCTTGGGAACTTGGAGGCTTATCAAGTTTGCGCATTGAAGTATCAGTGTATTTCTAGGTTGGTAGAAAATAGTGAATGTGAAAAAGGCAAGGAGGCCCACTATTTCAACACAGCTTAGGTAATAATGATCATTACCATAGACATTGCTACTGACCAAAACTTCATGAACGAACGAAGTCCTTTAGAGATAAACACTTAATGGGTAATGGAAGTATAAGCCTTGTAGCACTTAAGGTATGCTGAAGTGGTTGTGAGGAGGCGGATCAGTTCCACATTTAATCTACAAGTTTATTCGAACTATGTGCCCAAATTTTTTTAAGTTTCTCAGAGTGATGTTACCAACCAGGTTGTTTCTTCCATGTAACGGCATAAAGGAGGCTTGGGAGGTATCTGTTACTCAACTTTCAACATGATCGATAAAATATTAGATAGCACACAATTATAGTTATTGTAATGGGTTTACCTAAGGCGTGCTTAATCTGGTGAAAGATTTGATTGCGGTGTTGCTGTGGTTGTTGTTATAACTATATCTGACGTTGCCAGAGACGACGCTTTTGGTGTTTGGAAGAAATGACGCTCTAAGAGGTGAGTTGTGGACTCAGTAAACACGAGTATAAAGAGTTTTAATGAAGGGTTTCTAAGGAAGTTTGAATCACATCTCAAGGGTGTGACAGCTGAATCCACATATTTAGATTTATCGCTATTTGTTGTCAGTGCATATGCGTATCAATATGTCAAGGGAAAAGATCCTAATTATGAGCTGAGTAATGAGTCTCTCAGGCTGTATCCTAATATACAATGGAACCAGAATCCTAAAACTATCTCTAAATGCTCGGAATCAAGCTAAGTGGCTCAATGTAAACAGAGAGGGCAACTTCTTTAAGAATATCTATGTTCAGAATAATCGGCTATACCGGAGGATTGTAAAAATTAAAACAGAGCTCATTGGAAGCGATCACTTGTAGGGTCCTCGAGCGTCACCTGGAGCACACAACGTACATTGCGAGTCAATTGGAGTTGTTTAAGACAACACAACCAAGCTTCATGTTCACAATTTTTACAATCATAGTTCTGATATATGTACGATTCCCCTTCCACAGACATTTCTTGGTCTGCTATTTCCTAATGACTCTTATTTATTACATCAAGAATGTCTTCTTTCATATTCTAATCGGTCATCACAATGTCAGTGTGTTCCATTACTTCTGTATGAAGTCTAAATGGATACAGTAAACGTCCAGGTCCAAGGACAATTTCTTTAAATATAACATCAGAAACGCTGTGTACTATGGCACCATAACAGTTGTTTCTTCGCTTGGTATGTTTGTCTTCAATTTTTCCACAGTGTAACTGGCAAAATTTATCCCATTTAGGGTTGCTTCCAGAAACTAACTTTTTACTTAATTACTAGAACCACTTCAAACATAGAATAGACGAGTACTAGTTCCCTGTCACTGATTTGATCGTAAGTTCCGATAGCGACCTTACACTGTCTTTAGAGACAAAGTTAACCCTATTTCGCCGGAGAAAGTAGAAGTTACCAAACGCACTGATGAGATAGAGATATCTACACGCAAGCACGCACATTAAAGAAGATAATAAAAATATTCTAATTGCACACGAAATTGCGTCGCTCTACAAATGCGTAGTGTTTAACACCCGCTTTTACTACATACCGCACCGCAGGCGATGGCACTGATGATACATGAAATGAAGATGGAGCACCGGTGGAATGAGATGACGGGGGAAACCGGAGATCCCGGAGAAAACCCGCCCCAGCGCCGTGTTGTCCACCACAAATCTCACTTTGCGGTCGCCTGGGATCAAACCCGGGCCGCCTTGGTCTAACCACTGAGCCACGCTCTTGAATGTCATTCGGAACAGCTATATGATGAAACAGCTGTTCATACTCCGTTTTATCCAATACAATTCTAATGGAAATAATCATTTCTTCCACACTAACACTGTGTAGGCTAAGGTTTGAATGAATAGAACCAGAATGAAAAATTCAATGCCATAGCCGCTTTCCGTGCGGTTGCTTTAACCATCCGAGCTACTATGGCCAACATGCCAACATGACATTAAGTTCTCCAACTGACTCGTATATTTCCCGGTAGACCACTACGGGTTCTCATATGCTATGAGACACGCACCTTTTGTGGCGACTTACTATGCTGTAAGTACATAAGTCCCAGGCTTCATAGTTAAACCAATATGTTATTCAGGTAAATTGATGGACATTTTTCACGCTCTTTTAATATCGGTCACCTGCCATTTATTGGCTTGCTAAAGTAAAATTAAATACATTATTATTACAATAAATAATTCTCGGAGCTGATTACAAGTAAGGTCTTTTATTCCAAATCTGGCTCCAACAACCAGTCCTTAGGTATTATTTCTTTTCTGACTGAGGTGAAAAAAATGCAAAACTGCGACAGAAAGAGCCAAAGAGAGAGACCACACTATTGGTTTCGAACTAAATGAAGATCGCAAGTGTGCCTTCTTATTGAATGATGTGCGATTTTTGCTAAGAGAGAAATGTGGACCAGAACACTGCAATATAATTATATTGTACATTAAAGAAGGGTTGAATAGATACAAAATATTTTTGTTGTAGTACAAGAACAGGCATCTCTCTTTTAATAAGAGACTGATATTATAATGCAATTCTAAAGGTGTAATTAAATACTAAGACTTAAAGACAATATTCTTTATTTATAACTTTGAAGGATATTAGCTTAATTTAACTTAAAGTCTTAATATATAGACATGTAGGACAGCTGAAAGTTGTTGACAACATGCAGTAAGGCTGAATGGCCTGCATTGTTTATCCAAATGCACTGAAATTCTTTAGTATTGAGGTTCAAGCTGTGTATACTAAATCCCTAAACACTGCAAAGAACGTAAGACAACAGTGGTTAAGATCGCTAACAGACAGGGAAAAGCCGGCCTGAGTAAACGTCAAGACTGTACAAGGGGGACAGCGTGTTACATGCGTCATTTTTGTCCATAATTTACTAAGTGTACCAGATTGCATGCTTTGCAATCTTCATGCCTGAAGTTGAGTAAGAAAAACGCAAAAATTACAGAACAACTAAATTCTACAGACGAAGTTATATATCTTAATATCTGTAAAAATTAATTAAGGAATATTCTCATATGGATTTTAAAATTATTGTAACTGTATGGGTTAGAATATAATACACTTTTAAACTTTGAACTTCGCAAAATTTAAAACAAAAGTTAACCCTCATGACTATATAAAATTAATTCTTAGACTAAGAAATTAGAATGTGGAGTGAAATACAGCTTTATATTAAAATTTAAAAATGTGTATAGGCTAATAAGCTCGTCTATATAATTTACAATAATCATGCATTAGTAAACTTCAATGTAAAAACAGTAAATAAATCACAATAAAACATAAAGATAGTGCATTTTGTGATACACATGGAACAAAATTCATTTCTACGATAATGCATGTTATTTGAAACACCTGTGTAGACATGAAGCCGTACTTGGAGATTCATCTCCAATTTCAATACTAAGCATGTGGAATCCTTTTCAAAGTGTTTTTGAACCAATTTTTATTCTTTTGCTTCGCTTGCCAAGTACAGACCAATTACATTCCTGCGCGCATTAACTAACCGAACGCTACGTTCTGGAAGTGCGGCACGCATCTTTCTTCCTAAACTGTGGAGCTAATTCTACCCCTGGTACTTTGAATGCATCCCTAAGGGTTTACGCTTTGCATCTGGATCACGTTGCAATCAATATACAAATGTTAAAGCGCTCGGAGACGGCCCACTGAGAATACAGACGCACAAGTTTCACTCTCGGTGAACCTTAGACAAACGGGGGATGTTGCAGGGTGCTTGGTCACCCTCTCACAACGACCAAATAATTGGATCCCAATCCGCCTCCGAAATTCGGAGCACAGCATTCCATACATAAACGCTGTTAAGTTGGGAACAAGCGGCCGTAGAACAAAACGGTGATACAGAACCAGTGCCAGTTTAACAGCACTTATATCTGTCATGTTCGGAATGGTTCATTCCTTTTGTCCTTTCAATAGCAGATGCAGTGCAAGTAGAAACAGTTATTTCAGTTTCGTGTTTGAATAGTTTCAGACCTGTTGTAAATTCAAGTGCGTATAGAATTTTATCCCAAATTTTCTGTTGGCCTAATTATGCTACGAAATGGCGTTTTCACTTAATTTAACCTTAACTGGATACATGTTTAAGTAAATTAGGTTTCACTTTTCCTTTCTTTTCCAATTTTAGGAGACAAGTTCTAAATAAGCCTGTCAATGGTTTAAATACATTATTTTAAGGCAATGGTATGGTAAAACACCCTGCATCTTGAAGCGTTCATTTTATTTATACAATCTTTTTCACTACAAAGCCATAGTTTACGCAGAATTGACGCAATGTGTAAACATTTTACTTCTTACAAATGCACCATTTTCGGCTACGTTTTGCGATACCATATTCATTCAGGTTTGAGACTAACTGGCCGTTCCTTTGAATTTCAGGATTTTGTGTCGCTCAAAAGTATGTAATGCAAAGACTAACATTTGCCAACTGGCATTATAATTAGTTGCCCGATTTAGTTTAATGGGTTGCTTGCTGCGATGTACCAGTGAAGGAGGAACTGAAGAAAATTGAGCTACTGGAACTTAGGAAAGCAAATAAGTCGCACTTTCAAAGTATGTAATACATGGCTGTGCTGCAGAATTTGGCAACAAAGTACTTAGGTTTCCCCCTTGACATTTCCATTTTAGTACAAGAATTAATGTGGTCCTAAGTGAAGGTCTATGGCAGGCGAAACAAATAAGAAATTCGCTGTTTCGTCGGTAGGAAAGCTGAGAGAAAATGCATTAATGGCAACAACGACTGAAAAATGGGTAAAAGCAGTTAATCATATCTTTATATGATATCTTAACCAAAGATAAACGCAACGTCACCCTTCTTAACCTCCCTCTCCCTCTATATCTTTTTCTTTCCCTCTCTCCTCCCCGTGAATTCTATCAGCTTGTTGATTGGCGCCGAGTATAAAGTACGAGGAAAAGCCCAAATAAAATCTTTTGTAGGAAAGCATGAACCAAACAGCAACTGATCCAGCTTGACAAACAATAAACTTACACAAAAATTCTTGTATATAAAATACTTTTATGACAAATTGGGAATCAATTCATCAGTATTGCCGTTTCGAGCAAATTCAGGAACTAATTATGTAAATATACCACAACCGTAGTGATGCAACCTCTTGTATTTTAGGGAGAGCAGTTTTAAGTTAGTTCTTCTTTTGCCAAATAACAAAATGCTCAATGTTCATTTTGGATGCTCTAGTTTGTTTCAATTCAGGTTATTTTTGTCATCCCTATACTATCGCAGAATATATTTACGAGGACACAAAATACCCTATTTTGGCAATATGAAGTTTAATATAGCGCTATTTTGTAACTTTCTCATTAAGGAGACTTGTTACCATTATTCTTACCACTGTACGTTGTCGGAATTTGGTATCCCGTAACTATTCTGGTTATGACGATGTTCGTTATCCTTCAAATTCTTAAGCAACAGAAGCGCTTTGAACGTGTACTTTGTATTTTTCGCCGCTTTGGTAGTGGTACTAGACTGTGACAAATTTGCTACAGATAAGTATGATTAGAGATGAAAGCACGTTTTTAAAAGCATTCCGGAATGGTATAAAATATACATTGAATATTTTAGCAGAAATTGAATTATGAGAAGTGTAAGGCTTACTCCAGAAAATGATTCAAGCCTTAGATAGCTAATGGGCAGAGGCTTGCTGAAGAAAGTAATGAAAAACTGGACCAATTGCCCTCAGAATTTGAGAAACTATAGGGAAACGCATTTTAAAAATGTGTTTATATTAACATTCCTAAACTCAATATTCCATGTTATTGTTCTCTAGTGTAACTGTAAAAACAATAATTCTCTTTCTATAATTATGAAAATACTTGATCGCGTGTTACTCAATCTGCACATCGCAAAAGCAGCGCGGCCTGTTACGAATAAAGCTCATATACTAAAATATTGTTCCAACAAGAAGCAAGCATACCTCGGTAGCGTAGATGGTAGCATGTCTCCCTCACGTTCAAGAGGTCCCGAGTTCGAATCTCGGTCAGGGTGAGTTACCTGGATAAGATTTTTCCGAGGTTTTCCCTTATCCTAAAAGACGAATGTCGGGTAACTCTAAGCTCATTTGAGCATCATTTCACCCATTCCATTCATCGTCCGATATGACTTAACGTTGGAGGGAAAAAAATTACAAAAAAAGCAAATGCTACATACATTAATATTAACTAGTGAAATAAATTTTACGAAAGTATGAAACTATTTACGCATTTCCCTCGCAAGCAAACAGTTCTAAGCCATTACATTCACACTTAAGTATATCTATCTACGGTTTCACTTGACGGATCTTCTGTGATCCAAAAGCTTAAAGCGCTGTAGTAAAGTAATGCAAACAAAGATTTAATCGAAGCAACTACTAAATGTTATATTTGATATTTCCTTTGTGATAATGTCCAACTGCTACTGGAATTGAGAATGACATCTGGTTCAACGTAAATATATACTTTCTGCATTTATACCTTCTACCATTTAGCGGGAAATGAATCAGCTTGAGCTTTTTGCCTGAATGTTGGGAAGTGGATAGTCGCTAAGTTTGTGGTCGGCTTCACTGACCATCGATCAAACATAACTTGCATGGCGTTAAACTGTTTCATAAGCTTTTGCAATGTACCTAGTCAACACTAACCACGCATAACTGACAGTGTGTCAACTTTCACCTCTCTTAACATAAATGATGCTTAGCCACAAATGATTACAAGGTCCATTTTCACTGACTACGAGTGTACCTTCAAAAACAAAGGAGAAGCGTAGCGCTTATGCTATGTCGTGTTCTAGCGAAATTCTGGAAAGCATCATTCGATAAGTTATCGCCTAACAGAATACCCATAGCTACAATTTCCTGCTTGAATGGCATTTTCATATGACTATTATCAAACATAGAGCTTCGTGAAAATATGCTGTCCATCCTGCCGCGGTTTTCCTAATGATTACTCGTTTACTACGAATTGGCAGAATATTTATGGCAATTTGGGGCTTTTATACTATATTTATCTCCTGATGAAATTGATGAAATGGATACATAAAACAGTGGAATAAATGGCGTATACAACACTTGGAAAATTTACTTAGTAGTCATGTTATCTTCCAAATATAAACCATCTTGTACGAGTAATTCGACTGACACCGCAACAGTAAAGCAAAACCGACTGTTATCACATGATTTACTATACATGGGGAACAGTGAGTGAGTGTGTGGTGTTTTAGGGATATGAATTCATTCCTACTGTGTGGAAGTGGGGGGTAATGAATTCTATTCCAGCCAATGGAGTGAAATTCTCGTTGACCTCATCCTTCATTCATTGGCTGCAGTAGAATTCCTTGTTACTTGTCTTCAATGCAGTAGGAATTGACTCATATGTAACTTTAGCCAAAATAATTCCTCCACGTGGAGTAAAGTGCGTGACTGGAGATGGTATGACTTTAATGTTCTGAAAACATTAGTTACCGTACGATATCAGTCTGATTATACAATGGGCTGTACCTAGAAAGCGCGGGCTTAGAGTACCAAATACTGATTCGAATGCTTTAATTAAATTTCTTATTCCACTCACCATTAACAACTCGAATGGCACCATGGTGAAATATCCTGTGGTTAGTGGAAACTGTTGTATCACTAGATGCAGCAAATTTATTTTGTTAGCTTATTGCTGTCTTAATAAGTTTTCCCCAGTATTTTCCCAACTATCTGTTTTTATAACCTATAGTGACATAAATCTACCATAAATATGGTTGTTTATAACTCGATTTACACTTCCTGCATGAATATTTACTATGAACTCGACAAATAACATTACAAAAGCAGCAATTAATATGCATTACTCACTTAGTGAAATGAAAATAACCCCACGTTGTTTTGCACCCCGAGGTGCTGATTTTTCATATTATATAATAAAACAAGCCTACCCACAAGCATAGGAACCTGAACACAGTAACTTATTTTGACATCAAATTAGTACGGTTTAGCACCTCCAAATTCCCAAAATAGAACAGAACAGTTAGCTTTGCTTTTTTAGAATTAAAGTACGCTCCTTTATGGGAATTTTAATGATCAAAGCTTAACGTAAAAGGCTTCTAAATTGTTGGTATCCCACATATATTTATAATCTTTGGATGTATTATTGAATTATTTCAAGCTTTATTACTCTTTTTAATTAACTTCCATATTTAAAACAATATGTATTATTGCGTTGGTTTTGAGCCAATCAACTTAAAATTTATTTCGACTGGCAGAAGCAAACTCCTCCCCCAAGGAACTAAATAAGAAATGATATTATATAAGGTTGTTTGGAGACAATGTATATGATGAAATAAAGTATTACTTCTTAGGGTTGCATTGGTAACGGCATCATATATGCATTCGTCAAAGCATCGTCTTTCGTACTCGTTTTCTTAGGGTTCACTTTGGCTTCTTCTTTCTTTGTGCATATGTTCATTCGGATTTACCTCTTGTCTTTGGGTGATCCTGTTTAGGCGTTAGTTCTTTAGTCTTTCTAATACTTCCATACTTGTTTAATAAGGTATCTGATTTGCATTCACTGTTCACAGGCAATACTTAGGTCGATTAATTCTGGCGATAAGGTGCTGATTCCGCTGAATATGAAGTGATATTTTCTTTTCCCGCTTTTTCTTTTTTTTGGTTTCTATGACAGTAGGGGTGGAACAAAAAAGAATGTGCTCCGCGCACCGCATGAAAAGAGGTAACAGAATTGTCAGAAAACGTAAATGAGCAAAATAATATATGCGCGGGCCATAAATCGCTTGGAAAGCGCCACGCATAAAGCGAGGTTGGCGCAATCGAGTCAGCATTATGCAGACAATGGCCATCAAAACTACAAAGAAATTGGAGAACACACATATTTTCATTGTCTTTTAAACAAACTCGAAAAATGAAATGCACTTATCTTCCTCCAAGTTAAGTGTAACGAAGTCAAGAACCCCTTGAAGAGAAAAGCGAAGCAACACTACATTACATAAGTGTAATCCTCGGGATGCTCAGAGAGAGAGCACAATTATCAAAACTTTCTTCTACCTGCTACAGCGATAAAATATACATATGATTTACATAAATGAGGCTCCCATAATTCTTTTATCTGATAAGGTATTTAAACACGTTTAAGTCAAAGAAGGAACTTTACACAAGTTAGAATATATGTGTGAATAGAGTTGAAAAAATACGTCTTTGTGTCAAGAAAGAGGAATCGGAACAATTCTGAAAAATATAGGTTCGTATATTTTATTAAATAAGCTTTAATGTGGCTTCAATAGGTCACCATATATGCAACATATCTAAATTCCTTCATTATTTTGTTGGAGTATATATTTTCAAAGGTAACGAAAGATTGGAGCGAAATATATGAACCTTGACAGAACGTTCTTTACACAGAACCAAGGAACATTGATTCTCATCAATAAAAGATATTTAAATTTACGCAAATGATTGATGAACAGTAAGTAATCCTAAGTAAGGTTAGTGGAATGTTATACACGAAGTTAAAAATCTCTTTCTATTATTGCATATTTAATGTTTAAAAGCAGCAATTGCAAGTTTGAACCTCAAGTCAGCTATGCATACTTCTGCAACCAACGGTTACTTGTCATTTATTAAATAATTTGTATTTAAATAATTATTAAATTATTTGTACCTTTGTACCCAGGACGCCCATATTTTCGTTGAATACGTGCTAGAGGAACCTGATCTGGAAATGGCCTAAGAAACTTAGTGCGCGTTTATCATAATCGCACTAACTTCCGAAATATTAACAATAAAGTAACGTATCTGTGACTTTCTGTAAAATTCAACCTTACAACTTCCTTATGAAGCTTCAGGACAGTGCGCTAACATTTATTGCGTTAAAATATTAACAGCACAATCGCATTCACTGGCTTTACGCTAGGTTTTATTTCATATTTCTCAGTAAGTTTGTACGAGTTCTTAAATTCATATTCGGGAATGTCACCCCCTTCATTCTTTGCATGGAGTTATATTAACGCCTTTCGAGATGGTAGTCTTCAAGATATTTTTACTCTGGCAATACTACACGTTGCACTTTCTGACAAAAAGCGGCCTGGCCAGAGCTTTCATCTGCATATGAATGCAAAGCGTTTTTTTTTTCGAAAAAGAAAAACTAACGACAGACTGAACTGACTTTTTGCCAATTGCTAGGATCTAAGTTGAGGAGTACATATTTCCCCCCAACTCCCCTCCCCGCCGCTATCATATATTACAGCGTTAATTTCAGGAACATCCATTTCGTAAGCTATTACTTCCAAATTTGTAAGTATGTACAACTTCATTCCTTAAATATATTATTTAAAAAGTTATTTTAACGTACACCGTGAACACGCTCAGTAGTTCATTTACATGATCGTCGTCCATGATTGCTGCGGTATAACATGAATACACACTGCAGAATTGGCAAGGGAAACCTAGCTTTTCACAAACACAATAAGTTACAGCAAGAGTACATTAAATGTAATTATCGTTTGACGTAAAAGTCTGTAAAGAATGCACTGCTTAGAAAACTTTTCCCCTTGTCCCCTTTGATTTAGGACCAGCCACATCCACCTCGCTCAACAACTGGAAAATTATTGCAGTGATATATTTGGATTTTACGGCTGGTCAGTTGGATGCGAATAAGGTATCGAGCGGAGCCCGTGCTTTATAGGTGAGGGACCTTAATTGTTATTTCTCTATTTGTAGAACTCGCAGTGAGTAAGGGGTTCTGATGTCTTAAGGCGGTGCGCGTAATTCATGTTGAATATATTTGGTTCACCTGATTATTAAACTATATTTTGTTTTACTATTGCGACAAAAATACAACAAGAAGTTACACCAAATCACTTTGTCAATAGAATTTTAGCCAAATACTAGCTTACAATCACTTTTATTGTCTACAGATATACAGAGTAATCACGATAGTGCAATGTTCCTTTCTCTGTTGCACGCACCAACATGTGCTACTCGATCCTTTCTACTTTCACAGTCTTTTACACTTTACAATGTTCTTCTTGTCGGCTACCATATAAAAACTCCAACACTCACCGGTCAACTAACATCCAGCAACCTTAACTGAAGTGTAGTGCACTCCTTGCAGACTACTCTCTAACTACTCTGCTCTCACGATTCGCTGAGATTAGTTTTTAAACCTGCTTTTATACCCTGATGGTAGCGCAAAAAATTTTCCATAAACCGAAATCTATTGAGTCGGAGAAATGGAGCATCGCCGAAGTCGAATCTTCCAGTTCTACCCAAATCGAACAGTCGGGAAAACATTAAGCGAAGTGAAAATACGGCTCGAACTGCCGGCTCCGTGTCGAAACCTAGTTGATGACCCTGAATGTTCCACGTCTTACTCATGTCGACAGCAAACAACAAAGATGTTGGAATTGGTTGACTCACACCTTATCCTTTTGCGGCAGACACTCGCCGACGCCGTGACAATATATTGTTTACTAACAACCATTTTCTCACTATTCTCACCACCATTAACTTTACATTTGTCCTCTGCATCACTTACGCGTCAAGCCATCTGAAGCTGTATTCAAAATGTGTTACCAAATTCTGTGGATATGATATCTATACTTTTACTCTCCTTTCTCATTCAGGTAATGTGTTTTCCTATCGATACGTAATAAGTCTTCACTGATGATCCTCATAAATGTAATTTTCCGGAGAGAGGTGGAGAGAGAGGGAGAGGGAGAGAGATATAAAACGTACATTCATTCCATTAACAACATAACCCCTTCAGGTTTTCGCTGAAATTGGCATCTTGTTGACAAGAAGGTCTTTCACAGATGTGGCAAGGGTGGAAGAAACTTGAGTCCTGACATGAATCCTTCTTGTGCCTGCGTGCGTTTTCTTCGACGCCTTTCAAATTATCACCAACTACATTCCTACAATATTTAACATATGTAGTTACACTTGCAGTTAACTTTGAAACTACGTTTACTATTTTATCAAATTAGGATAATAACCTCGCTTCCTACTGGTGCTGTTATGATTTAATAGTAATTTTACTGACTAATAATCAAATTATGATTTTCTGCATATCCATTAGTTTTAGTTATACTGACTCAATTTGTAATCAAACCCTTATTGCGCTTTGTGGACACGTCTATGTTGGTGGTACATTTGGCAGATTGAAATTCCATAGCAATATCTTTCTTTTCCATTCTTTACTCATGGATATGAAGTAACGAACTTCATTCATGCTTATATATCTACCTATATTTATCCCATATAATTCGAGTGTAAATATTCCTCTATAATAAAATTAACAATTGTTCTTTCGGTATATTTTGATCCGAAAAGGCCGCGCTGTGGCTCAGTGGTTAGACCACTTGGCTCTTACCAAGGCGGCCCGGTTTTGATCCCAGGCGACCGCAGAGTGAATTTTGTGATGGACAACACGGAGCTGGGGCGGGTTTTCTCCTGGACCTCCGGTTTCCCCCGCCATCTCATTCCACCAGTACTCCATCTTCATCTCATGTATCATCAGTGTCATCGCCTGCGGTGCCGTATGTAGTAAAAGCGGGCGTTAAACACTACATATTTCATTTCATTGATCCGAGAACGCCGCAGCATGTTAGGCTCCCATCAAAGACTTCACCGTTTTATCTGCAAGCGCTTATCTTTGCTAAACTAGAAGCACATGTTGTAGTATCGCATCTGGTACAAATAAAAGCCTTCTGACTACTGTGATGCTGGATCAATGAGCCGGGATCCTATTATGGTGTATTTGTATTATTGCCATCTGTTTACTTATAAAATAAATTGCCTTATTCCCTGTCAGAATGGTGAATAATGAAGTGTCAACATACCTGAATTTGAATCTACAACAACCACCAAAAATACTTAATGACCGTTTTATACCAACCTTCACCGTGTCTACGTGAGCATCATCTTCAGCTGTCATTTATTCCATATATTCAATTACGAAGCTGCAGCCTGTAACAAAATATTAATACAAAAGCGTCTCCTAGGTGTCATTAATTCTACGTTTTCTACAAAAATTGTGCCACGAAACACTTTTTTTTTTCTCTGTGAGCCTTTACTTAGCCCTGAATATCCCTGATTGAATACTTTTGAATATCTCTGCAATGTAGGCAGGTGGTATTAATATTTGCACTTATTATAATCACAAAAGTTATATAAAATTCCACCGTCATTTGTTGTTTCTATGAATAGGCCAATTTTGCATGAGGTAAAGCGTCTTGTGGAAGGAATGTAGGGAGGTTTTTGTCTGTTGTTGCAAGTACGGTTCCTAATTTAATGTTATTTAGCTTTAGTAAATTGAAAAATAAGGTCAATATAGTCAAGTAAATTAATTCAAGGTTTAGAACTTAAGTTTGAGGATTCTATTTCTCACGAAGACAAAATACATAATAACAACAATTCTGGAATAATTTAGTATGATTTAGACAATTTCAGTGATACAAATCACACAAACATTAATTAACAACCAAATGCAGATAGCTTAATGGTGTATGCTACGGAAACAATTATTATTTGCTAACAATAAAGCAGCCGCGGAACAATTGGTCCCAGAAGCCAGAGGTCACACAAAGTTTTTGCGAGAATGACGCTTGGCAGCCAGCTGTTAGCCGCGCGCTTTTTTTCTGTCACGTACTCTACACATGATGCAGTTCTCTATACCACTGAAAACCTTAAGACATTCTCTAAGATGCCCATTCTTATTTTCTCCAGTAATGCAAGGGAATATGTGATAAAATCTAAAGATTAACTTATTTTAATTACCTAAAATGAAACATAAAAAGGTTATTTCAGTACTAATAATCAAGTACTGGATCTGACAATCAGTCATACCATCTCCTTTTGACTGAAAGGAGAACTGAAACTTTACTGCGTTTATGAGATTGTATAGAAGGTAACGAAGGTATAAAGATAACGGGAATACTTGAAATATCCTGTTAAAGACAGTGGAAGAGGGCGTTCAGAGGAAATGACCTGGGACTTTTGAGAATATGTACCACTAAACAAGTCATTGCAACCGACAAGTAATTTTTGTAATATGTTGTGAAACATGGCCATTTTTCGTTCTACACTGACTGGTCTAAACCCACTTCTAACTGCAAGTACATACTTACATCAACAGAATTCTGAAAACCTGCGCACGAAACTTCATGTACGGGATACCCGTATGCATCTTCTATTTGTTGAGAAAACACGAACAAATTTATACTTCTCACCCCAAGAAGATATTGAACACTTCGTGTTAATCTCCAAGTCAAGCACACGCACTTCAGGTAAATTGATGGAAATAATCATTTCTTCCACAGTAACCGTGAGAACCCCTAGCGGTCTACTGGGAAACATATGAGTCAGTTGCAGAATTTAATATCATGTCGGCATGTTGGCCATAGTAGCTCAGATGGTTAGAGCAACGGTACGGAGAGCGGGAGATCCGTTGTTCAAATCCCGGCTATGGAATTGAATTCTTCAGTCGGACTCTACTCACACATACTTCAGTTAACTAATACACATATTTTTATATATAAGGCACCCAGAAAATGGTCGAAATTCTAGAAAGCAAGTCCAAAACATTCGGCAAAGAAGAGCTCTAGAGAAATATTTTAGACATTTACTTACAGTTCAAAAACACATTTATGTCAAGCCAGTTGAAAAAACGGATAAGAAACCTGTGAAAATTTCAGATAGATACCTAATTCTATATAAATTATGCATTCAAGTAACCTTAACAATCACACTCCACGCATCTGATAAATACCACCATTTTGTTAGAAAAAAGAGCTTCAGATATTGGCTAGTGGTGCCACTTGAGGGCCATAACCTATTACCCCCGAATAAATTATTCCACGCTCCTTAATGATTAATCACAATAGACTTGCCTGCAGTGCAAACCAGTACTGAAAAATGTGGCGTTTGAAATAATTGAACAAGTATTGCGCTCTGAAAAAAAGACTCAAAATATAGGCAAGTACATCTGAATTACTTTCACATGTTTCGAATTAGTACTAGTTCACATATTATTGCTTCCCAGAAGAATAAGTCAATAAGAAAATAAATAACTTGCTATTTAAATATTTTAAGATAGACACTTCACTCCTCATTCCAATATTTAAAACATAATGTGACATTTAAATTCAGGGATACAACATGTGAAGAAAATAGTTTCTTTTAGAAGGTATTCGTTATAAGAGAAGCATTTTCTGCAACATAATCAACCACTACCCTCAAACAGAGCCCTACTTATGCTACGCATTTCGGTATTTATCCAACTTCTAGTTTTATACTTAGTTTTCCGCTGCGCACACAAACTGAGAATGTAGGCTAAAAATGCTTCTTTTCGGAATGGAATTACGTCACAACGAGCATTCAGATAAAATTTCGAAATCAAGTCTTCGGTTTTAATGTAACACTTAGGAATTGTAGGCAGTGGCGCAAAGAATAGGCAATATTTTCAATAAAGAACAAAGGCTTGTATTACCTTTCACAGCTCTGACATTCTCACATGCTGTATACTCCTGAGAGGCCCATAACCAGCTGCAGAATATTGGATGTCTATATCTCAAAATATATGTGATGGCTTGTGCCCGTCTCTAGGGAGTTGGCTGGGTGCACTCCAGACGAAAGACCGTCACTTCCAAGCTGGTGGGACGTTTATCAACAAATTTATTGCTGGCACCACCATTATCGCTTTTCCAATTCAGGTGTGAGCACGCCTCGGTGTGGCGGCGCACTCAAATTAAATCAACATAAATACGCTACATTTATGATAGTTGTTTTACTTAAGGGAATGGCTTTCCCATATGAACACTTTAAGGCAGGTAACACGGCTACTTTCGTTGTTTCATGTTCTACACATTTTGTATATTCATAGGCGTCCTAATCCTGCGAATGTTCTATTAGCATTTTTAACAGTCAATTGAAGCATGGTGAGATGTTGCGTGTTGAAGTGTAATTTCTGATTCGTTCGTACTTTCACAAAAATAATCGGATACATCATACATTTTCAGACCAAGTTTCGGCGTATGGCAATTAACTTAACGAAAGTTGATAAACATGGTTATATATTTCAAATACAACTATCATATTTTACAACAAAATATTTATAGTATCGTTTAAAACTAAAGTATTTATTATTCGGTGTAATAAACCTGTTCTTAGCAATTACATGGAAGCAGATCACCAAATTAATATATGTTTTCTTCCAAATCGTAATTTAGTGGCTCATAGGTTGCTAAATTACTTTGGTGCGATAACGTATTTAAACTCCAACCAAAGACTGAATACTGGCATGTTACGTACAGCAATGATCCAAAAGTAATAGTATCATTCAACTATTGTTTCATTTGCTGTCTCAGAGCTCTTCACAATCACGTTAGTAGGTATAGAAAGGTAGAGTCAGACTGAAAAGTTCAATGCCATAGCCGGGATTTGAACCACGGATCTTAAAGTACTTACACGTTGTAAGTCGCCATTAAGGTAAGTTGTCTCATGTGTTTATGAGAACTCCTAAGTGGTTTACCGCGAAAATACGAGTTAGTTGGAGAATTTAATGTCATATCGGCACGTTGGCCGTAGTAGCTCAATGGCTAGAGCAGCTGGACGGAGACCAGAAGATCCGTGGTTCAAATCCCCGCTATGGAACTGAATTTTTCAGTCTGACTCCGCCTTTCCATACTTTAGCCTACACACGGTCAGTGTGAGAGAACAATTAATTTCCATTGATTGACCTAATAGTGGTTAACTATAGAGCCCGGGCGTTTAAGTCGTTTTTTTTTAAATTTAATTTACGTCCTCCAACGTTAAGTCATATCGGACGGTGAATACATTCGGTGAAATGATGCTGAAATGAGTCCAGGGTCCATGGAGCTTAGGGTTACCTGACATTCGTCTTAAAGGACAAGGGAAAATCCCGGAAAAAACCTTATCCAGGTAACTCACCCTGACCGAGATTCGAACTCGGGACCTATTGAACGTGAGGCAGACATGCTACCATCTACGCTACCAAGGCGGGCTTAAAGTAGTTACAAGTTGTAAGTGGTTATTGAGGTAGTTGTCTCATGTGTTTATGAGAACTCCTAAGTGGTTCACCGGGAAAAACATGAGTCAGTTTGAGAATTTAACGTCATATCGGCACGTTGGCCATAGTAGCTCACTGGTAAGAGCGACTGGACGGAGACCAGATGATCCATGGTTCAAATCCCGGCTATGGCACTGAATTTTTCAGTCTGACTCCGCCTTTCCATACTTTAGCCTACACACGGCTAGTGTGAGAGAACAATTAATTTCCATTAATTGACCTAATAGTGGTTAACTATAAACCCCGGGCCTTAAAGTACTTACACGTTGTAAGTCACCATTAAGGTAGTTGTCTCATGTGTTTATGAGAACTCCTAAGTGGTTTACCGGGAAAAAAATAGAGTCAGAGGGAGAATTTAATGTCATATCAGCACGTTGGACATAAGCTCACTGGTAAGAGCGGCTGGACGGAGACCAAAAGATCCGTGGTTCAAATCCCGGCTATGGCATTGAATTTTTTCAGTCTGACTAACTTTCCATACTTCAGCCAACACACGGCTAGTGTAAAAGAGCAGTTAATTTCCATTAATTGACCTAATAGTGCTCTGAACTATACACCTTGTAAGTCTCCATTAAGGTAGTTGTCTCATGTGTTTATGAGAATTCTTAAGTGGTTTACCGGGAAAAATATGGGTCAGTTGGAGAATTTACTCACGGCCAGTGTAAAAGAACAATTAATTTCCAAGATAGTAGTTGTTAAAAATTGTCGGTTTATAAACTTTAAAATGAACTCTTATTTATTAAAGTGCTAAACTTCACAAATAAAGTTTTAAACCCTTAAAGCTTTAGTGCATTACTCATTCAACTCTGGCAACAGTTCGTATGTCCCTACTGAATTGTTTCGTTAAGTGATAAGATACAAACTGGTAAGTTGTATTATATTAATTTTAATCTCTCTATTACATACATAACGAAGTAGAGCAAGTACTATATTCGACCTAAAATTGAGTACCGAGATTTAATCATAAACACCAACATATTTTGAAACTCCCCAAATTCAGAAAAGCACTTTTACCATAGCTTCTGTGCACGTGGATCCCTGTGTGTGCATTCAGTATTATTATTTAAGTACAATATTGTTACAAATGAGTAATTTTAAATCTAAGAGTGACAGCACAATACTGTTACAAATAGAACTGTGTAGACTTACAGTGCGTCCACCAGAAGGTTTACAATCTAATCTGTAACTAGAAGCGTTACTAAAAGAATAAGGAAGTTAGATGGTAGAGCAAAGTAGCAGTAAGATTAAGATACATAACTAGGTAAAGGGAAGTAGGTGGAGCGAATGTAGGAGCTAATTAGAGATAAGTAGGTACAGCGAGTGTAGGAGCTAATTAGACTCAACAACGAGTTCCGTAATATACCACTATATACTAATCATCAAGTCGAAATACAACGCACTCCCGAATTCTTTAAGATGCTGGGGGTAAAATGGTGATAACAAGTAAATACTTATATTGAAGGCCCATACGGGATTACCATGGAGATGCATAGCCGTGTATGGTTAAAGGATGCGTGTATAGTAGCCATCACTGAAGGGCGGCATGACGACCTTGATTCTAAGACCAGCGTGACCTCCGGAAAAACCCAAACTAAAATGACCCCCGATTGCAAAAATACGCAGTCTTTAAATACTGTTACTTCCGATATGGCGACCTATTGCCAAGTCAGCGTTCCCACGCTACGGAAAGCAGTAAACGTTTTTTGCCAACCAAAGCTAAGGGTGATTATATTTCCAAAAATATCTTAACTGCAATTCGGCGTGTAAATGACTCATTACTTCAGTCAGCTACTTGTTTCCGGCCACTGACACGTGGTCGACATGAATAAACAGGAAACTAATGTCATGAAACAAAGTCATGACAAATCTCGTATTCCGCTGTTTTCATAAATCAGCAGAATTAAGGACTTTAGTATGTGCCAAAATGTGTCAACAAGACACGGCACAGGAAATAAGCATTAAATAACAAGACTGTACAATGTGATATGCTCCCAAGCATTTTTCAACCATACACGTGACAATATTTTCTGAAGATACGATATGAACACTTTTAAGAAAACTTGCCTGACCTAAACTACTTCTTTGAAAACTTTTTATACAGTCAAATATATATGAAGTATTTCAATTAAAATAACAATTGTTTAAAATATTATCACACGTGAACTGAATCTTGAATGTACAGCTACTGACGTCTTCCTTAATCTGGATGACCGAGTAATCAACAAAGTCGTACTACACAAAACTGTATATCTCGTTACACCACACAATTTACTTCAAATAGACTTTTCTGCGTAGTCAATGGTTTAAGATGCATTCCTCGTTATTAATTTCAATTCTCAATTAATTATATTCTTCTCAATATTCTTTTCTCTTCTTATTTGGTCATACAAAGAGAATGGATATTCAAAGTCATCACATATTGACAGCTCTTAATTAATTTGACTACAGCCTGAGCTTACTGGATTCCACTTTTCCCATCGTTCCTACAAGGAGATATATAATACCACCATTTCGGCACTTCTCTTTTCCTCTCTCTCTCTCTCTCTCTCTCTCTCTCTCTCTCTCTCTCTCTCTCTCTCTCTCTCTCTCTCTCTCTCTCTCTCTCTCTCTCTCTCTCTCTCTCTCTCTGTCTGTCTCTCTCCGGATTAACATGAAAAGAGAGATGAGTAAGTACTTCAAAGAAATTTTTGTAACTATTTTAAAAACAGTGAGTAGACAAGGTCATGTTAGTGCAACCTATCTGCTTCTATCTACTTATATTTTTATGCTTTACATTTATATTGAGGAAATATACACAGAATCAAGATCATGTGGAGCAACACTAGAAACAGGTGTAGTTAATGTTAACACCTGGTGCTAGAATAGTCGTGAAACTTTACTTATCTAAAGAAAACTAATCCATAAGCTCTAATCTATAAAACGCCTGTTAAGAATTGGGTACTTCACGTGTTATGAAACATATTGTAAAATCCGTGCCATGTGTGCCTTAAACAGCTTTTCCACTGAATACTCAACCTTCGTCTATCTAAGAAGTTCAGGTAGTAAGCTCGTAAGGGAAGAAAATGGACTTGTAGTGAAATTGTTGCTTAAAAGGGACCTATCTTCTAAAATCGATAGGGACAGCTAACTTAACTCGTGTTGTATATCTTGATACAGAGTGTTAATGAACTACATCGAAATACTTTCAGAGCAAGTGGATATATCTTAAACAAGATATTTGAGACAGTTCACTGCTGTTATAGCTTCAGTAACTTATATAATACTTGTTCCAAGGTTTGGAAAGAGAATTTAAAGAATTACATTATTTTTTTACACTGAAAGATATATACGCAGTATTAGAAGTTAAGTTATATGGCTTGTAGAGCGTTACCTCAACATTTTAATAAAAATGTGAAAACAACTTAATCACACAGCAGTTTTGGGAGAAATGTGAAGAACCTGTTTCACTGAGTTATATATTTGGGGAAGTGAAAAGCACATATGTCCACGTTAGTACCGTTGAATGTTTAACATAAGTAAAGCCCCTATATTAAAAAAATTAACTATCCAATTATGCAGCTTGAAATATATACTTAACATCATAATGAATACAATGTTACTAATATCCAATATGATAATTCTTCACCGAATGCCATTTAATCATTCAGCAACCTCGAATATGTTAATAACATCTGCTTACCTGATAACCAATTTTGAAGTCAATCAGTTTTCGCATTACGGTCATCACAGTGTTAAAAATGTTAGATTTTCATCAACCTTTGCAGATACTACATGAGATTATGTACTTCGGATCTAATGAACACAGCGGCTATCACAACACTGACTGATTTTGGCGATCGCAGTGATAATTAAGCGACTCTGGCTACAAACAAACGGTTTTACCTGTGCAATTATTTGACTTTATTATTGCAGTTGACGTACTTGTTATAGAAACATTATCATCATTACTATAACGTTAGCATTACTACTGGCACTATTATCTTTATTACCAATATTATAAATACTATAACTATTACTACTACAACTATTATTACTATACCTATTATTATAATTATCATTACCACTATCATTAGCAGTAGCAGTAGTAGTACTATTAGTACTATTGTTATAATCATTATAGCTATTATCATCACTATCATTACTATGATTATCGTCGCCATCATTATTATTTCTGCAACATGGTAGAAAATATTATTTTAAACTATTGAAGATAATAGTGTCAAATTAGTATCTGGTTATGCAATATATTTTAATGGATTGGATTGGATTTTTCGGAGGGGATTCGGCACCTAGAAATGACTGAACGATGGTACCTATGACCGAAGTCGGGCACCTGCGGTAGGGAGGATGAGGTGAGAGGAAGCGGAGGGTGACCAAACCCGAAGAGTTACTACAGTTCAGAGGGCGGGGTCCCTACACTTTACTAAATAGAAACTCCCTGGCGGTCCAGGCAATCGTCATCCCACCTACCGAGGCCGCGAAACAGTCACGAGGCTGGTTCGGAGACCGGAGGTTGCAACCCCCGCCCTACCAAGGTCAAGGAAGACTTCTTGCAGGCTTGCACAACCGGCATCCCTTCTGCCGCGTTCCTTAATCGGCCCTACTAGGCCCCTTCGGAGACTGGAGTCCGTCCAACTGGAGGAGAGAGTGTTCACTCAGAGCATATCTTCTCGCTATGCACCGCCGAGACTCCCGCCGACACTTATACCGTGAAATAAACCATCAGATGAGAAATGAGTTGAGTGAGTGAGTGTGTGGTGTTTAAGGGCCCGTCGACAACAAGGTCATTTGGGCCCGAGAAATCAGTTGAAATGGTAAAGAAAGGACAGGAAATTCGGGGATGTAATTGACTTACCCAGCATTCGCCTAATGATTCGGGAGAGTCCCCGAAAAACCCATGGCTCAGGTAGGTCGACCACGGGAATCCAACCCGGGCTTTCAAAATGCGGGCCACAGAAGAAACCGCCTGAGTTATCTCACGCGGTTATTTTAATGGAACACGCTCCTTTTCATCCAAAATGCCTTTACGAAATCTGTCCTATTTAGCGTCAAGTGACAATGATGAACCCCTTCCTAAAGACTTAGTCCCGTTGTGAAATGTAAGCACTATCTGGGGCTGGTGCTTCCTTCACCGATAATTTTACCGCGGTTACAGCTACAGCTCATCCCGGAACCTCTCTGGTCAGGAAACCTCTGATCCTCAACCCGCTGCCTACGGGCGGTTCAGAAGGCCCTATGTTCCACTTAAGGAAATACAGGAATTCATTTACTTCTCTACAGCCGATTTGACCGACTCTTTAGCCTCGCAGTAACGCGTCTGCTTCACATTCAAGACATCCCGAGTTCGAATCTCGGTCAGGGTGAGTTATCCTTTTAAGGTGCTTTTCGTGGGTTTTCCCTTGCCTGAAGTATGAATGGTGGGTAACTCTAAGCTCTATGATCCATGAGCTCATTTGAGCATGATTTCACCCATTTCATTCATCGTCCGATATCCCTTAGCGTTGGAGAATGTTAATTAAGAAATATAAAGAAAAATAAAAGGAAAAAAGTAAACGAAGAAAGGTCAATTTCGAAATTATTTTATACGTGATCAACGGATAAACAAGTGACTGCCAATTTCAGCAAATTCACGCATAATTTCACACACAAATTCACGCACAAATTCACACACAATTTCACAGACAAATTGAAACACAGAAGATTAAAATTTTGTCAGTAGAACTAAAATTACGTCTTTTATATCCTTTACTGAGTAGCAGTGTGGCACAAGTCAGTCTTGTCTGAGAGAGGAGACAACCTTCCACCCAATCAAACTTCAGCTTCTCCCAACTGTCATAGGTAAGAGAGCTTGCGTTCACACGAAATATTTCAAAGATATTAGCGTTGTGCATGATCTAACTTGACTAAGAGGAGCCATGTTAAGTATAACAAATCAATATAATGGTGTAAGCATTTTTTCCTGTTTTGTGCAAACAATAGGATGCTCAACTAACACTTCCGTTTCCAGTAAATTAAGGAATGCCTTAATATGCGGCCAGGTGGCCGCAGATCAGCAGGTGGTTTAGGCACAAGGTAAACCATGAACAGAAGGTGTCATGTGGAAAACGAAGATTAATGTGAGTCATACTTTAGCTGTGACGAGTGAGTGGGAGGGATGATTGATAAGTTGGAGTGGCCAACTGTCAAAAGTGATTGATTTATGACATATTCATGTATTCTGAGTGTTAATGTCATCATTTTACTCCTGCTCTTGTCTAAGACTTTCCCAAGTCTTAACGGGACTAAAATTTGATCAAAAATAAACGTTCTTTCCTATTTATATAACTTTTATCCACTTTGTCTTCTTGTAACAAGATGTTATTTTAAATACTCGCAAAGGAAGCTTTTATCCATAATTTATTACAACGGATACTGAAATACAATGCATCAGAGTATGCGTTTGAGCTGTTAGAGGTGTTCTCTATTTCAAGAATAGATAAACATATATACTGCTTCCGTGACTACTAACTAAACGTACGGAATTCAGTGCCCCCTTTCCCCTTAGATTTTACTATAAGAGAAATAATGCATACGATCATGTAACCACTGTACTTTTTCATCCACTAATTACATGTTAAATACAGCTCGCTACATATCTTCGGCATAAGAGGTATTCTGCAGCGGAGAAATCGTATGGCAAATTAACAATCTTTTCTTGCCATGGCTGGTGGTTGCGTTGAACAAATTGGTGTGGTTTCACGGGCTAACAATGATTCCTACAAGTTGAAACTCATTTATTCTTCATGACCGCAATAAGAAAGATAAGACACAGGAAAAAGGGAATTGCGGAAACTGCGCTAATAGTATCACATTTAAAGAATCTCATCATCAAACAATAGGAAGTGTCACATCGTGCTATGCTCTTTAAAAAGCATATAGGATATTTTAGAGTTCCATTTCGCAAGGCTTTATACATTTTTATCAACCGATCAAATTGGTTTGTTACCACTTGAAGCCGTGGTACTTGCTTGTGTTGATGCATGTTGTTAGTCAGGGTTTTAATTTCTCACTGCATATTTGTTTCTCAAAATTACGAAAGATAGCATCCTTTATCTAAATAACGACTATCCATTTGAAAATAAAATCGTGTACACAAAGCATATTAGACGTAAAGTATATAACCACCTTTCATAACCTGATTATGTAAATTAATTGTTCTTTCACACTAGACGTGTGTAGGACGCACTATGAAAGAGTAGAGCCAGACTGAAAAATTCAATGACATAGTCGGGATTTGAACGACGTATCTTCTGGTTTCCGTCCAGCCGCTCTAAACAATTGAGCTACTATGGCCAACAAGCTACTACCAACTACCACGTTGGCCATAGTAGCTCAATGCTTTAGAGCGGCTGGACGGAAACCAGAAGATCCCTGGTTCAAATGCCGACTATGTCACTGAATTTTTCAGTCTGACTCTATCCTTTCATACTGATTATGTAAGTTTAATAAGTTCGAAGAAATCTACTGCTTTTGTTGAGTAACGAAGACGAGCTTAGTTTTTCGAAGCTGTAACACTGAATTGCAATCACATTTCTCATTTGGAACACTTGGTTTAAAATTATGTTTCGATAGATTAGAAGAATTGCTGCCTAATACTTAGAAGTACGCACAAATGGAACCAGAGGAAGGAAAATATCTGCTACTTGTTTACGTCATGAAACACAAGTTTGATGCTTAAAAAGCCCCAGTGCACTTCCAATGGTGAAGTTAAGTATAACACAAGAAACACGCAAATAAATCAGTAACCCGTCTCGGTAGCGTGGTTGTAGCATGTCTGCCTCACGTTCAAGATGTCCCGAGTTCGAATCTCGGTCAGGGTGAGTTATTTGGATAAGGTCTTTCCGGGGTTTTCCCTTATCCTGAAAGACGAATGTCGGGTAACCCTAAGCTCTATGGACCCTGAACTCATTTGAGCATCAGTTCATCCATTCCATTCATCGGCCGATATGACTTAACATTGGAGGACGAAAATTAAAAAAAAAGTAAGTTTTTTTTAAGACGGTACTACTGTTAGTAAAAACAGAAACATTAATTAAGAAACATTAATTAATTAGCCTAGAACGTTTGATTTTAAGCTTATGGTTTCTTAGTTTGGTACAAGAAGACACACGTTATGTTTAGGAAAAGTGTACTGCACATCGCACTACGTTTTATTAAATACATACAAAAATTACGTAAAACGTTAAATGCAGTTTTCAAAGAGGTCAAAATCGTAAAATATATAGGTTACATGCCCAAATATTAGGACAAACAAAGTGCTCCATCATCGTCTTGCCTATCACCTCATCTCTCTCGTACTTTCACTTCCGGCGTTGGGCTGATCACACATCCCGCAATCTCTCGGATCCTCAACACGTTGCCTACGGGCCTCAAGGTTGCTCGGTTCAGAAGGGCCTATGTTTCACTTAAGGAAATACAGGAATTCAGTCATTCATTCAATAAAAGACCATCTACAACTCGCCGTACTTCACATTAACAAATGCTGGTAATTTCCTAACATATATTTTAATACTTTCTGGCACACTTTATCTTTTATTTTATACAGGGATAGAAATCTCAGGAGGTTAGGTCCGGGGACAATAAATCTCTACCAATAACTCTGCCGCCAAATAAACTGCATTTTTCTCATCATACTGGCTATTGGCCATAAGAGCTATTACAGAATCTTGTATAAAACAAGGAAAATCACGTTTCCTGTCTCTTAATTCCCCCCAAAAGGTTACAAAATTGTATTGACGTATCTACGGGTCTCAACCATTGACTCGAAAAAATTGGCCCCATAACTATTCGTTTATGGCGCAACATACACTGTATTTTAGTCTTGATGAGGTACTTCGTGGTTGGTCACAGTTCCAGCAAGGATAATTTTGCATAGACACATATTCAAGAAGGTATAAGCAAGCCTCGTCCGTGAATAAAAAGTATGTGTCCATTCCACGATTGTAAACCGTATTGAGACTCCACTCAAAAATGGGAGTTAACTGTTTAAGAGCATGTGTCACAGTTATTTTATATGCTCTAACTCCATAAATTTAGTATTCCTTCTCACACTAACATAAGAAATGCCCGTGTGAAACATGCCTTAGTGATACTTGTGGAAAAGCATCCAAACGAGACCTTTGTCTTCTACGGACAGTTTAAGGACTAGAACTTTTACACCCAAAAATCTTGCTGCAAATCGTACTTTTGCCTGGCTAGCTGACTGAGTTATCACGTATAGAAATACATGCTATGTGGTAGAAAGCATGTACTGAACCATAATAAACTTAAAGACTAACCGCAGGACAAAACAATAATTAACTGGTAATGACTGAACTACAACTTATCACTGTCAACTCAATACTGCACTTCCAGAGCACAGCAGATCCGCGTCGGAAGGGCAACCTTATTTAAAACAGCACTGCGGAATCATGTGTCCACATGCTGTTTGGAAAAACAAGTGTTCACGATTTTTAGTCCATTGACTCTTCCGTTAGATGCCTGGAACCGGTTCACTGTACACCATTCCGTTCAAATACTCCAAGTACAATTGTACACAACACTGTATGGCCCAGAAACACTTACATATTTTCATTTTTCAGAGAATCTGCGGCTCGGATAACAGTGTACATAATGACTGTAGTTTTTGGAACTCAGTGCACAAGCAAGGGTTCACATCTTCGAGCACAAACACCAAGGTAATTCATAGTCCCTACCATCATGAGAAATAGTTATGAGTTAACACACATTAAACGTTTATCGCAAAACTAAATTCAAGCTTAGCACATATATGCTAATAAACAAACTTTTGATGCTTTTCATGATAAATACCCGGAAACTTTTCGTAATATCTAATTTCAACCGCCTGAAACTATTTCTAAAAGAAATTCTCGGTGCGTAACGTTTACTAACTGCAACTTTGCGGCCTTCCGAAACACTTGCACAAAAGTTATGTGTTTACTGCATGCAAGTCAAAACTGTTACAGTATCACAGACAAACAGGAACAGACTACACTATGTATTTTGTGTCAGGGAATGAACTTGAATTCACCTCTGAGTACATGTTTATGTCACGTGCTTGAAAACAACTCGAATGGATTTCCTTGAGGATATACAGCAACTTCGGTGCAGATCCCTTGCGTGTACTACATAACGCTCTGCCTTCTCCACAAATTCGCACCGATCGATGGATGAAATTGCTAGATAAAGCAAAAATAGTAAGCGGTAGACGCAAGACCATAAATTTCTAAATTACTTGGTAAGATTATTTTCATGGTGTATCGGGTTGAGCATGTGAAGCTTCAAGCTGAGAAAATAACGGCGTTACTTTTCGATAAAAAGGCACTTCAGGGTGAGACTTTGTAGCCTCTTTCTGGCAGCTGCTTTCCTTCCTTTCTTATGCTTTTCACCAAGCATAAATGTTATTTATTGATCTTCCACGCCACTTCAGCCTCATATCCTAGCCTCTCCCCAATACAAACCTTCAATGAAATGTATTCAGTCTTCCAAACTTCCCTTCCCTTCCACTCTCTGCTTTATAAGTTATATCCTATTATATCTCTTCTGCAATATCGCTCACACTAGCATTACATTTTGTCTTTTTTGGTTTTGCTATTTGAAGAATATAGCTAACATTTCTAACCACCTCCGAAACTGAAACCATCTTCCAAGTGGTAGGTATTAAGTGGAATCGCCTTAATTGTATTAGAGAACAGATAAGGCTTGATGAACCTAACGCTGTGATTATCATCTGAATTTGATGTACAGTTCTTCTGCGACTTCTTAAAATTTTAAGACGCAGAATTATATATTACGCACTGCATTTTCAAATTACTCTAAAATCAGGTTTTCTTTGATGCAATCTATGAAGAAATTCTGATCAATGAATTAGCAATAAATAATAATAATAATAATAATAATAATAATAATAATAATAATAATAATAATAATAATAATAATAATAATAATAATAATAATAATAATAATAATAATAATAATAATAATAATAATAATAATAATAATAATAATAATAATAATAATAATAATAATAATAATAATAATAATAATAATAATAATAATAATAATAATAATAATAATAATAATAATAATAATAATAATAATAATAATAATAATAATAATAATAATAATAATAATAATAATAATAATAATAATAATAATAATAATAATAATAATAATAATAATAATAATAATAATAATAATAATAATAATAATAATAATAATAATAATAATAATAATAATAATAATAATAATAATAATAATAATAATAATAATAATAATAATAATAATAATAATAATAATAATAATAATAATAATAATAATAATAATAATAATAATAATAATAATAATAATAATAATAATAATAATAATAGCAATAACAATAATAATAACAATAATAGCAATAACAATAACAATAACAATAATAGCAATAACAATAACAATAGCAATAACAATAGCAATAACAATAGCAATAACAATAACAATAACAATAACAATAGCAATAGCAATAGCAATAGCAATAGCAATAACCGATACCGATACCGATACCGATACCGATAACGATAACGATAACGATAACGATAACGATGACGACGACGACGACAATCACAATCACAATCACAATCACAATCATAATCATAATAATGATGATGATGATGATGATGATGATGATGATGATGATGATGATGATGATGATGATGATGATGATGATGATGATGATGATGATGATGATGATGATGATGATGATGATGATGATGATGATGATGATGATGATGATGATGATGATGATGATGATGATGATGATGATGATGATGATGATGATGATGATGATGATGATGATGATGATGATGATGATAATAATAATAATAATAATAATAATAATAATAATAATAATAATAATAATAATAATATTGATGATGATGTTATGATGATAATTCAATTGCATATAGTCACACAATTACAAATTTAAGAACATGTATACAAAATGTTTCAGAATTCGAACGAAAACTATAAGGATTTATAAAGGGACTTTGTAGGCAATAATTGGAGGTAGGTATTTTCATTATAAATTAATTTTCTGTCTCCCTCCTGTAAGGTAGAAATCTACTTTCTCTATTTTACCAAAAATACATCTTTTTTGGGCCTTTTGAGCAAGAAAAAAATAGAGAAGTCATTTCCTTGTCAATGTGTGTGAACACCATAACCAAAATAAGAAAAGGCGGCTAAATGGCAAACCTGGTGTTTAGGTTCAGCATCTTCGAGGGCTAGGAAACACAGATCTTTAAGAAAATCACTCCACAGCAATGCACCTTTCACATGAAATTTTTTTTTTTTTTTTTTAGAAATAGTTAAATTTTCCAAAAATTCATGAAATGGTTTTAAAATATAAGACATATGTGTAAGATACTTTTATAACAAACCAAATGTGTATCCGGAATTTCTTGGGAATACCCTCTGAATTGCTCTTCATTCTGAATTACTTTTTCATAAATGGTAAAGCATTAGAGATTGTAAAGGAAGTCCAACTACATTAAAAATGTCGAGGATATATAAACAGATTATAGCAATTTCCTTTTCTTATCTATCTTTCTGGTATAGGCAATTTTAGATATTGATTCATTGATTTTCATTTTAAAAAGTTATACCTTCTCATAAATGTTAACTGGTCCTCGTCTATCCGTCTGTTACTCTATCCCTACCTCTCTCTCTCCCACCCTAAGGTGAGAGAATGTGAAGGCCAGTATTTAGCGACGCGTTCTTAATAGTCTTCACTCTTGTCCAACATTTTAGTAGGTATTCCGTGAATCTCCTTGAACACTGAAAGAAAGTAGAGCATACACGAATTTTTTAAAAACAGTATTTCACTGTTTTCCTATATACGTGACCACAGAGGGTCAACAGCATGTTTATATGAAATCAAATGGTAATTTAGAAAGCAAATATGGAAAGCAAACTTTCAGGGTTATATTTTAGGCAGGTATCCATTTTTAATCACTTTCCAGTCCTGAGCACTGAACACTTCGATATTCTGTATGCAAACTATTTTGTCATGAAAGGAAGTTCAAATTAATTTTCAGTATTGTAGGATAGTCACTCAATTATGGATGGTTTAGACAACGTTTTTAAAGTGCATATTAACGGCTTCTTTTTAGCGGTTTTTTACATTTTATTATAAAGGTTATTTTTGCCACATTCAAATTAGCGGCTAAGTAGCCGCGTTGTAATTTAATGAACTTAAAAAATGTAATATAAAATTTAGGTTGGCTTATCTTGTCACAACCCCACTTATATCATCGTGATCAGCGCCTAGTGTAGAGAAACTAATGGAGTTCGATTCCCCAAAGAGATGTTACGGTGGCAGTGGAGTATTTAGCCAACTGCACGCTGCCTCTTAACATATTATGCACTGTGAGGCAGAAGCCATGAATATGCCATGGTCTGTTTGAACATGCCGTACGTAACCTGTTGAATTGCCCTCAGCGGCAAACGCGCAACATCACCAATCTTAGGGTCGCACTAAAGGGGGTTTACTAACGCTAAGATTCTAAGTATATTGACACTGCGTTTGAATAAACCCCCAGCTTTTTGGCAATTCTAATATTTCAGCATCATTCTCATTAGGCAATAAACATTAAGATATTGTGATCTCTACACTTAAACTTCAGATGTAGGGAATTTAATTTACAATGTAAGTTTTCGCACCGTTTTGGATTGCATCTGCTGAGATTGATTTGTGTCTATATATACACCCGCCTCAGTAGCGTACATGGTGACGTGTCTGCCTCAATTTCAAGAGGTCCTGAATTGAATCTGGGCCAGGTTGAGCTATCTGGATAACGTTTTTCCGGGTTTTTTCCTTATCCTGAAAGGAAAGATGTATGTCTGGTAACTCCTAGCTCTATGGACGCCGGACTCATTTGAGCATAATTTAACCCATTTCATTCATCGTTGGAATGACAGCGTTGGAGGACGCAAATTAAAAATATATAACATATTGGAGTAAGATTAATCTGAAGTGCTTTGTGTGTTTTGCACTATAGAAGACATTCCTTCATAGCACGTATCGTCATTTCCTCATATGAATCATATCAGTATTACCTTTTGGAGAGGGGGGATAGAAATTGGAACATTTGGTGGTATGCATAAAAACTAAACAATTGCTTTTGCTTCATATCTGTAGCACAATCTAGCTAATGCAAATGCTAGATCATGTAGGCCAAGTTAAGCAAAAGTTATGACGGAAAGCAATTGCTAGGAATGTTATGCATAACATCTAAGAATTGCTTCAGCTTGATTACAATAGCTATGTCTGCCTCAGCTCTGCCTTTGCTAGCTTTGCAAAAGGTTTATTGCACGCAGAAATGGCTGCGTGTATGAATATTTGGGAAAGAAAGGTCTACAACAAAGGAGGAACTCCGAAGAACGTGGTTTCAAAAAGTTATATAGATATAGCAGTGAAAATGTCACCTGGTTAAGTGATTATTTTGTAGGAGAAAATCACGAAACGTGTAGTGGAGCTTTGAGTAGGCAGCAGAAAATGAGGACTTTTTTTAAGATACGTTGTAGAACCTGGTTTCCAGTTTGGAGCTGGAGAAGACATGGATATACACCAAAGCTTTTTGGAAAAAAATACTTCTTCTTTACTTTTAACTTAAACTGTATACTCGGGGGTGGACAGACCTCTACTTTCCTCTGTTTCAAAATCACATATGCGCTGACTCACGGGCCT
Source organism: Mantis religiosa (assembly GCA_030765055.1). Classification (NCBI taxonomy): domain Eukaryota; kingdom Metazoa; phylum Arthropoda; class Insecta; order Mantodea; family Mantidae; genus Mantis; species Mantis religiosa. The sequence goes on along the minus strand of CM060948.1, from coordinate 58,733,538 downwards.
GCTTAGTGGTACTCCAGGTGTTAAGCAGGGACCCTCTTTCCCTGGCAAACCTCCCTCACATGCACCTGTGCCACAAATAATTTCCTTCCTTACACTCGACATTTTATAGTCTCAACATGTAATGAAATGCATTTATTGTATGAGGAAAAGTATTTATTTCAAAATCTCACCTGCAATCTTGTTTAAGTTTGGATTATTATCTGATGACATAAGCGAAAACAGTTGTTGCTGCCAATGATTTATTTAATCTTTTTGTTTCCTGCTGCCTCCCCGACGGTCTTCTTGTTTACTAGAGCTTTCATGTTACTGATTTAGATTGTGATTTGTTTTGAACACATCCCTTTGCCACAAAGTTGCTCAATTTCCGTAATTACCGGTCCAATCGCTGTCTCCTTTATTATTTTATTTTGCCAACTTGAGATTTGTTTAACAACACTGGCTTATCTTTAATCACTCTCAAAAATATGCCATTCAACTCGCCTGCTTCCGTATCAGAACTATCTGATGACATTTTGCAGAATTCAACTAAACAGGTTCTCAAAAGCACACATGAAAACGCACAAACCCTGTTTACAAACTATATACAGTGCGTCTGCTTTCATGACGTAGCGCGCATGCGCTAAGAGAATAACACTTGCAGTGGCCTGATAGGCGGGAAGCAATTGCTAGGTATGGGTAGCTTTCAAGCAAAAGTGAGTGCTTTATGCATACAATTTATAGCAATTGCTTTTGCTTTGATCATTTGCTAGACTGCAAGCAAAACCAACTGCTGGGTTTTATGCATACCACTCATTATAGTATTAAACTCTCATGCCTGCCAGCTACCGCATAGCAGTTTCCTTGATGAACACGATGATTAGGAATCATCTGGAGATTTGCTCACGTCGTTTTCTTAGAGTAGCGCAGAGAAAACCCGAACATAGAAGATAAAGAAAACCATAAAAATAAGAGAACTAAAAAAGTCTCATAATTTAGCATTGCTTAATGAAAGCAAGCAGAGGAGGGTTCAAATTAACGTTCACTCAAAAAGCTTACTGGAAATCAGTGGAAGTTTCTAGAATGTTGTCTGAAAATGCCCTAAGCACCAAGTATCAGATAAACTCCTAGCATCCTGAAGTATTAGCTTACATCTGCTGTGTAGAAAAAGCGGTGAAAACGGAACATGGTTAAAATCGAGTGATTATCATCGTCATCATCATCATCATCAGCATCATCATCATCATCAGTAGAAGTAGTAGTAGTAGTAGTAGCAGTAGTAGTAGTATCATCATATGGAGTTCGAACCTAGGTTAGGGTGAGTTACCTGGATAAGGTCTTTTCCGGGTTTTTTCCCTTATCCTGATAGATGAATATCGGGTAGCTCTAAGCTCCATTAACCCCGGACTCATTTGAGCATCACTTCATCCATTTCATTGATCTTCCGATATGTCTTAACGTTGGAGGACGTAAATTGCAAGAAAATCAGTAATTTATAATATTATTTTACATTATTATCATTATTATCAACATTGTTATTACTATTAGCATTCTTATTACCATCATGATAATCATTATTATCAATATCATCAATATTCTTCCCTACATTCTTGTTATTTCCTCGGTTGTTTTCTGTTTCAGCCACCCATACTCGTGAAGGAATACGAACAAGTACACCCCTGCACTGCAAGACACTAAAGATAAGCACCTAGTTAACGCAGCCACGGATACCAGTAGCTAAAGGTCATGGACCTTAGACTAATTAACCTTCTTCGCCAGTAATAATCCGAGTAGTTATTACTGAAATAAACATTGTTCAGGTATATCGTTTGATTTGTTGTTACGGGGATACTAGAAGCAACGAACCGAGTATATAAGAAGGTGGAACAGAATATCAGCTTAAAGCTATTAAATATGCTATTTTGTTTGGTACTGTGGTAGGTATAATTGCTATTATCAATAATTCATTAGAAAGCGGTAAAGAGAAGCAGATATCAGCAGACATATGATGCTGCCTTAAACTACATAATTAGTAGTTACAAAGGAGTGAATGACTTTCTATGAGCAGCTCAGGTTGCAGGAATTGCAACTCTAATTTATCTCCAACTCTTCTAAACACTTAGAAACCGAAAAAGAGAGCCAGAAATAATGTAAGAAACGCTTTTGAGTTTCTGATTGGTAGCGAGAAAATCATAGGTGTTTTTTATATATACGATGGAAACATCCCAGCAGGCAAAGAGAGCTCCACAGAAGTATCTCTGTCTCTCCTTTTCTCGCCTCCCTTATATTTACAACAGGGCCATTTAGTATACGCCAGGAGGAGAGATGTGCTCTATTAACGTCACAGACATGGCTGGCAGCGCATGGTGAACATACTGCACATACTGTCCACCTTTCAATCTGCTCTTGATTGTACTATTCATCTACAAACCGTTGTCATTGTAACCTTTGTTGTCATTCAGTAGTAAAACCTCTTTAAGTGTGATGATCACGTTAAAGAGGAAATACGTGCGGACTTGCGGACTGTAAACTTGTTCTTCATTACATAAGCATTGAGGTAAATCGTTTAGAGAAAGCCGGGTTGTAAACATTGGATTATGTGGGCTCACAAGCTTTGGATTAAAACTGATAGAAGAAGGGACCTTAACTCTGTATGGTACGCCAAACCAACATTTGGCTGATAAGGTGCCAAATACTGGGCAGTTATTGTAAATTTCCAATGAAGCGAGCATAGGCAGTGACAGTCTGTGGAAGCGGAAGCTAACTAAAACAATGAATCTTGATAGCTGCTACAAATACAAATAGCCAACCGTTTTCATGCGGAAAACTGTTTTACACCGATAAACTTGCCCGTCACATGCCCAGAGTATATTTAGCTTATGGCTGGACAATTCCAGCTGTAATGAAAGTTTTTTGCTGCTGCTACAAACTGGTTATAAACGCACACGCAATATAGCAAATACCTATTTCTACTCTAGCTAAATGAAGCGCTCAATTTTGTCATGACAGTTTTCATATGCAGTATAGAAGTTTGGAGTAATTAAAATAAAATAAAATTTGGTGCAAATACTCCAACAAATCAAAATTTGGTTCTCTGATGTATTCTTGTTATTTGAAATTTAGCTCCAAATTTTCCCAAATGACTGTGTCCCGCTATCTCAAATGGTCCCTCGCCTCATCGGGTTTCGAAGCGACGATCTGTTGCCTTTGTCGTACTCGTCGATGTTGTAACTGAGGAGGTGCGGTTATCTCAGGGTCCACCAGCGGGGTATGAGTATAACTACTAAACTATGGAGTAGGTGATGTTTTTGGACTGGGAATTTGGTTTTTTTTCAGGGTTCTTGAACAAGAAAACGTCAACTCTTTTGTTTCGGCGTCAAGTTACCCGGATGTCTGCAGGTTTTAGTACTAATATTGAATCATTGCGAACTTCTAACTAAGCACTCATTCGGTGCACTTCATGCTGAAGCCTAGAGCCAAGTCAAATTGTCAGAGCATCATTCAGCGAGAAGACACTGAGTGAAATCAACCACTGTGAATAAAATTGTCTTTCTGTGTGAAAACTGTAAATCTAATTACAGCACATGCACTGTTCCAAAACGTTTTCACAGTCTGATATACGAAATATTTGGATTTAGCATACTACTGCAAGGTAAGATGGCTAAGCACAGGCAAAACGTTGCATGGAATATTGGAGCTGCGGAAAGGAATTCACATTTTCATAATAACAAGGGATTGCCGTTCCAGAATTTAAACATTAAAGTTTTTATTTGCGATTTGTCTTTTCTAAGGGATATCACGTTTCACCTCCACGAGCTTAACCTTAGTTTACAAAGTAAGCACAATGTATTATACGTTTAATAGGTTGTTTGAAAGCATTTGTGGAGAAATTGAAAATGTGGCAAAGTAAAATAGAACAGAACGATCTACTCCATTTTACATCTTTAAAATTGTGACTTATTTACTACATAATACGAAACAAAAATAGATCACTATAATTGAGGAGCCATTAGAAGTGTCCTGAGCGTAATTTTAGACGTGGAGTAGTGCTTCGGATGAATATCTTCACCCTGTTTTACGCTTCAGTTCATTTACTTGGAGCCCGACTTTGAAGCATTAATATTTAAAAAGAAACCAGTAGGGATAGCAATCGTGTAAATTAAGGACGTATCATTACGAGTGCGCCACTGTCTATCAATCTACATTGTAAACAATTTCAATGCAATTTACAGTAAAACTGTGTCATTTATTTCTTAAAATACAGTATAGAAACCATTTAAATATCTTTAACACTGCGTACCTCTATTGGATAATTAAGCAATAGGCATATTAATTCTACAGAACTGCTTTTGTAAGCTTAAGGTTTGACTAGGTCTGCAGTGGTGAGAGAGCGGTTTCTCAGACAGTGTTGCTATGAGTTGTCAAGCATTGTCGTTACGTCCTTTACTCATGTTCTCTAATGTCATTAATCATCTTTTTTCTATTCTGAGGCGCTGGGGTAGAGCAGTGGTGTCATTCGCGGCTCCCGTGGTTCGATTCTCGGCTCTGGGGTTGGCAATTTTAAGTCGGTCCTATCCACACCTTGAAGTGTGAAGTGTCCCCTATACCAAACGTGGTTCGGAGTCCACGGTATAAGCTGTAGGTCCTCTCGCCTCTCCGTCATCTTCCCTATCGCCCTAACATAGGAGGTAATGAACTCCGCCCTCTCGGTGCCTCCACCTGAGAAATGGTGTCCGGTCATCACGGAGAGGGGCGAGGTTATCCCGAAGGCCAAGGTTGCTATGTGAAGCATGTTCGTAACCAACCAACCAATCAATCTTTGTCCCACCCCAACCAAACTTTGCGTTCAAAAGTATACATCTGATTATGTCCCATAAAGCCTTGCATGCAAAACGCTAATGACGCCACTGTGCTACACCTCACCTGTTTGTTTACGTGCCAGACAGAAGGAAAAAGGAAGGAATGACTAGGGGTAAAGCGTTTCGCACTTCGGGCGCTCATCTTACCGAGCCTGTTCAACATGATAACTTTCAAGTAATCTACTTCAGATGGTTCTTTAGGAAACCGGAAACGATATAACCTGCAATTTCCCTTTAATATATTTTGAGAATGGTAGCTGCAATACAAGGTTCTTGCAAATATCAATCAACGCTTCGTTATTGGGGAAGCAAGTTAATATTAAACCTGATATATAGAGCAAGTCCTACGATGTACCATATCTTACCTAACCACATTGCATATAGACATATTGAAATCAAGGTGAGCAGTTGTATAACCACCGTGTGACCTCGCTTCGAGGGAAAACAACCCTCGCAGTAGCTTTCATAAAAATGACGTTTATTTTGTTAAGTCCATTAAATAAACGGGCGAGGGCTCAATTAAAGCAACAGCTTGGTCCAATAGTCTGCGGGTCGGAAATATTAAGGCAACCCTATAAGCTAATATGGTGATGAAAAATTAAATTCCAAGCTCATAAAATGCCTATTATGGGGAGCGCAGCTGCAGCCCTGGTGATTTGGTCAAGTACTTCCAGTTAATATACTGAATTATGATATCGGAGCCGCCTGACCGCGCATAACGACTCACTTTCAAAGTCACCTACCGTGATAGAAGAAATATATTGCAGTTCACTCTAACGCTGCCCTCACAAACTACATTTAACAGAAAATATACCTGATAGACTTAAAATTAGCAAAGAAATGCTATGAATATTGGTGCTATATTATTATTTAGAAATCAATAAAGTTACTCAGTGACCGATATCTTAAATTTCACAATTACATATACTTTACAATTATGATCCTTATAGGATAATACAATAGTACTTAGGCTGGCCCCGTAGCTCAGTCGGTGGAGTATCTGCCTGCCGTGCTAGGGGTCCCGGGTGCGATTCCCGGAGGTGGGGGTGGGGATTTTTCTCCGACAAAGATAATTCCTAATCTTCCGCAGAGTCTGGAAGTATGAATGAGAGTACCAATGTGTGCGTGATATAATGATTAAAACCCAACGAATACGAGTTAACACCTTCAACATGTTCCAAAGGAGAACGGCCGCCGATATGACCATTGGAGTTAAAGGCGGGGTATAAATGAAACAAATAAAATAGTAATTAATAATATTTTTCAATACAATTTAATTGTTTGTAAACATTCTAGATAACACACTTATTTTCTTATTAGGAAAGGGAGACATTAATATAACTGAAAATATTTTATTAACGCCAATAACACTACCATTAAGAGATATGTCAGCTGGGACAAATAGCTTAAGCTTTGTTTATGTTTGGCGGTAGTATGAACTACGCGTGTTGGATGGCTGGCTATAGGCCGCGTATTAATGTAGTTGGAGTACCGCAGTACGGCGTAGTGTCGTATCATAAGGTAGGTGTCCCTAATAATAATTTTTAAACATGGAAACTCTAAAAAGGTCACCTCGGAGGGTTTTAAACTCCCAAAGTAGACTGATTATTCAGAAAGTTTTCCAGTTCTGCCCGAAGGAAAACCAAAACGGTCTAGTTCTTCCTTTGCAAAAGAATTGTGAAAGAACTTGAAAAACGCTGGTGTTTCAGATACACGAGTTACTGCTCTAAAAAAAGCAACGTCAACGAAAAAGGAGGTTTCAAAACGACGATTCTAATAATTGCACCGTTCGCAAACCTTTTTTAGAGTATTATGAAGTGTGTAAAAAATTCCAACATTGAAGAAGTTATTCTATGCAGTAAATAAGAATTTTAATTTTGCTGGTGTACATAAAACATTCTGGCGAATATTAAAGCAAATGAGGGGGGAAACCAGGATACAGTTTGCCGCCGTAATCACTGCGATTTGAACTCCATTTAACTGATATGGAATAACATGAAGAAAAAATAGCAGAAAAGGTGTGTTCTATGACTTTAGATGCAATTGCAGGAGTAACCACATAATTCTTAAAGAACCACGTTGAGAAGGACTAAAAATGTGTGCATCAAAGTTAAGTCTATATAATAAGAATATTGACATTAAATGTCTTGATGGAAGGAGAAATAGAAAAAAATAATATTCATTGTTGGTTTGGATAGCAGTGATGAAGAGGAAGCAAATGCCTTAGTCGGATTAATGGATTTTAGAGATGAAAACGGTAGTTCTACAAACATAACAGTTGATCCACCCTTTAGACGAAATCGTCACAGATGGAAGCTCTATAGATACAGCAAGTGAATTGGATATGCAGGAATTTTCAAATCAGAATTAAATAAGTATATTTTGTTCTGCTCCTTGGCGTAGCGTATTTTCTGCCATCAATAGTGTATATACTTTTCTGACATGCTATTTATCTCTCCTCCTCCCTGATAGCCAGCCGTGCAGTGTAAATAGGTAACAGCGCCTCAACTGCGAAGATATTCTTAAATGTCCCGGGTAATACATAAAACGACGAAATTGCTGCATTATGCTAAAACGTCCTAATATTAATTCTCTAATGGGTCAAGGTTGTGCTGTTGACAGCAGTAAAACAGTAAAGTAGTAAATCGTGTGATTTACTCTAAGTGGGGAAGATATTCTGATATCCCTGATTAGAAATATTAGATACTGTCACCGATCGCATTGTTAGGATGAGCGCGGCCGGCGTGCACAAAGAGACAGATGGTGCAGCAAGGAGATAAAAGCTTGCCGAAATAGATAAAGAGACAGATAGCTGACTGCAAGGTTCAATTTCTTCTTTGTTACAGAACATCCATTATTTTCTAGAAATATGAGTAGAGGTATATATAGAAACCACGACTCGCCAATAGAGTCGTAATCGGAACTTGATAAACGTGCGCGTGCAGCTGTGTTTTGAAAGTGAACTCTTCTGTTTGTGGTCGACGACCTTGATGATCGTATTTGTGTATGTTGCGTAACTCTGCTATTGTAAGAGGTGTACAAAGTGTATTTATACGGAAATAAAGAACATTTTGAATTTCTGCAAGCTGGACTTTTAATTTTATGAGCCCACAAAGTCACAATATGAATGGATTCCTAGGGGATGGTATAGCGGGATACTGGCCATAATTTCAGTGGCTGGAGTCCAATTCGTTGCGTCTGTGCATCCGTCCAATAGGAGTCGAATTAATTCTAACATTAGCCTAGACACATCAACGTATAGTAACACCCGTGGTCGGAGTCCCTTTGCTTTAATGCTTTGAACACCTTATTTGTGCTGAAGGTTTAATTATAAAATGGACTATAGATAGTGTGACATGTCTCACTAAGTGGCCTTCGTCCGAATGCATTGTTACACATTCCCACATGTGCGCCTCTATTTCTTCATCAAGCAACACCTCAGTTGGTCGCTAAGGACATCGGGAGCATTAGTACTCCACGTATTTAGTCTCTCAAAAGAGGAAAAGTCTCTATGAAGTACCGGGAATTGAATCTGGGTGCCCTGTTACTGCAGGCAGCAACGCTAATGCAGAGCTTCGGGGATGACCACATGTACATAATCTAATACAGATATAATCAATTTGCCTTGGAGTAAAATTGCTTCCATCCATTAAATTACATTATAAAGTGCTTTGGTTATGGAAACCTAAATTGGTAGAGTAATGAAACATGTTTCGTAAATTTAATATACGTTGGTATACATAGAATAAAGCTGACAACAAAAGAAATGAGCTACCCATAAATATATTGTTTATGTAGAACTGTGTAAACTATGCTGTATGATAATTGCATATATAATTAATGCATTTTATGCCACTAAAAAATACCAAATAAAATGCGCAAGAACAAAATCATAGTCTTTCTATTACGCTTATTCTGAATCTAGATTACGCTTTGGCATTTGGTTTGGAGTACTTGTCCTTGCACATAAGGTATGGTTTTGATTCAGAAGATTATTTTACCTTTGCAAGTTTTATAAATCGTCTATTAAAAATTTAAAGCATTTTAAGTGCCTCTTTTTGTAATGTCATTGTTGTCAGCATTAGCGACAATCATACTGATCGGTAAGAAACTGTGACATTAATTATAGCTAAACATTCTTTAGAAATTAATTGTGCACTTTCCCTGAGTAGGATTGGAAAAGTAAAGTTGGACTGCAAAATGCAATGTCATAGCTGGGATTTGAACCAAGCGTCTCGCAGAGATTGTCCCTCCTCACTTGCTTCAGTAGGGACACAATTGCTCGAGGATGCGTAAGCTATAAACTGATATGTTTGGATTTAAGCAATTCTGTCATTTATAGCGTTAGGGTATTGCTCTAAAATAAGGAAAAACTCTTAACTGCAAAAAATGCTATTGTGTATTAATGTATGTGGTCACGTATCTTTGAAATTTATGGCAACATACGTACATTATTATCCACCTAAAATATCCGCAGCAGGAAAGCATACTCATGACAAACTAAAGGCAAGAGGATCCTCACCGTACTTGCGTTACAGCTTGCAGAATCGAGTTGGAATATTAGTTTTATTTATATACGTAACAAGATTAGCTTCAAATGAAATATTCTTTTACTCAAATAAAATTCTTTTTACTATATTTCTGAATAATTTTTTTAACTCCTTATTTTATTTGTCTACCTTTTTTATGAAAATAATACCAATTTTTGTTCGTTTCCCAATAGAAGTACGCTTACTTCTGCAATCTTTCGTTTTCCCTGTCTCCCTTTCTATTTCAAGATGAACCTTCAATGAATTTGAGTTGCTTCTCTGCGCTTTCAAAAATCATACATAAGGCCTACCAACCCGACTACCGACCTCACGTCCACTTACGCACGACAGTGGTGGGCCATCATTCAACTGATACGGAGCAGAGATTGATCAGCATCCCCCAAACGGAACGTTGTTTTTTCGTGACCTGAGCAGCTTCCCTAGCGTAAGCTCCTCACATTCTTCACGATGCTGAGTGGGCGCCGGCCCTATACCCGGGACTTAAAATCCGCAACCCATGGATGGGATCGAACCCGGGCCGCTTTCCGTGCCCAGGAGCCAAGGCATGCTGCCTTAGGCCGCTACACCACGGCGCAGGACAATAATCATACATACCACACGTTATATTTCAGCTATTACGGCACACATTAAAACCAAGTAATCTTCTATAAAATTAGGAAATATATTTCTCTTGTATTATTTTATGATGATAATGAAACAAAGAAAGGGGAATGGAAGGAAGAATGGAAGGAGGGAAGGTGGCAGGGAAGGAAGGAGGGAAGGTGGCAGGGAAGGAAGGAGGGAACGTAACGGATGAAGCAGGGAGGATAAGAGAAGGGAAGGGAAGAGAAGAGAGAAGCAGGGAAAGAAGGAAATAGGGAAGGAAGGAAGGAAGGAAGGAAGGAAGAAAGAAAGAAAGAAAGGAAGGAAGGAAGGAAGGAAGGAAGGAAGGAAGGAAGGAAGGAAGGAAGGAAGGAAGGAAGGAAGGAAGGAAGGAAGGAAGGAAGGAAGGAAGGAAGGTTGTGCTTGTTTTCTTTAACGGTTTGTTTACTCACAAAGCTCCTCATGCGCTTTATGAGTTAGCTATATTCAAAGCATTTTTCTTTCAAATTGCGTTAGTTCACCAGAAATTAAGAACTAAACACAAAAAGAGGGACTTATCTGCTTGAACAAGTTTATAGCTTAATATCACATGTTTTAAACAGTTTGAGTTCGTTTTTTCAATAGTTTTTCACCAATTAATAATAATAATAATAATAATAATAATAATAATAATAATAATAATAATAATAATAATAATAATAATAATAATAATAATAATAATAATAATAATAATAATAATAATAATAATAATAATAATAATAATAATAATAATAATAATAATAATAATAATAATAATAATAATAATAATAATAATAATAATAATAATAATAATAATAATAATAATAATAATAATAATAATAATAATAATAATAATAATAATAATAATAATAATAATAATAATAATAATAGTAATAATAGTAATAATAGTAATAATAGTATTATTATTATTATTATTATTATTATTATTATTATTATTATTATTATTATTATTATTATTATTATTATTATTATTATTATTATTATTATTATTATTATTATTATTATTATTATTATTATTATTATTATTATTATTATTATTATTATTATTATTATTATTATTATTATTATTATTATTATTATTATTATTATTATTATTATTATTATTATTATTATTATTATTATTATTATTATTATTATTATTATTATTATTATTATTATTATTATTATTATTATTATTATTATTATTATTATTATTATTATTATTATTATTATTATTATTATTATTATTATTATTATTATTATTATTATTATTATTATTATTATTATTATTATTATTACTATTATTATTACTATTATTATTACTATTATTATTACTATTATTATTACTATTATTATTACTATTATTATTACTATTATTATTAATGCTATTATTATTATTATTATTATTATCATCATCATTATTATCATTATAATCATGACCATCATCATCGCAATCATTATCATCATTATTATTAATTCTCGATACTAATACCCATAGTGACACTGATTTTATGGAACGGCACTAGATAGTCGATTTATCAAAAGCTTTAAATGCGATACTTGTTCAATGAATTACTTTCATATTAGTCGTTTCTGTGTACGAAGGCGGTCACACATTGTATGCTAATACAGAAATCTTCTCCTGTTTGATGTTTTGCAATGTCTTATGTTAATAATGCCAATTGATGATTGATGAGGACGATGATGATCATCATCCTCCTCATCCTCATCAATCATCAGTCATCAATCGTCATCATTATTATTATTAGTCTTATTTAACAATAGGGGATGCATAGCATTGTTTAATGAATATCTTTCAATACATAAGCAGATTTACCGGACTGAAGACTGGCCAATCCATGGCAAGTATCCGTTTGCTTATCACATTTGACACGAACACAAAGAGTTCATTTCAGCTTTTTAACCTTTGGAAAGTATAATAAAAGAATGCGTTGTGTACTATCAAACTAACACTCTAGAGTGTGTAACATTTATTTGTGTTTTATAAACGTATATGATGGAAACAATGATTATTGCAAGATTTGATTGCATTATACTTACACAATTGAGCTGACCTTGTGATAATTCGGGGTTGGTTTTTTCCTGCTTACAGCATTGTGTTCTGGATATGAGAAGCGCTTCCACAATTAGTGCCATTGATCTTGCTTTTAATGGCCTTTGTTGGTTCTCTATCAGTCAAAACGACTACTTCGTTTGTTAATAGATGTCTGAAGAAAAAACAATAAGCATTCAGGTGATATAATTAATAACGTTATGCCGAGTTTGGCTGCAATCCTCGTGGAGATTTTGAATTTAAAATATACGGATTCAAGGACTTGCCAGAGGAGGTGATAGGATAAAGCGTGAATTCTCAAGAGCTGACAGAATCCTAGGAAATCTTTACGATTCCTAGAAGCGATTTAACGCCGTATATTGAACAATGTATGTAACACTTCGATTGTGGATGAAAGCGCAATCTCAGCCATGGAGGAATACTGCCTCTTCTCCTACATCGAACATGTGTACCCAGAGTAAGTTATTTGGATTGTTAGAGAAATTGCAGATAATCGCGATAATCAATACGGAGCTTGAACTACGATATACAAGTATAAGAAGAACTACTATGGAGCAATTGTGCGCAGTTTGCTCCCGCAGAAAATTATGCGCCTTATGACCCTTGGTCCTTTTGAAACATTGAATGTAAATTAATAGGGCTCGGAAGTTGATGACCAAAAATCAAGAGAAAATGACCAATAAAATGCCCCTGAAAGTTGGGAAACATGACATAACGTTTTTTAAAAATGACCGTAAACTGTTATTGTAATTTTAACCTGTTGTTGTAATCATGAAAATTACAAAATTTTCATGTTTTATGGCCTGTGGCTTAAATCAGAAAGCTTGCATATACGCTGTTGCTTAACCTCCTCAAATACTTCTGTCGTAAGAAGAAACATTTTCAGAAGGGTGCCAACTCCTAAAACACCTATACCAATATTTGCAATTTAACGTCCCTCTTTATCACTGAACAAACTTAACTGGTCTCTTACAAAACATTCTCTCTTGCACTAGCAACGGTGAATACAAGCCGCGAGCGAATGAACAGATATTGTTTTTAATATAGATAGTGCATCTATTTAGGACATTATCGCGAGCTGATATAGTTGTAGTTTTCCCTGACTCTTCCAGAAAAGGCATCCCTCGCACAGTTTTCACGTAAGAGCAAGAGTTGTTTTTCTTAACGCTGGGAAGCAGCATAATTAGGAAGCACCACAATTTACTGCGTAAACAGTACCCGTGACTCAATACGAGATCATATGAATACTACACATAGCCGAGTACAATAAGCAGGCTCAACAATGACTAAATGTGAATAACGTAAAAAGTGCGTTTAAAAGAAAAGAAAGGCAAAAGAAATTGCAATAAAAAACACTATTTCTTAAAAAATTACCAAAGGAAATTTAAATCCCAAAAATGCAAAAAGCTACAAAATAAAGGTAGTCAATATTGGCTCACTTTTAAGAGGAATGAACTTATATTGCACTCTGTACTATCTGTGATGACTCAGAAAAAAGATCATACGAGGTATGTCCAGAAAGTAAGTTCTGTTTGGTAATAAAATTAAATTGTGTACAGATACAGAAAAATGATTTATTGCAAAAAATTCTACAAATCTTAAAACTACTTTTCCACATGACTGCCGAAATTTTTCAGGCATTTGTCATAGCGAGGCACAAGTTTTTGTATACGTTCTTCATAGAAGTTTGCCGCTTGTGTCTTCAACCAGTTGGAAACATTTTCTTTCAGCTCTTCGTCATTAATGAAGTGTTGACCGCCAAGGAAGGATTTGAGATGCAAAAACAGATGAAAGTCGATAGGAGCGAGGTCAGGGCTGAACGGGGTTTGGTCAAACATGTCCCAGCCAAATCTCTGTAGGATGTTTTTCGTCGCATTTGCAGTGTATGGTCGTGCGTTGTCGTGAAGAAACACAAACACGTTGACATCGCAAATTTGCCGATAAATTTCAATTCGTTTCACTTTCCTAGCACTCAGAAAACGAACCACAGATCTGATTTCACAAGCGGCGGGATTTTCAATCAACACCGACATTGTAAACAAGCACAACAAAGCGTACGTGGCTGACTGCGATCTCACAATGGTGCACGTTTCTTCTCCTTGATACGGAGCGTCTACCCCGCATGTGCGGAACTGTGATCGCAGCGCTGCAGCGGAGATAAATTGAAACAGAACTTACTTTCGGGACGCCCCTTGTATTTCATTAAGTTTGGAGACCTATAAATTAAATGCGCTATATTTTGAATTTACACTACTAAACACTTTTAATACATAATATGTCAAATAGTTTTCAAGCAGAATTTTATGACAGACTTTAAATTTTCAATCTTAACTAAGTGTTCTTGATATAGTGCCTTATTGTTTTGTATCTCATACCCTTTAAATTAACCAGAAATGGCGCGAGTATTATTGCTTTCTTAATTTATGATACATTTTAATAATAAGAATATGCCACAGTTACACATCAGCACTGCCTGGTGTTGCTTTATCCTTGGAAAAAAGCTAAAAGCGAACAAGCATTAGGAGGGACATTTTAACAGTTGAAGATTTATGTTCATTTTAAAATAGTAAAATAATTAGATATCTCAGAAATTTCAAAAGGGCAAACTTCAGCGCAACTGATCCCCTTAAGATTAACAACAAACTTCTTTAGACTTGAAGCAACCCAATTTGTTCTTAGTACGAAAAATCTCCTTATCAGGGCTCATACCCACTGCTTAATAAACATCGGAAGTAAATTAGAAAAAAATGAATTAAATCTGTTTTCAGAATAAAATCGATTCAATTTTAGTGCTCGCTGCTCTATAGCCTCCTTTAGGTTTACGTTAAGGATATATGGTTAACGAAATTATGTTCCCTATATTACTCTGGGGTGTTCCTTTTGAATGGTATTTCGGACGTACATAGTGCACTCTCAAATTAAAATAACAAAGTAAACCGTATAAGAAATTTTCTTACCACGTGAATCAACTTGTAACAGACCCTTCCAAATAAACTCTTATACTCTTAAAGGAGCCCTTATCTGCTTTCCACACTCCATTTATCCTGTCTCTTCCGCTGCCTGCACTACTTTTATTTATTTCAGCTGATATGTATTAACTTATGCAAGATGATTTAGATGAAAGGAATTTATCTAAACCTACTAGACTATTTGGCTTTTAAACAATGACAAATTTCTCCTATTCTTTTGACCTTATTATTCTCAACAATACATTTCCCTTGGGTGCAAGATATTCAACATTTTATCTACTTTAAAATCATTTTCTTTCTTGTCTCAGTAACTTAACTGAACATTAGTTGAATATTCAGATTAATTCTAAACAGGAGTTATTGCTATAGATTTAAACAGTCCGAGCTCAGAGGATAAACTGGACAAACACAAAAATAAAGAATTTCAGCTAGCGTATACTATGGTCTAATGCGGACCATATCTAATTTAAACTATGTTAGGCTTATAATCACCATGCTCAACACAAAATGAACCAAATTTACGGTATGGCATAAAAGCTGAAGGAAAAGGACCATTGACACCTAGTTCCAATTATTCACCACGAAATGTCAGAAGTCCACAAAATAAGCTTATTAGCGTAAACAGAATATTTTCTATTTATTCTTCCACCATTTAGTTTTATACTAGCAACTGTGGTTAAGATTACAAGAGAACAAAAATGTACGAGGGACTATTCAAATATGGAGTAAAAGCTACAAAACCCAAAAATAATATACATCACTATAACCGCAAAGTAAAGCAAAGGAAATCCACCAGAATAAGCTCTCTCGGGAACAAAACAAGGAAATAAATACAAAACACGGAGCTGTAGGGTTAAAATGAGTTAATACTCCCCAAGCGCTGCAGTCTTGATAACAGATGATCTTGATGTAGACGGATTTGAATCCTGTGGAGAGAGAAAAGATCGCCGAGCGAGAGAAAAGAATGCTGCTTCTTTAACATTCGAAATTGTATCAAACATTTCTGAGCCTGATTGGGAATAAATTAGCAAATGGCGAGTTCACGATAAAGCTGTGTAGTTATTACTGATAAACTAGGATACATATGCTTCAATTTGAAAAAAAGGCATCGTTTTAGAAGGGACTGCAATACCTTTGATTTATTGGGCCTGTCTCACTAAATACGGAGAGACATCGGTTAGTAAAGGATGATAAGTGGGGTGTAAAACCTGGTAGGTATTCCTTCTAAAACTGAATTTTCTGTACAATAACGGGTAAATGCTGATTTTAAAGGTGGGGGGGTTTTACATTCATATTGTTGTCGCAGCTAAGTTGACGACCGCGACTTGATGATTTCGTCTGGTCACCTGCATAGTAGGACTGGGCAGTTTATGGCAAAGCTACTGTGTACTTCAACAAAGAATGAATGCTGTACCTTCACATTTAATTGCATTAAGTGCAGTGCATCAGCTGTTGAACAAATATTTTAAAGAGTAAAGTGAAGTTTCAAGTTTGGCACCAGCAAAAACGGAGTTGCTATTACTGTTAAACAGAGCAAAGTCATCCGCTTAGATAGCAAGTATAATTGAAATTAAATAAAAATATCGGAAGTGTAACTATTGGGAGGCTGCAGATCCAACACATGATCCTTAGAACATCAGCTAGTGCGTTAGAGAAGTAGAAGTACTATAGATTAATTTGACTGGAAAATGCGATTAAAAGAATAGTCTTGAACGATTCAAAATAGGAAATCCGGAAGGCAGATTTGACACAATTTGTAGAAAAGTGGGGAATGACACAGCCTGTCAAGGGCTGGCGTGAAATCTAGAAAAGCTGTTGCAGTGTGATACTTACCATCCAAAGAATAATCAATATATTCTGCAATTCGTAGCAGCTCTTCACTCGCTGAATGTTGGGCTATAAAGTTAAAATGAAAGGATGTAATATGAAGAATCCAAAACTTTAGTTAAACGCTTATTGATTCTCGTGCAAAATGCTTTAGAAATGGAATTACGCTGATTATATTATTATGAGGTTCTTTATGAGTGCTTTGCAAGTTTATGTATGCACAACAATTTGTAAACTTTACTAATGGAACGTGCTGACAAATACGCCCAAAACATTAAAAATAGAAGACTGTAGGTTTTCAGCTGTGAGTGTCAAATAAATCATATCTGTGTAAGGAATTTTATCGTGGTTGTGAACTTGAAAACTAGGCGGTGCAAGAGAAAACTTATATCTTTAAAAAGGGGAGCGAACTTCGGTGGTAGTGGAAGACTGGACAGTTGTTAGCTGGCGGTACTTCCAGGTCAGAGGTATTCGATATTTTGTGCCTCATAAGTATATAATACTTCATGGGGAAAAGATTGATGAAATGAGATGCTCCGTGAGATGTGGCAAACTGCTGAACATCTGCAATGGACGAAGTTTGATGATTCCATGCACAACGGATGTCATCCCCGCCGTCAAGGCGGAGATTGGAATGCAGAAACATGTCAGACCTATTACGAGAAGGTTTCTGTTAACATAACCCGGACTGAAGAGTGGGATTTTAGTAAACGATTTGTCCACATGGAATTGGGGTCACAGGTCTGCGAACAAGTTCGGCTCGGGCAAAGCGAGTTCAAGAAGAGGATGCCCGAAGTACTTCAACACTAGCACTACATGAAGAATCCAGTGAGATGCCTTTATTGTGCGAATAATGGTTAGATACATTCGAAGCAATATCAAATTATTGTATAAGTTAATGACCGCTAGTTGTGGTTACCAGTTTCTTTCCCAGTTCGTGTGTTCGTTGCTCAAATTGCAGAAAGAAGAGTAGATGTGGTGTGAAAAAGCAGAAACTGCAAGTCTGAGAAGACTAACGCTTAGAAAACGATTATTTTCTGTCATAACAAGGAGATTGTTATTTAGAAACAGATTTTAACAGAGCAGAATCTCTAAACTTTTCGACCATTAGAAAAATAGGGTAATGACGGTAATTTTATTACTAACAATGACAACGCTACAGAAAGACACGGCACACATAGGTTGGACTACAATGAACATTCGACACCGAGTTTTGAATCTACTTACATTCATGACGCTATTATTGACCCAAATATCAAAGTAAGTCTGCTAGTATTCTTTACCAACTTTAACTGGATTGTCACATAAAATTTTGTTGTACATCTTCCCTCGGGATGTGATAGGTGGATCATCATCATCATCATCATCATCATCATCATCATCATCACCATCATCATCACCATCATCATCACCATCATCATCACCATCATCATCATCATCACCATCATCATCATCATCACCATCATCATCATCATCATCATCATCATCATCATCATCATCATCATCATCATCATCATCATCATCATCATCATCATCATCATCATCATCATCATCATCATCATCATCATCATCATCATCATCATCATCATCATCATCATCATCATCATCATCATCATCATCATCATCATCATCATCATCATCATCATCATCATCATCATCATCATCATCATCATCATCATCATCATCATCATCATCATCATCATCATCATCATCATCATCATCATCATCATCATCATCATCATCATCATCATCATCATCATCATCATCATCATCATCATCATCATCATCATCATCATCATCATCATCATCAGTAGCAGCAGCAGCAGCCCGCCTCGGTAGAATAGATGGTAGTGTGCCTGTTTCACGCTCAAGAGGTCCTGAGTTCGAATCTCGGTCAGGGTGAGTTACCTGGATAAGCTTTTTCCGGGGATTTCCATTATCCCGAAAAACGAATGTCAGGTAACTCTGAGCTCCGTGGACACCAGACTCATCTCAGCATCATTTCACCCATTTCAATCAATGTCAGATATGACTTAACGTTGGAGGACGTGAATTAAAAATAATAAATAAATAAACAAATAAACAAACAAATAAACAAATAAATAAATAATAAACAAATAAATAATAAACAAATAAATAAATTCATCAGACTTCGACTAGTCATCAGCGTAGGCTTGGCGCTATTTGTGCTGTGCAGTTGCTTTGAGGGTATGTGCGCCTGGTGTGTCGGGAGTCTTGTTGAATTGTTGACATCAAGGGAGTGTGACGGGAACACAGTGTACACTGAGAGAACTCAGACGTGAGGAAAGAAAACAAAATCAATTGCAATATCGCTCTAGCCATTCTGATCCAAATTTATCCAGTGTTTTAAAAATTCCATTAAGGCTGTAACAAATGTATTCGTTTTAAATAATGCATTTGAATATTTATTATAGATACCGTAAATAAAGAATGCAAAAGTCACGCCATTGGAGCTTGGAAGCACTTGGTAAGGAATACTTCACGGTTGAAGAAGGGGATATTAGGTGCAAAATCTGCTAGTCATCTAATAAAGGTAATAAAGAGCGCTGCATACGATACCATTGTAACAAATAAATGTATTAACAATATAAAGCTATGGCTACGAACAAAGAATGAATCTTCAGCATCTCGGACAAGTAACAATCTTTCAACAAGTAAGCAATCGGAGTTCTTCAAGGACTTATGCCAGGTGATGATTCAGGAAAAAGTCCACTTAAGCAGGCAACAATCATTTTTAGGACAACTATGAAAAGATATACACATAGACAGCATCCCATTGATGCAATATTGCGAGCGTCCTATGTAGACATCGAAGATGCAGCATAAATACTCGTCAGAGGGCCCGGGCAAAATGTATCTTCTCACTTAAGAACTACTATAAAAGTAAATCACATTATATTTGCAGAGTAGCGTAACAATACAATGTCTCTGTTGTAGTTTCGGAAGTCGCATATTTGCTAGAAGCAGCTAATCAGTTGAAATCACAATATTATAAAATGATACACCTTTCCTGCCTCACTTCAGGTAACTTGGACATTTTCATATCTCAAGTTAAAATATATATTTCTGAAATCCTCTTCAAGGTTTCGCATGCTTAGCGAGATAATAAATTGACTTCATTTGCTCATTAATTGTATCCACGAGAATAATAGAATAATCGGATATCTTGGGAGCACCTAATTCTGAAATAGCTAAAATGGACAAATAGGTTTGTAGATATAAAAACTGTTTGACATGCTTTTTCTTCCGGTTTTTCTATTTTCTTTACAAGATAAAATTTTAAGAAGTCTACTCGCCTTCAATATCGCCAGTCTCAGAAAGCGTCACAGAGAAACATTACTTCCAGAGCTGCTGCTTTTGTACTACTCCTGAAGGTATATTTAAATACAGTGATGATGTACGCTTAAATAAACAGCATTATATATCTCTGTTTTTAAAATTACTTCTTCCCTTAATCTTTTATTTACCTATACAACTTAAGCTTCGAGTTAAACTAAAAGTTATGATGACCGAAACACCATAACATTCTTCAACCATGACGGTCTATATTCCGTACAGTGCACCTTCATTGCACAAAATGAAACAGCGTGTAAAATGTTTAACAATACAGAAAGAAATTTCCATGTTTCCCGTACATTTTTCCAATAACCAAAGCTTATTTTGTCATGTGCAGCACAAAAATTTGAATTGTCCATGCTTCATATATACCTGTAAAAATACAACTGGATCCGAA
The DNA here is from genome assembly GCA_030765055.1 of Mantis religiosa. NCBI lineage: Eukaryota > Metazoa > Arthropoda > Insecta > Mantodea > Mantidae > Mantis > Mantis religiosa. Next base: position 58,712,929 of record CM060948.1, on the reverse strand, counting down.
AGATATACAATTTAAAAAAAGATTCTGAATTAAAGAAAATTAGTATCAAAACACTTATTAGTAACGCGATTTTTATATCTTGACTTCTAGTGGTGTCGCAACTGGTGGCATACACCCATTAGCTGCTGTCTAAATCCTTCACTGACAGTATAGACTACATGGGATTATGTGTACATTTTGGTTCATATGAATACATTCACACAAAGTAAAGTTTTAGATGTTCTACGTAACTTTATATCAACTTTTTTTATTGATCATGTCGTTGATTGCGTATCGTTTTAAGCATTACCTTTGGAATACCCCACGAGGAAAGTTAATGCTGGGACGTGCGTCATGCACAGAATTAATCATTGTGACGTAAAAAACCAATAGCGAGGGCTTTTCTATGTTTACAGGATCAATGAGGTGAATTTAAGACTTATGCAAATTAATTACAATTAGGCCTTTTTTCGTCACTGAAGGCAAAGAATAATGACACACTCGTGCCAAACCCTAAAGAACGAACATTTAATTCATCAAACAACTTAGTTTGTGCCTTTCTTGAACAAGCGTTTCAGGCTCCTTTCAAGCAGAACTTCGTTTCAAACCAAGAGCAAATGAAATCGATACCCTCAGATATGATGATCCAGAAAATTATTTTTGTGGAGGCACGCATACTATATTCAATTTGAATGCATTTCTCTTGTATGAAAACTCCTCCTCCTTCGCTTGTTTCTATATTTGTTTGCCAAAGAACCCGTGCATTTAAAATTGTAAGCGATGACATCAGTTGTTTTAAAGAAGGAAAATAACTTTGAAACTTCTCAGTATATTACTATATATACACAATACTTCGTATATATACGAACAATTAGTTCATGTTTACTTGCAACAGGGGAGCAAAATATAATGACGATTTCTTAAATCCTAAATCCAAAATTGCAGGACATTCTAACTGAAATATCAATAATAGCACAGAAGCATTTAGATTAACCTGCTCCGGCAAGTGAAGTCTCCTGTTATGGTCAAACGAAAGTTCACAAGTAATCATATAAGAAGGGGGCAGCTAAACAGGTTTGCATGTGTCATTAGCCGGACAACAAGGTCGCCATGTTTTGCTGCCTCTTTCGCCCGTTATTAATGTGCAACATCACTGCCTGTAATTCCGCGACTAGATCAAAGCGAAGCAGTCAAGTTTCATATTGTTCAGAGTATGTCCATATTCGCCTTATTGATTATTCCTTCCAGTAATAAAATCACACGCAACGAATCCAACCATCATATGACCCACTAACTAGGGCTGTCAGCTCATTTATTTATGTCTGCAAGTTTGTTAACTTTCGTAATTTTTCACCCATTTTGTGATTTACCATGCTTCAATAGCTCTCAAAGAATCAACATTAATAAAATATTATGGATTAGAAAGACCAGTGTACTCACTTTTTAAAATACTTAGTTCCACTAACCGTATTAACTAGCAGAACAAATCCACTTGCCAATTAGTGTTCAGAAACCCTGTACCAACTCAGCTTCATCGTTATTTTGCTCATTTCAACCTGCACAAAAATCCTCTAAAAATCGACTTCTGTGCTGCTCCTTAACAAGAGTTTTAGCTTTTTTATATTTCATTATTACTAGTCTTTAGTTATTCGATTTTGCTGCAGTTATTTTCAAAGTCTTACTAAGTATAGCCATATTTTTTTATGATTTCTCTGCACACAAATGACTGGAAAAACATTCTCACTTAATACAGGGTTATTTTTATCAGCCTGCTCCATCACTCAAGAACGAGAATATTATAAGCAATAATTTCACCACTATTTCCCTTATCGTTATCTTCTGTGGTATTAATTCTGCTTCACTTGGTGTTTTACAAGTTACAGGTACTACATCCCCATTTACACGGCAATGATAAGTTAAAATTGTGTACTTCATGGACTATCGTAACTTTTACAGCCATTTAACCCATTTTATTCATAATTCCTGAATTTATATTATTGTTTATTTCAGTTTATATGTATGGAGTTACTATGTATCATTATTCCAGGATTCATAATGAATTTTAAATTGACTTTGCCTCTAACATAAACCAGCGAGAAGGATCATTTCAAACCATAAAAATACAACACATAGAACAGTGAAATGTGTAAAGAAACTAAAAATCGGTGATTTTTATTGCTTTATGGCAAGAATTTCTGAATTATTCTTCTTCGGAATGTCACGTTGCTCAATCATTGTATCTTGATGATGTTAATAATTTTGAATAACAAGGACGAGTCAACAATTTGAAGTGTAATAAAGCTATCTTTGTTGTCGCCTATCCCCAATTATGTTCACCAAACTTTTCCCTTTAGGAAATATCTAAATAAATAAAGACATATTTCCACTCTTGAATACCTTCACTGTCTATAAGATATGTGTCTGAATTTGCTTTATTCAAATTTAAGTGAGTGTATCATAGTCTCTATGTAAACCAAATATATTAAGGTTCTATATATGAGGTTTACTTTTATTTTAACTACAAGTGACTCCAAAAACTTTATTTTTTAAATTTATTCATAAAAATTCTTAAGGTACAAAAATTGATTTTCACATAAGATCGAATATGTAACGCTTATACAATATTATTTAAATTGACATTTAAGGCGACCACATCTAACTGAGCTACAGGGAGGTGCATACTGAAACATTAACTCACTCATTTCCGATATACATTATACTTACATTTTAAAATATCATTTGTTCTAATGCTAACATATCAGTCACTGTTTTCACTATGGTACTTTTACACTAGATATCTTTCGATACTAAGAAGAAAATTGAATCACACTTGAGAAATTCAGTGATACGGTGGATACTTTAAAACCATGGATAATTGCCTCTCCAGTCAAATGGAGGGTAGAATTATTGCTAGAAATAGGCCTGGGTTCGATTTCGACATTTGAAACAAATGATAAGGTTTAATGCTCATACGGACAATAGTAATTGAAGCAATAAGGGCTTGAAGGAAATCTAATTGCACTTACTTATCAAGTGACTCATATAAAAGAAACTGCTCTATTTCATTTGTAAACTTTTAACCTGTCTTCCATAATCCATTCCTAACGTTTTCCTGGAAATAAATTCTGGTCAGCACAAGAAACGCTGCACAAACATTTATTCTTTTACACGCTATACTTCTACAAAGGTTTCAATCTTCTTTCTGGAGTGAAACTTATCTTTATTTGTCCCATTAGGACATAGAAAAACATTGGTAAAGACGCATGCACGTAACGAAGTAAACCGAGTTCCGTATACGAGCGCTCAGAATTACTAGAAAAATGGATTAGCCGTTGCGCCCGCAGATAAGTGCTCTAATATCTTCTCCGATAATGTTACTGAGGGATAAAGCTATACATTTCACCATCCTTTGTAAAAAAGATCTGTGAGTCTTTAATTCCTTAGGAAAACGTTAAGCAGAATGTTATAAAGAACAAAAAATCCTTTACAGTTTTTCCTCAAACTCATAATGTAATATTACTACGGGATAATTTGTTAACAAATTACAAACTTAAATTTAACAAATAAATGGACTATATCAAATATCTACGTTTTATGAGAACCTGACAAGCAAATGGCTTCACTACTAATGGCTGAATCCCTATATTTTCATTATGGAAACTCAAATGGACACAAAGGCCTTTTTAAAATTGGATTCCAACGTTAGACCTAAAGCCATATAGGGTTACGGTTGTTCATCAGCTACAGGAACCAGATAAGGATAAAAGACTGAATTATTGTCATTGGATTTCAGATGTTCATTTTGCTTAATTTTGCCATATGGTTCCATTACAGGATTCATAGATGAAGCAAGGTTCCATTTATCTGTTATGTGAACTCACAGAACTCATACCATTGGGCCATCTAAAATCCACATGTCATGCATGAAGCACCTATGCACCCGGTTAAAAAACAGAGTTTGATGTGCAATATCTGCACAAAGAATAGTGGAACCAATCTTTTAACCAGACTGTGACACTGCATGACTGATTTTCATGTAGTTTGTTGAGTAACAGGACGATGTAGAGCTGAATCAAGGATATTTTCAGCAAGATGGCGCTACATGCCAAACATCACATGAAGCCACAGAACTAATTGCAAGTTTCTTTGACCGGATAATTTCCAGGAACCTGTGGCCACCGAGATCCCGAGATCTGGCATCACCAGACTTCTTTCTATAGGGCTAGTTAAAAGACAGGGTTTACGCTACACGTCCCCAGCCATTGGACAATCTGAAATGAGTGGGACCAATACATATTTTAGGAGACCTTCGATCAATAAGTTCCAAACTCAACACCAAGTGCGTTAGCTGAGTGAGATCTTGCCACCCATCTTTGCTCAGCACCAGGAGCTCTACAAACAGTTTATGTGTTCCTCTAGGTACGAGTACCATATCCAGTTAAAGCCAGGTAACGCCAACATTAAATTAGTATCTATTTTATAATCCTGAAGTCAAATTCAAAATTACAGCTTGAATTCTGGGTAAGAAGTAAAGAACATTAATTAGCCTTTGTTTAGAAAGCAAGATAACCCAAATACCACGAAATATTTGACCTTTATGTATCCTTCAAAGAGTTAGTCGCATAAGTCCCTAGAAAGAACATTTTCCAAGATTTATAATACAATAAGCTGAATCATGATGTAAAGTAATACAAAACAGTAGCATGGCGTGAGAACCTGCAGTAATTTAAAACACGCTCTACTTGAGACGACAATCCTTGTAAGTCACCCTTAACTTGTACCAACAACCTAAACAGACAAAATTTACCACATGAATATCCATCCGTGCGCAAGGATACGATACCTGACCCCACTGTTAATAATCAATTGTTTAGAAATGGGAAAAAGCAAAACTTTGTTCGTCTTTAGTCTGTAGAATTTCGACTTCTCTCTGCGTATACTGCATCGTGCAACGTATGTCAGGGTATGCTATTCATTTAGAAATGATAAGGTTGGAAGGAAGATGCACTTTGTGGCCTTGTCAGTGATGGAGAGAGAGAGAGCAACATCAGAGAAACCACAATCCGGCAAGGAAGAGCTAAAGAGGCTGATGCAACCTTGCCTCGGAACACTTTCCGCCAAACCTTGTTGAAAGGAACTGCTTCAGAGAGAAGATGTAAATGCGAGGCATTACTGGTTTCTAAACTAATCTAAACAACCCACACCGTCTGTCGTATCTCCGAGAAAATTGCATCAAGGGATCACTAATGAGAAATGGGAAAAGTTATTGCTTATTCTGGTGTCTAAAACCAGCACCTTGTAGTTTAAAACGCATATTTTCAGAAATATTACATATAGCCTACTGCTTTTCCTAAATATAATCCAGGAATGATTTACAAAATTGGTATGTAGGCACAGGTAATATGATCTTGTGCATTTCTGATGACTATTCAAAGGGAGAATTTTGCTCTCTCACTCATTGAATTCAATGTCGTGGAGGTTCTAAGGCATTTAAGCCCTAAAGTGTAATCGCATAATCAGCCAAGAATTTACCAGTAAATTGGTATTTGACACCAATACTTCCTCCAGAAAGTTGCCAGGCTGCGTTATCTAACACACAGAGCTCATCGTTCGTATGCAACTTTAGTAAAAAATTGTCATTGCCCCACTTACTGTAGAGCCAGAATAAAAAAAATGTAAATATCCTATCTTCGAAGTACAAAACTGGAAACCTGGGCTATCCAAAACATTACTTGGAACCCATAAGAACTAAGTACTCAAATTACACTTAAATAACAAATACAATTTAAAATAGCAATATACACTTAAATATCCAGAAATCCAAGTTTTGTTCATTGCTTCAGGGAATTTTTTGGGATAATAATAATGCTAATTATTTTAGCTTTGTTCCATTTATACCCCGCCTTTAACTGCTATGGTCACATCGGCGGCCGTTCTCTTTGGAATATATGGAAGGTGTTAACTCGTATTCGTAGGGTTTTAATCATTAGATCACGCACACATTCCCACTCTCATTCATACTTCCTGACTCCGGGGAAGATGAGGAATTATCTTGGTCGGAGACAAATCCCCACCCACATCGCTGGGAATCTAGCCCGGGACCCCTAGCACGGCAGGCAGGTGCCTTACCGACTGAGCCTAACGCTAATTATTAGAGTTTCAGTAATTCAATTGTTTATAGTACTGAACGGCCGTTCTCACTACATACGCCATTACGGGCAGTGAAAACAAATGGGGCATAATCTGAAATGATATATGTGGCAAAGTAAACAGGGAATGATCCCAGACCTAAGTTTAGGGTACCTCGCCGATATTTTCCAATTATGTGGAGTGAGGAAAACCCGCAAAATTAATCAACTACGGAGGAGATCCTAGCGAGTTTTGAACAGTGAACCTTTTGTTCACGTCGTAATGTCTTAATGATCTAGAGCACCCATGTCGGTATCTTTGGAGTTGCATGGGGTTGAGCTAATTTTGAACTCTTGAATATGCACTGAGGCAGGATATTTAATTTTACCAATTTCTAAAGAGTACGTAAACTACACATATTTTAAAGCATCTTCTAATTACAGAACATCTACAAAAACTTGTATTTCTATTCTAACTGAATAGTTTATTTTGTCCCGTGACTTTCTGTGTCTCTTTAACGTTTCACATGTGCGACACATGTAGCGGTTGCATCATTCTTGTAATTGTGGAAAGGCGGAACTTGCGCTTTTTCTCGCATTATGCGAAACAAAAAATTGCCGCGACTCTAAATTATCTACACTACACTCTGCATCACTTTTTGTAACAGATGTAACATCGTGTTTTATTTACCTTGGTATTTGCTACTAACTTATTTATAATTCTGTACGAGCAGAATATGAAGTGCATACCGTTTAAAAAATTAAGGTTTCTTGGAGGTAGTGATCTTCTCTGCAAATCAGCACATAAGGCCACAAAGAAAGCCAAAAGAGCATCTAATTCAATGATCTAGCTTCAGTTGCAGTGAATTTAATAGTATAAAGCCAAACAATTTAAATCTAATGGGGAATTAAAACCTGAGGAATATTATTACAAATCTTTGTTGTTCATTTGTCAACTCTTGATCACACCCAATCTCCTGTTTCTCTCTGATTCTGAGATCCAAAGACAATATCGTGGCCAAGCAGGAGGATAATAAGTTTACTGTGATTGGACGTTGATATATTAGCATTTCCTGCCTGACTAAAATATACCAAGCTTATTTCAGGATTTTTTAAAGCAGAGGGAGAATGTGAGCGAAACACAAATAAAAGGAAGGGAGAAAATAAAAACAAAAGAGGAAAAGAATTACATGGAAAAGGAAATAAAGAATGGGAAATAGACGCTTTTGTATTACTTCCATTTTCAAGAAATAGGGGTAGTCATTAGTCGTCATTTCTGGTAGTTGTAGTCAAATGTTTCCCTTCTCGTGATTAAGGTAAGGTACCTCTTCATGTTTCAAAGTACATCAACTTTACTAAGCAGGGTAATGGCTAAATGAAGTTTTGATGTGCATACAAGCACTCGTCTAAATTTACTTTATGCATTTAAAATCGAGGTAACTCATTCACTAAGGAAAAGCCTTTGTTTCCCTCTTGGTGTTTTAGGCGACATGCACTTTCTGAAACGTGGTGGTAGTTGGGGTGGCTGTCAATCTCATTATCCTCCGATGTTTGTGTAGTCCCTATTGAGTTTGACTGGAGCTTCTCTACAGGCTTTAACATCGATGCAATTAAACCGCTTATGGTTTTATCAATAAACTTGACTAAGAAGTTAATCAACCTGCAGAAGTTGGCCCTCACAACATTGTAAAGGTGAAATATAAATATGGTATTCATATACAACTTTATTTAAGTTCTCGTTACGTAGATATCGAACACACTTTTTCCTGGACGATTTGGATAAAACATTTTAGAACACACTAACAACCAAAGGCACATAAAATTATCACTCATATCACATCGCCCCTTCCTCAAGAAGACCATTAGTTCTTTTACAGCTATTGGTGAACCTAAGATCCTCTGCTACAGACACATCAATTGGAGTGATCACGGTTCAAACTTACACTGGATGTGCGGGTGCTGAACATTAGAAGTCGAAGTTTGAATCGTATTATTTTCTGGTACTTAAAATTGTGACTCACGGTTATTATCATCACCATCACCACCATCACCCCATCACCATCACCATCACCATCACCACCATCATCATCATCATCATCATCAATATCATCACCACCATCATCATTGTTATTGTTTTTCTTTGACTCTACATATTATAACGACCTGCCAATCGATGGACACCGATTAAGATGCCACGTGGACACATCGTGCACGGGGAAATAGCTCAGACGGGACTCATTCTTTTTGTACAGTTTGGGATATTTACTATCACATTTCCTGTAAATGTTGGGTAGCACTAAGTAACACCACAATTAACATAAGATAAAGATTTACTACACTAAATAATTACAAAGGCGGACCATCGGACCACATACCTGATACAGCTGGGGCATTACGCCCGACCCAGACAAAGGCCGGCACACAAAAGCCAACCAAAAACATGCACAATATTATGTACTTTCAGATTTCAGACCGGTAGTGGTTGTTCCAATTCACATTCGAATCTGTTGATAGTTGCACTTTGCACATTGCATATTACAAATAGTCGACATTGATTTGCTTTATTTTTTAAATGGAAGTAGATGATATGGAAACTCCACATATAAGCATAGCTGCTATTATTTTCATCCCCTGAACCATGCAGAGTGGGAGAAAATATATCAAGAAGCAGGAGAGAAGTCAATTTAAAAAAAAACACACAATTTTTATGGAGTTAAGATAGTACCTACCCACAAATTAGTTACAAACCTTTACTTGATAGAAATAATGCATTCCTAGATGATTTTTTCTGACTAAAATTAATTTACCACTATATTAAAAGCATTGCAGTAGAGTGTCAGAAAATATCAATTAAATGCACATATCCATTAGCATCACATTAAAAGTGCATAAGCCAGACAGTTATTGGTATTAACCTAGGTACTTTTTATTTCCAGATCTAGCAAATTGAAAATCTTTCTTAGAACTTGTATTTGAAGGTATGTTAAATATTACGAGACAAAGTAATGGAAAATGTATTTTCCAGAGCGCCAGTTAACTTTTATTAGATTTTCTTAACATTTCATTGGCCTGAGATTTTTTCGACGAGTAAACAAAGAATAGCTGTTGAAATTTAACACTTATACACGGTTATATATTGCAAGAACAACCTAAAATAATAAATATTAATCTTTCTGGAAAGAGAAGTGCCACTGCTACCTAGTTTTCAGAGGATTAAGTTTGAAAGAAACGTTCATACGAGTGTATATATACCATCTTTAGATGGTGAAGTCAATTTAAGGATTGCAATTTATATACTGAAAGAGATATTCACATAAAAAGCCTCCATATTGCATTCAATCACTGTATTAGGTTAAATACATATAGGATGTAGGTACTATTTAAGAATACTGCAACTATTCCTTGAAATAGGCAGAAAGCGTTTATTACAAATATTAATTTAAATATTCCAGCACATTTCGTTATGATACAACATGACGAGCACCTGACATGGGTTTATTTCTAAAGCAATTTAGCCTTTTTCAAAAAAGTCTCTATTATATCTAACGTTTTTCAGTTTTTATCTCTTTAAGTCGTTTCTTTACTAATTTGAAACGATTTTTTAAGGGATATTTATCGTGATTGCTGTTAAGCGGATAGCAGATAAAACGCTTACTCAAACCGAGTGGGATGGCTTAGGCGGTTTCGTTTGTTCCGGTTTCGCCTCCCGAGGCTGACCCACCTGCCCATGGATTTTTTGGGGGATTTTCTCGGGTCACCATACGAATGCTGGGTAGCTTAACTACATCTCCCGAATTTCCTGTCCCTCCATTTCAAACTTACTTATTATTTCAATTAGAAGAAATGATCAAAATTTACAAGCTGAAGGTCCCCAAATGTACTTCTTAAACGGGCACATTAGATTATGAATTCAGAGAACCATAAATTTAAAGTTACAGACTTTCTTGCGTATATATTTCCACCTGGGAAATTGTTGCGTTTTATTCTAGAACGTTTCTGAGGAAGCAAGGTGAATTAATGGGAAAGACTAAAGAAAACTAAGAGAGAGGCATTTTAAAATTATAAAATTGTAAACTTGGAAGTCTACCTATCAGAAAAATTAGTATATTTAACTGCAAGAGCAATAAAATAGGTAGATTGTGAACCTGGTGTAAAATGTATTAATAATTACGGTGTTTATTTATATCTGCACCTGGTGCCACCCAAGTCTGTTTAGATTGTATATTGGAAAGGAAGAATAACTAAATGTAATTGTAATAGGGATGAGATGTAAAGAGATGATATGCTGTATATAATGGAAAGTTTATTGTAAGCTCCACATTGATTACGTTAGTAAAATGCCGGATCCAAACCAAACACGTTGGGCATCTTTCCTTAAAGCAGACATACAGAGCATCAAAGTTTGTTAGGGCAAACCGATAAATACACATTGTTCTCTGAAACTTTTATGCCGGAGACTAACTTTTATTTTAAACCAGAAAGTAATTAACTTAGAGCATGTGTACTACTGTATTCGGCGTTTTGCATGACACCTTAATGATTTTATTAAGGGACATGTGACTCTGAACTGCCTTTCAAGAATAAATTTCAATTGTTTACATCTCTCAATTGCAAACGCAGTATTGGCAAGTGTTACAGCATTTGAAGTTGTATATACAGACGAATGTAGTAAAAGAAATATTTGCTCCAGAATGAAGTAAATTTTACCTTCAGTGGGAATCCCTTTCTCTTTCAGAATTCATTCGTGGGACGACGTTGACATTTTGGAATGTCATTGACAGTTTATTGTGAAGAAATTCTCCATGTCCACTGTTCAACATCGTACTCAATGCTATCCTTCAGGTAGCATGACATACACTCCTATAAAGATATCAAAGGCCCAATAGAGAATGGGTATGCGCATTAACCATTTCGGTTCGAGAGCAAGCGATCTCCTATCGTCTGTGAACTATGTGTTTTATCGCACCTTTTTTTTTAAAAGCTAATGGTATGTTGCTCAATATCAAATTGTCCAAATAAAAATACTGCAGAATATCGATTATTTCGATTCCACTCCGACAAGTTCAGAAGAGCAATTTGGTGCAAAGCTGCAGGCATGATAAATGGATTTCGAAATCTACTTCAATACCTTGCGATGTAAGTTATTATAAAACAATTGTTCATGTACATATATAAGAAATCTGTTTACAAATAAAATATCCCAAATTATTACTGAATTATACAATTAACCACTAAGTATATTCACTTAAAAGTGCTTTAAATGCTACATTGTCAGCATAAGCTTAAATGTATACGTGGCTTCATATTATCTAAATATAGCTCATTCGATTACGACGTATACTTATTATACGCGCGACGGTGGTTCGAATACCCCAAAGTATATTTTAAAAATTTTAAAGTACTTATAACAATGTCAAAAAGGCGTTGTATAAAAATGAATTGCTTTTTACAAGTAAGTGCATTTGCATTCCATATATCTCATATATCCTTGCTCTACTTTCAACCAAAATTGTCATATATACAGTCTTGAGGAAAAGAGTAAGCAAGAACAGTTGACACAAGAAAAGTTCATACTAGAAGAAATGGGTACAAAATGCAAGCTGGAAGCAATTTTTATCTGTTTCTTTTTTGAGGAATAAAGGATTACATAGAATGCTCTTTTCAATCTTTTATTTTTAGTAATGCGAAAAGCCACCTATGTTGGAAAATAGGCAATGCGTTATTTTACTCATACGCCACCTCAGGCGATGGAAATCTGCTACTAAGATAACATCACAGCAATTAGCTTGCAATACTTTGCTTTTTATTGCTTAATATTACCAGATTTCCAGCAACAACGAAGAATAGACATCCATGTCGTGCTACAGCTGTCTTTCACACGCTGACCACTATGATAAACTCAAATTGCTTGGAATGTTCGGGTGACGCTACAACTATGCATCTAGTTGATAATCAAGCTCATTAGGAAAAACTCCTCATCAACAAGGAAGGAAATTTAGAATAAAATAAAGGTATAAAAGTTTATGCTGTAAATGGATACTTTTATTCCTTTAATATTTCACCACATTTGGGTTTCTTACATTCACCTAAGCAAACTTCCAATTCAGTACTTGGGCAACTAATGTTGTTAAGCGATAATTACCATAACAACAGGGATAAGAGGAGCAGGAATTTGTGGTTAATATGCAGAAAAGTCCACCTTGTTGGTAAACTTGGGTGCCAAGTAATTAACATATACTGTTTTTGATGATAAGCCTTTCTGAAAATTAATTTTCCGAAACCAGAGCATTTATTAAACCGAAATACATTAAAAACTAAAAGTACCAAATTCTCAATATAAATGCAAATACGAGGGCTGCTCAATAAAGAATGATCATTATTTTTTTACAGTCATATTTTTTCGCACTAAAATTCTATCTTATTATACTCTGTTAGCTTAATCTGAAACAAACCCGCCGTAGTAGTTTCATTGTTGGTACTCTTGTTATCTCCTGTGAGAACTAGGTAAGTTTAGACATCTTCAGCATCGCCTACCGCTGCAATGGAGGAAACACGCGAGGAACAATATGCGACTTTGAAATTCTGCTTTCGTCTCAACAAATCAGTTGAGGCTGTCATTGTGAGAGATGATCGACGAATTACCTTAAGATCAATTTCTGAAATACGGAACATTTCATTGCTTAGCACCCACACGTTGGTGACAGAAACATTACACATGAGACGTGTTTGTGCACAATGGGTTTTAAGACTGTTGATTCCCGAACAAATGGACATTCGCATGCAGGTCTGCATGCAGTTAAAGTTGATGTTAGAGGAAAATCCGGAGTTTCTTTCAAACGTAATCACTGCTGCTGAAACTTGGCTACATCATTTTGATCCTGAGAGCAAACAGCAAAGCTCAGTATGGAAATCTCCTTCATCACCAATCCCCCAAAAAGCAAAAATGGTTGCTTCTGCTGGGAAAGTTATGGTCATCTCATTCTTTGATATTCATGAAATGGTTTATCTGCATGTTGTACCTGCACACACATCAGTAACTGTAAAATACTACAGGTATGTCCTGAAAACATTGCAAGTCCACATAAGTCGCAAGAGACCACATTTCCGTGAAGCAGGCTGAATGCTGCACCACGATAATGCGTGGCCGCATATTGCCAATGCCGTTGCTGAATATCTTGCAAAAATCAACGTGAATTACATCCCCCACCCTCCCTATAGTCCGGATTTAGTCCCATGTAACTTTTTTCTATTCTCTAACTTGAAGAAACGCCTTCGTGGGAGGCATTATCCATCACCAGAGGCAGTGGTGTTTGCTGTGGAATGCGATTCTGAAGGATCTCTCAAAAAATGGTTTGCAGCATGTCTTTGAAGACTGGCAGAAACGCTGGGACAAGTGCATCGCATTCAGGGGAGACTATTGTGATCATTCTTTATTGAACAGCCCTTGTATAATGATAACGATAATTGGATGTATAAACCATTCCATAATGCCTATCGTATTAATCCCTCCCCTTTCCTCTTAAATGTCCTGCTGTAGGCATTTGCTTGTTTTTAAATATAAATTAAATTAACTAAATTTCAATTACATTTCTTGCAATTTATTCATTCGTTATACCTAACTTCATTTATTATTTGGGGATCCTACACGTTTTCCATTCTTTACAATAAGCCTTTGAAATGCGATGTACTTAAATGATTTATCTATCACGCTACCTCTGTGTGTTTACGGATCCTTTCGGTAGAGAACACTGACAGATTATTTAAATGCTTTTTCTATTTTCCAGGGGGCATCGTGGTGTGGACGGTTACACTATTTGAATTTGCCTTTCATTAAGGCGTGTTTTATTGGATTTTTTGAGCTAATGGCTAAATAACAGCGTGGTTTGCTTTTGATTTTAGCCTGCCTTTAACTTACTGGTCTAACCCTATTATTGACAGAAGTAGTTTTTATAACGTTTCACCTTTGTGAGATGTGTGTTGTGTTAGAATGTTTGTTCCGGTTACTATCTGCTTCGTTTTGGATAACGCTACTGCTGGAAAGCTGTAAAAAGCCTAAAAATAACTGTAGCGCTACACGAATACCAACAACATTTAGAAAACAAGGGTTGTCGATCAGGAACTAAAACTACTTTATTATGCAGTCTTTATTTATACTGTTCAGCCGACCTCTACTTCGATTTTCTTTCTTTTTTTGGTTAGGGGGTGGGAAAAGTAAGCATCTTTTTGTCAATAGAGCGGCATGTATGTAAAACGGAAACTAGTAAAAATTTCAAAAATCAACCATTCATTGCTTTGGATGCAATCCCCAGTACTTGTATTACTTTCTATGGCTGTGAAAAGATCTGTTCTGAAAAAATCTTCTTCTATACTACTCAAGAAATGTTTTAAAAAGAAGTTCCTGGTTTATTTGTGCTTTGTAATTTAAGACACTTTCAAAAGATTGTATTACATTTAGCAATCTAGGAAACAAGCGTACATGCTATCAAACCTCACATGTTATCTTGTAACATTTAAAAGAAATTTAAAAATCATCAATAGTGTATGTTTTAATTTTCTTACAGAACCCGCAGTCGCACTTCCGGTAAATGCTGAAGTTCCTTTTCAACATCCCTATTATTCTCTTCTTTACTTTTCCCCTCTTTCTATCCGTTTTCCAGCATCACTTTGTCTCAACCCTAATGCCTTCCTATCTTCGCTGTCTGTACTCGTTTCCTCGTCTTCTGTTCTTATTTCATACTTACATATCAAAACAATAAATAAGTAGGCATATGAACTGTGTATGTTAAATGTTTCAACATATTTAATTATAAGCTGGATTATATTCGCTGCACAGCTAGAAGCTCCACTAGAGATTATTATGTTGATGACGCGGTCAATTATTTAAGACGTAATAAGCTGCATTATCTGTGAAGATGGATATAATTATTCCAGCCATTCTTGCGCGAAAAACTTAAAGTGATGTGATCCCCGCTTGTTGCGGTATACCTTAGACAAGGAGACTCTTAGTGCTTCAACCCTTATCTTGCACATGATGCAAGCTGCGGCAGTGATACATTACGACAACTTTGACTCGGTTTGCGTGAATGTAGAGTGAGACACAACACCAATTCTTTAGCTGATTAAGTTTAATAATCACTAAATGATTATTTTTGAAAAGGGTTTCGACAGTGAAATTAAATCATTTCTATAATGGTGATGTGCAGCATCACTTGCAGTAACTCACATAAACTTTAATCGGAAATTTCCCTCGCATTAGCTGCAAAATCTATCTTAACACAGGCACATCACTGGGTGCTAATGCTGCAGCAAACTCTCTCTCCAACACACGAACGAGCCTATAGTCAAATAGTAAATACTTAGTCTGATCTATAATTCAAGGGATTTCTGGACCTAAACTGACCTGCACTTCATTGTCACTAGTAACTTCCATTCACGTAATAACCTACCATAAATCCTCACGTATTTTGCATTTGAAACCCAACTTCTACCCTGTGGCTAGCTAGGGGTCTAAAAAAATTCACTTCCTTTGTAACCTGTCTTCCTAAGATTGTGAGCGTACTGAAACCGTCGCAAATTATTTTCCGGACATTTAAGCATTTCTGATGGCTATTATTGACTTCCCTTCAGCTAAATTGTTAGTTAATTTCTCTCTTGGAAATATTTTAACTGAGGCTTCTTATATTAAGCAGTGATTTAACATACGGCATCTATTAAAATTATTTCTCTATGTTACCATAATTTGTTTCATTTAGTATTTGTAACTTCCTCTTAATTACGGTGTCTAGGCATGCTGATTTTAAAAATAGTTGTTACCTTTGGTCAGTTCTGTGATTGTCTATTATACTTATAAATGATCCAATTTATGAATCTTAAACATAACTCAATCTTAAGGCTATTTTTAAAGCTTTATTATCACTTTCCCGTAAAAAAATACTATGTTGGTTTCAACTATGAACAGAATGCAGCTAGTATTTTCAGATGCTTGAAGCTGAAAACCTGGTGTAATACATTAGAAATTCAATTGTTAACGTCAATTATTTACATAATCCTCACTCTTTATGTGTTTATTAAAAAACCTAAGGTAATAAAATGAAAAAGAAAATGTCGTTTTGAGTCACGTAACTCTCGTTAGAATATGGGGAACATCTGAGAAACGATTAAAGCAAGTAATAAGATACACAACATATCAAACCATTTAATATATTTAATATTATTCATTATTCCCGCTTAACGACTCTAGCTGCGCAGCTTTCTTCTACCTGTTTTGTGCCTCTTTTCTTTGCTTTTATTCCGCACACGTCTGGAACCAGAGTAAATATTTGCCGCAGTTTCCAACCAACTAACAAGATTCTGCTCTATAAACGACTGCACCCATAACTGTGCTATTTATGGACTTCCTAAGCTTCGTACGATAATACTCCGTGTACTATGGGCAAAATCATAATCGGTTAGCCCATGTTCTGTCGTTTTAATTTTTTATTTTTTTTTTCTGTGAGAATTTTGCGTGCAAAATATGTTTTGGTAATCTATTTTATGTTATTGTATAGGGAATTATGTACTGTACAAAGCAGTATATTTAGTTTTTGTATGCTCATATACTTTGTTCTTTTCAGGTCAATAAAATGGAGTGTCAAGGCGACCACAAAGAGCACTCTCGACACCTGCTTTTCGCGTTTAACTAAAGTACCAAACCTACAAAAGATATTCGTGAACAACTCATTAGTAAGCAGTCTTTAAAATTAAAGTGCTTCCTACAGGAATAATCAAATTAGCAGAATAGTGGGCATTTCTTCGAGGTGCTGGATGATAATGTGTATAACCGTTAAAGATGCATCTATACGGTTACCTTAAAAAAACGGAAAAGGTCGTTTGCTACAAATGAAGTTCTTGTTAATAGTCCATAAGCTTGTTATGTACAAATTATGGTCTCCTTAAAATGTTGGTCTTTTAAATCCGGTTTCTATCAAACTATGTCGATGGTATTTGAAGTATTCTGTCAGTGCGTCCTGAGCACTTGTTTGAGGAAACCATAATTTAAAACTTAGACGTTGGAAAACATTTAATTCACACTCTTATCACTGTCAGTTTAATTTAAGTGGAAATTTAAAGTCCTATCCCGCAATGTTAAATATCCTAAGTTCATCTCAGATATTGTTTAACATATTAGAATGAAGCTTTCATAGAAAAAGATATATGCCTACCCATGTCATCGAGCTACCTTTATACAATAACTGTGTTAATATTTATCCGAAATGATTCTTAAATACACTTTCCACGTCATTAATACCAAAATAAGATACGCAAAGCATTTATGAGGTAGTTTTAATTACCTTAAACTTTAATTATCTTCAATAGTTTCAGAGAAAACCAATCATTTGTGCTATAAAGTGACTAAGAGAAAAAGCTGTTCTTAGTTTGAATCCACTCAAATATATTTGCTAAGAACTTAAATACATGGCTTAGACTCACAGAAGCCGGTACATTTACCATTAGTAACAATTTACATAGAAAACTTCTAAAATAAGACTATAAATACCACTCTACTCCAAAGTGCGTAGACGTTTCTTTTTCCCTGTAAAGTGGCACATAATTCATAGTACAAATCAAAATACACCTTTCTTAAAACTACGTTTAACATGTAAGCACTGTTCTACAATGATAAAATACATATTAAATTAAAAAGTAATTTATAATTTATAAAACAACCTGCAAAAATTAATGTCCCCCCTATATTTTGGGAGCATCCGCGAGGATGAAGGTTTATTTTACCCATATAAAATACACTGGTTGCTCGATTAGAATTGTGAAAAGCTGTGATAACAAATTGTGTGCCACGGAAACTACCATTCCAATGACGTCACCTAACAGTACCGGGAAGGCAAGGATTGTAATCTGTATGGTCGGGCGTGGCCCATCAGTGTCGTGTCACGAATTATAAATGAAATGAATTCAATTAATCCTTAGGAATGAATCATACGCATACTCTGCACCTCATATCAACGGTGTATGATGTACCAATATATAACTGAACAGTCAATTATTTTTCCTTACTTACTTCAATCATTTACCTAAGAATAAAGAATGAACACATTGCTGAACGGGTCAGGAATATGTTTAACTGTGTTTTAGGCTTACTTGTGTAAAAGTTCCTCGTAAAGTTTAATTAAGTTATGCACTTCAGAACATTCTTCTTCTACACGAATTTAAAATCGATATATGTACCAATTTGTATGCAAGAATTTTATTATATTCTAAAACCTCATTTTCAGCCAAGTCTGCTTAATATTCTAAGTGAGTTCATGATAGCCTCGGTAGCGTAGATGGTAGCATGTCTGCCTCACGTTCCCGAGGTCCCGAGTTCCAATCTCGGTCAGGGTGAGTTGCCTGTATAAGGTTTTTTCCGGGGTTTTCCCTTATCCTAAAAGACGAATGTCGGGTAACTCTAAGCTCCATGAACCCTGGACTCATTTGATCATCATTTCATCCAATTCATTCACCGCCCGATATGACAACGTTGGAGGACGTAAATAACAAAAAAGGGCCTCTCATTTTCCAATGAATTTCTGATTTCTTCTTAATTTAATAATTAGATTTTATTGATCTTTACATTTGTCTAACAACCTAATCGGAATTAAACAGACGTTGAATTAATAGTCCAAGAAAGACTCTTGAGGTTCAGTCAATATTCAAATGTGAAGTATTTCGATCAAGTCCAACTCCTTCAGAATATCTTAACCCAGTTCCATAGAGCCTTCAAGGAAGGCTCATCTGAGATTAGAAAGCGCTCAAAAGAAATAATTTTGTAGCCAAACTTTGGTTTGAAAAACAAAGACTTCGACAAACTCTGAGAAATGCAGACCACTTGAAACATTACATACCGTAAGCAATCATTATATATTAGTAACACAAATTGTTATATTTATTTTAAGTTAGAAACCCACTATTTCAATCGGTAAATAAAGACCACAAGCATTGATTCTCTATTAATTGTACGCATGAGTGGTAGAAAGTGTAAATGCAACAGGGAGTAAAAGAGGATGAATTACTCATTGCGGACACTTTGTGAACTACCTGACACAGAAACAGCGCCTGCCTGTGAAAGTGGCAGGGAATGTTTGGCATCTTGACTAAATATCACTTCCCAAAACTTCCTCTTCCCTTGATGTTCTGCATGGATGGAAATACAAGATGAAGCGGTTATGCGGTAAATGTAAACCTTAGGCTCTGGCACCAGGGAAGTGGAACTCTAAGCTTGTTCTCTAACACCTTTTATTCATATTTGCCGAATAGGCTTTCTTTACTAAGGGGTAAATGCCCGAATACAACTAAAAGCCAAAGCTTATTTCAAAACTGAACCAACTGTGATATCAAACAACAACTAGTAAGGATATTACCACTCCAATTCAGAACCGTTTCCTGAAATAATAATCAAAAGCTTTTGAAAGTTTAATCACAAGAGAAAGCAGTGCTACTAAAAACTTATAACTTTTTTTTCTTCAATATTTTACATCCTTGCTCATATTTATATCAGTGTGATGTTGGAAATGAAGCAAATAAACGTATCATTAGTGAATCTCACGCTCTGAGTTTATATGCACAGGGATGGTACGCTTCTCATTTGAACAAGAATCAAACCCGGTACCACTAGCAGAGTGCTAGGGCACGCTGAAATCTTTTTCTTTGCGGTGTAGTGTAAAAACAAATTTGATCTAAATACTACTTCAAAAGAAACAGAAAAACAAAGGGGATCTGGAAATATAATGGAGTATTTTCTTGTTGATGAGAAAACGCAATTAACGTAATGAGTTTGTCACCAGTGAAAAAGGGAGAGAAAGTGTACAAGTGATTGTATATACAACAGGGCCAGCATGTTACCAGCACTATTCACGGCGTCTTTGTCCCACAAGTGTTTATTTTAGTTAAATTGCTCAACTTCATTGTTATTCTGCTAGGTTGAGTCTGTTATCAGCTGCTTAGTTCGCAATCCTCTAACGAACGAAACAATTGTAACTTTGAAGTTAAAACTGAAAGTCTGAGCATCGTTCTAACTAAACCTCTTTACGGGTAGCATAGACAGTAAGTGAGGTGGAAATATTGTATATATCTATTTTACAGGATTTTAGGAAATGTCCAGCATTCCTTTTTTGACACGCCTCATTTTAGTTTCCGAGCCATCCAGATTCCTGTTTTACTCATTCTTCTGGAAGCCTACGTTATGAGAGGTAGCTTAGTCCAACGGAATACAAATATGTTGGCTATTCATTTTATATTACTAATGCGGCCGTGCCGTGGTGGAGTGCTTAGACCACCCGACTCTCACCGAGGCGGCCCGTGTTCGATCCCAGACGACCGCACAGTGAAATTTGTGGTAGAAAACACGGCGCAGTTGGCGGTTTTCTCCGGGATCTCTGGCTTCCCCCATCCATTCCACCAACTGCTCTATTGTCAACTTCTCTATCATTCATCTCGTCCTCATATTATCATCCACTACTGTCACACTCACACCAGGCAACGGGCTGATCACCTATCCTTGTGCTCTATCAGATCCAAATCGTCGGTTCCTCGGATTCTACCGGGATATATGAACAAGAATCTCCTAATACCGCGATAAGTGGTATCATAGGGATAAGGTAAATAAGAAGTTATTACTAATGTATGATTATTAATTTCCTCCAGTATTCTATAACGTTTTACGTTTGCTTTTTGTTTCTATACTTCTGATTTGATATAAATAAATACTCAATATGTAGTTACAGATAAACGACGCCGAAGTGCAATAAAAAATTACGGCATTTTGATACGAAAATACGCGCCATTCATATTTCATATTATCCACTGCTGTTAATATTATATGAATCCCAATTCTACAGTTTCTGATTTTGAGTGCACTAGACTATCAAATGCAATTCCCAGTCAGTAGCTAATAGTGATGATCGACGAAGAATGCGTTGGCCAAAAATTAAAAAGAGAGTATCAGCATGATAACCATTCTTATTACTCATAATTTCCGGCTCATGAAGAGTTAGGGGATGGTAATTTACATTGTTGTCTGCTAAAGGTGCGGTAACTCAAGTGAAAGAGCACATACGTGTTGAGTAGTCTTAAATTTTAATTATTCACTCTGAACTACATTATTAATATTTGTTATGGAAATTCTTGTTTCAAAAATACACTTAAAAGTCGCATTTTATGCCGTTTTGAGAACTAAAACATTACATTAACTCTACAATGCTTCACTCATAGTACGATAACCCATACACAATGAGTACCTACCTGATAATTTGTTAACGAGTTCATACATTTAATATGCAGTTGACAGAACTAAGCGCTGCATCATCCAAAAGGAGCATTTTTACTTTATCACACACTTTTGATTTTATATTATTACCTAAATCTACTGAATACTTCGTCCAAAGAAAATGCTCAATCTTTTTGCCTATAATAACGAAATAAACCACCTGATTTGACGTGGAACTCACTCATTATGAATGTCTGACATGTATAAACGAGTCTTCCGAAACATTTTCTTTCCAAGGGAAGCTGTAAAGTAATACTGTGTTTTTATGAAGAGAAGATGACAATCGAGTGTATTTTTCGACAGTTTATATGTAGTGTAGGGGAAGTATATCGCTATGATACGCATGTGGCATGCTAGACGATGGCGATTAAGTCGGTCTATTTGAGGGCGAGACGGAGAGAGTATTGGAAGTAATAACTACCTCTGATCGCGTTTAACTATTTAATCTGACAAGAGAGGGTTTGGATGGTAGCGTGTGATATTGAAGTATGGGATGAAAGGTAGCAAGGTCCTCGACGGCTGGGTGTAACAACCGTTCGGCATAGCCGGTATCATGTGTTTTCCAAGGTTATTTTGTCACTGAAATTTCTGTTGTAGTTTTGAAGCCCATGTATTTCTTGGAAGTACCTTATAGGACCTAGGTTTAGTTGCTAGTGGGTTGCTTCTTTGTTGCCAAAGGTGTCCTGATGACATACATTTTTCTTTGTTGATTTTTATTTTTCTATTTTTTATCTATTGTTCCCTGAGTCCGAATTATGAATACTGTTAACCGCATGTATATTTGAGCGATATTACAGAAATTAATGTAGGGGCATTCCAGGTAATCCAGTTGCCCTCTTTCGCGTAAGCGTTAAAACAGTTGCAGAACACAACGGGGAAAACCCAACTAGTTTGCTACGCCACTGCCGTGTATTTAGTTGAAAATTCCCAGTTTTTTTTCTGCGACTGTTTTAACATCCGAAGGGATATCTCCTTACGCGGAAGACGGAGCACTTGGGCCACCTGGTATATTGGTGCTTACTGATGTGATCTCTCAGATGGTTAGTTGGTTGCAAAACACTTTCCGCAAAGATATGTGCAAGTAATGGACTCTCTTCTGAAATCTCGTAGCGCAGGACAGCGTAGAACTTCCCCGGATAGCGCAATACGATCTATGAAGCTCTAAATTAAGCTTAACGTTCCTGGAGAACTGAGCTGTTCTCTATGATGCGTGTGCACGTGTGTTTGAGAGAGGGAGAGATTAGTGTGTTTGGAGGATATGTAATGCTGAGCCACATTCTGCAGAGTGGGCTTTTACTTTTTTACTTGTAGACACCTTTTAACAGCTGTATTTCTATGCGTACAATTCTATATTGGGTGAAAGAACGCAGAAGAATGGTGGTGAAGCGTTTGGCGTTGGGAGTGTGCATGGAGTGGGTGAGCACCAGAGGTAGGCTGGAATAGCATGTGAGATGTGGTATAGTAGTGACTGGATACGATCGGCGTCAGCTGTATTTGGGAGTTCATTGGACAGGTGGCTTAGAACGTGCAATCACAGGAGCCGGAGTGGCAGAGACGGCATGTGAATTCAAGGCTGATGCAGCTGGCGGTGATGTCTCTGGAGTCGCAAAAGTAGCAGCAGGCGGCAGTGGTGGTGGCAACACTGTGGTCATATAGTAGACAGGCAGAGGGACAAATACAGCTATTGGCTTCAACCGGTGCACTTTTCAGGAGAAAGGGAGCCTATCAGCCAAGGCAGCACTGTAAGTCACCCCAAACCAAATTTCAACCTGGCCAACTGCGTTGGTCTTGTGGATTCTTGTTGCCTTTATCATGAGGCCAACAGTGATGAGCGGCGTTGAAACTTGAGGTTTCTCAGAGCTGGCGATACATTTCCATGCACTACCTGGCTGAAGTGCACCAGAGATTTAAGTTTGAGCTGATGTTGCTGCAGGAAACCTACAGATAGAACTGCAAAGTTGAGACATTCCGGCGATGAAAGCTTGGCCTGGTCCGTTGCTGAAATATTCAGT
Source organism: Mantis religiosa (assembly GCA_030765055.1). NCBI lineage: Eukaryota > Metazoa > Arthropoda > Insecta > Mantodea > Mantidae > Mantis > Mantis religiosa. Next base: position 58,689,512 of record CM060948.1, on the reverse strand, counting down.
TCTATCTAGCTTCTATCGGAAGTTCCAAGATCACTGTAGTGGCTTCCTTCCTATTTAATGCCTCTTTATGTGGAGATTGCAAGCTAACTTCGGAGACTGTTATTTCTTTGGAAGACATTCTTACCCTCCGTGGTTCAGGGGTAGCCCACCAGTCTCTGGTTCCTGATGTGCACTGGTTCGAACCCGGGGGATGTCGATGCATTTTCTTCGGCGTAAAAATTTGTAGCGTGGCTTCCTTAGGAATGAAAGTAAAGTTGGTCGCCCCGTCATAGATTTAAGGCCCGTAAGAGAACCTTATTCATGATACAGAGGTTTCTGGGCGAAATTAAGCGGTCTTTCACGGCCAACATAAAGTGGGCCGCTGAAATGCTAAGTAGTTAAGGAGCATTCATAAGGAAACACTCGACTTCAATTTCAATTTTGGGGGTACGGGAATAAAAATATCATGGCGAAAAATTTAGAATAAGGGAAAGAAGGTGGGCGATTACTCAACGCTAGCTCTCTGTATCGTGCCAAATGTAAGAGTATGAAAACCAGTACATTTCAACAAAGCCGAGGTTGTATGAGTGATTACTCGCGTCAGTTCGGGCTGTATCTGAAGTATGAGCGTAAACATTTGACCTTTCAAAGGCATAAACATAGTCCTATGTAACATGGTGGTATCTCCGATATTTGGATTTCATTGATATCCAAGAATTGGAGAGCAAGTTTTCGCTCAGGAGAGGTGAGTGGTGACAGACGTATTGGAGTGTAGTAAATGATACATGTTTTTTTTTTTTCTTTTTGGCGCGGTTGTTTATTAAAGACCGAGTTTTATTTGAATTGACAAGTGACAACGGCTGTGGTCCTCTTTCTTTTCCTGCCCTTCGGAACTTGTGACGAATATAAACTGGTCATCCAATGGGATGAAACATGAACAATTCAAGACTTCGTTATACAGGTGCTAAATTCTATCAATGATGTGGCTGGGTGAGAGCACTTCGGGTAGGATGTTGGTGTTGTTAAGAGGTCTTAACTGTGCGGTGCAATATACAGGTATGTTATGTTTTACAAGGGCATAAACAAGTACGCGCTGGGGATGTTCGATGTATTGTGTCTGCACAGGAGGCGTAGAAGCAGCGAAACTGTGTTAGATGGTAGTCTCCAGAGCCGTTGTTAGGAGAGGTGTCCCCGCATTAGTGGAAGCAGGGGTTGAGGACACAAGAGTAGGCGAGCTGATTATTGCTGGCACTGTGCGAGCCACTGAATATATTTCCGGCCCTTGTCGTAGTTGCTGAAGTGATGTTACTGGGCTCCGCGTTGGGCATGGGTGTTTATGTATGTGTTGTGCCTATGTGTAAAGAGAATAGGAAAGCGGCGAAAACACGAAAAAGAAAAAAAAAATGTTTATCACAACCACGAGCAAAATGCGTGGAAATAAGCGTAATCTTTCCGGTAAATTACGGCCCAGAAGCCAAGAAATAATTCGTTTGCCTAACAGCAAACAACAGCCGTAAAGGTCTTGGTTGTTTAATGAATGCAATTGTGTATCCGCAGAATTTTCCGAGATACTCATACGTATATAAACATCACTATAGATCTAAAATCTTAATTTTATGGTATTCTGAACCCATATCTACATCTTCACTTAACCCCAGTTTTATCATGTATATGTCTCTAGGGTAGGCGATAGTGTGTCTGTCTCACGTTTAAAATTCCCAAGTCCTAAGCTCGGTTAGGTTGAGTTATCTGAATAAAGACTTTTCTGAAGTTTCCCTTTATGCTGAAAGATGAATGTCGGGTAATTCTAAGCTACATGGATCCTGAGCTAATTTGAGCATCATTTCAACCAATTTGTTCTTTCATCGCCCGGTGACTTAACGCTAGAGCACGTAAATTAAACATAAAATACAGGAAGTAGCATTGATGAAACGTGATAGCTGTAGCATTGAAGAAATTAATGGAGAATTACTGAAACAGAAAGAAAGAATGAAAGAAAGAATTACAGAGAGAAAATAAGTGTACCTGAAAGTACAGAATCCGCTACAGAAGGCGATTAATGTTAATTCCAGGACTTTGTATCGTGATCCCTTTAGGTGGAGGAATTTCTGAAAGATAGAAAGAAGTTCGCTGAATAATTTTTCCTTAAATTTTTGTTCGTGGAGCAAAAAATATAAACAGTATCGGCTTTTCACTTAGCAGAACGCTACGCTCACTAATTGTTTGTTCACCCACCATCGGAAAACGCAATACACATATCCAAAACTTCCTCTTTATTACGCATAGTGTATACCCTATAAAATGACCATCTTTAGTTCGAGTATTTCATTTGATACCGAAATTAAGGGATGCAATAAGTAAACAATCATAATGGATTTCAAAGAAATTGTGTATCTTTGTTACAACACGTGCAGGCAGGTGCATTGGGTTGAATAGTTGTTTTAACAAAAGAAACGTAAGAAACAGTGTTCTTATCCGGGTTCAAAGGAATAGCACATGACTCCGTTTGAACAGGTATTCTTCGGACCCTTAATAATGGTCTGACTGAGACTAATAATCACAATGGACAAAATAGTCACAAAGGAGTTTTGGATTAATAAAGAGGGTCTTTGTGAGGTGAATGTGACACAGACACGCGCGCGCGCGCACGCAGCTGTGCCCAATATGGACACACAGACCGTAATTGGCAGGCCGTTACGACAGTCCTCTGGTTCTATCTTAGTCGAGGGTAGAACAGAAGCGATGAGAAAGATACCTGTTGGTTCATACGTAACGACTTAAGTGTTATCGCGTACTAATTATTCTACATACGGTCACTCTAAACAGTGAAATATTGATAACCGCGGTCAGCAACTTCCAGTTTGATGTGATGATAAAAAGAAGCAGTCATTAAATCAGTTTGAAACGGGCATTCCAGTGTCATTAGAAGTATCCTTACTCATACATATCCACACATACCCTGAGAGTATCTCTTTGTTCTACCCTGAGGATTGTCCAGCGCTTCACATTTCAAAATTAAATATAATTTCTGACAACTTAAACAAAACGTATAGTATGTTTGATTTCACATCTAATCTATCATTTAACTCATTTTGAATTAAACAGCTTCTAATCACTTGGTCACTGATGCAATGTGAGAGATTCAGTGAAATCAATCGTAGTGAACCCTGAGACCATTGTATATTACATACTGGGGTTTGTTGCACAGTTAATCTCTACGTGAGAACTTTTATTCCTCACAAGAAACGGCTCATAGCTTTCTGTATTTGAACGCATCATTTTTCATTGGATTCATGTCAACGTTTTTGCCAACGCTTTCAATGTTTCCATCCTACTTGATAGTAAAGAATCGATGCACCTCCTTTTGCTATATCGTAAGCCATCCCAGCTCTAGCAGCATTTACTCTTTGACCGATCAAAGTAACCTGTTTCGATTTTATGTGCATTTAAAGACAGCGTCATCTGGGTAGCTCAGTTGGTTGGGCGCTGGTCTACAGATCCCAAGATCGTGAGTTCAAATCCGGCCCAAGCCAATGATAAATAAGTGTGCTTGCAATGATAAATAAGTGGAACAATTGCATGTCAGTAGCTTCGCCGGCATATAAAAAAGAACTGAGAGGGAATTCAAGTAATGAGCCGGCGCTGATTTGAAACTGACAAATTGTCAGCGTCATTAAGAAACAGCATTTAAAAAAGGTACTTCAAGGATAACGAGAGGTTCTCAGGTGACACGGTGGTGAATAAATAAACCTCTCTCACACACTACGCTACAGTTACCTAAAATATATATCACTTGTCAGAAGTCTTATTACTTAACTATTGTTGCTAAAAAGCTGATAGTGAGGAATCCCATATAGGATTTGTACGTAGCATTGTAGTGCATAAAATGGAACACCGTGTTTTATTATCATCTAAAATTACATTGTAATTACTATTGCAGATTCCCCCCATTGTTTTCAATGGAACGATGAATTGCACTAGTGACGAACTATGCATTCTTCTCAAGAGAGATGCGATGAACATCATCATTCTCATATCCAACACTTTAATTTCTACAGTCAGCAGAAATATCAACATCGATGCTGGCAAGTAGGTAGTTCTAAACGAACTAATCAACAATGGCCTACATAAGCTTATAAGAGAGTCGTTGTCAGAATTTGGAAACCAAATTAATTTATCTTCTCGAAATAGTAGAGCTAAGGGTTTAACATGACATAATCAAATGCGCTGTAGCCCGCTTCAGTAGCGTGGTGGTAGCGTGTATGTCTCACATTCAAGAGGTCCCGAGTTCGACTCTCGGTCAGAGTGAGTTACCTGGATAAGGTTTTCTCCGGGGTTTTCCCTTATCCTGAAATCCAAATGTCGGGTAACTCTAAGCTCTAATGACCCTGGGCTCATTTGAGCACCATTTCACCCATTCCATTCTTCGTCCGATATGACAACGTTGGAGGATGTAGATTAAAAGAAAAATGCGCTGGTACCTAACAATCATTTTCAAAGAAAACGTTTTGTGCTCTTGATGCCTTATTTTTTGGGTGGTATCAGTTGTTATACATAATTCGTAACAAATTAGACTTTTTTTCCAAAAATCTTCCCATCCATTAGCTCCACCATCGCTAATGAAAGTTGCTAAAAGGTTTATGGTTTATGTAACAAAAATACAAACGAAAACACCACCACCTTTGCATATTCATTTCCCAATTTACAGGTCCTGTCGTACCTCGAATAAAAGGGTAACACATAAAAGCCATCAGCACCTGGGTCAACATAGTTACATCATCAAATTGTGTCTGAAAGCAAAATGTAGGAATAATAATGCTAATGGGCGAGAGCAATAAAGTTGGGTTAAAATCATAAATATCGGCAACAAATAGTAAGGGAATAGAGAGCGAGATGGCTAATCGTAACGCGCGAGTATCGCACTCCAGAGGTCTCTCATTCGATCTCTGGTAACACACTGACCGTAGCTTTCACAACTATTTTTCTCTGGTCGGCTGGCGAATGTTCGAGTACTGCCTTTCACCATAGCTCTCCCCTCTCATGTCCTCCCCCTTTTTCGTGCTACAGGACCACTTGTTGTGCTGTATTTCGGTCCCCCGACGGGCAGCTGACGCTATGCTCCACCATATAGTGGCCTTTAGAGCCTCCAATGCCGAGTGGTACTTTCTTCAGTTGCTGTTGGAGGTGACTACTGAGCCTCTTTACAGTGGACTGGACAAGTCGCCATCGAGTGCCTCTCAACCGGATGATCAAGTCGGTAACTGCTAAAGAACGTCGTGTATTTCTACCGTTTACGTTGCCCTCTATCTGCATCACATATGTCACCTACGGTTCCTTCACCTCATCCTTTCCTCCAAAGAGTGTATGCACTAAGTTTCGAATCAGGGTGGTAGACATGGTAGGCATTCGCCTTTCATTACCTCTGTACCTCTCTACCAAGACCGATACATTGGTTGGTCTTCTTCTACAGTCACCTAAGTCACTGGGACCCGTGCTACTTTGAGCAGTTAATACTTCCAAAATAAGTTTTGATTTGGTTCCCTGTTTATTAACTATCATACAAACTATGAGGGCAATAATTTCAGAATAGGTAGGCACTTGAAAAGACACTTTAGAATAAGCAGTTTGTTTGAACACACCCTGTGCACGTTAGCGGAGTAGCTAAAGCTGTGTATTGTACCTGGGCGACAGTGAAGGTCGCTGTAATCAATCTTCTCTTCCTCCTCCATGGTGCTCCACAGAATAGCGGCCCTGCGCTTAATGTTCAATTCAATATCAGTGAATGCAACTTTTCCAAAGAAGGCAGCGCACAAAAACTTGAGCAAGTGTATCGCCATTTCCTTTGTCCATGGGAAACAGAACAAATGAATACATCTGCTTCGCTGTGATGAAAGGACGTCTAAACGACTCGTTATTGACTGCCTAAACTTTCCCCTACCAAACGGCATATCAGCGTTTGAATGTAGTTCCGGTGCAGACGACGTTTTTATATACTGCATCAAAAGAGTTGAGTACCAATCTATTCTGGCAACAAAAGAGCCGTTGGATTCAAAGCGCCATTTTATAAATTCTTATGCGACATTTGTTACACACTTTCTGATGTTTGCAACCTACTTAAAGCTGCGTATATTGAATCTAAACGTTGTTTATCACTGACAAATGAAAACATGCAATAGTTTATTTTCATAATTAGAATTATTTATTACCGACTACGTTTTAACCCATGATGAACTTTTAATCGTGTCTATTTCGTATAGCGGATGTAAACAGCATTAATATAATTGAAAAATTTAAATATAATTCACATTTTTAAAACAGTTTTTCCTAACTTTTCACCACTTAAAATGTTGCGCTATTAATCAAGCTTGAGAGAATTAATTTGCTTACTTTTAAAAGTTTCACGCCCAAATTTTCCAGTGTCACTTATTTACATAGCCATGACACTGGCCCCAAATAAATTTAATTAAGATACATAACAGTTAATTAGGACATGGATGTGAGAAGCTCGTTATTGACGAATAGAGGTATCGTTCGACAAAACCAAAAGTAGTAGTCTTTTCTTTTTCCGAGGTTCTGATTTCCGTTACACAAACATGGCAGAACTTTTTAACTTGCTTAGTCCCTGTCACCTCGGATTTCCGGTGAGGCAACGCTGCCGATTCAATAGCTATGATGGTGGTTTTAAGGCGGCTGTTTGAATGTCCTATCAACGGTGTTACAAAGTCAAAAACTTAGGAAGAATTTGAAGTCGGAGATGTGGATTATGAAAAGGGTGCTAATGAAGAGGCATGGGAATTATTTATACCTTCCGCCTTGGTGTATACTGCATGTAACTACATTTAAACATATTTGTGTTAACAGACAAATTTCCTGGAACACATATTCTGGAATTAAGTATGTAAATGTCCTTTTGTAAAAGTGTCGCAAGGACACACGATATCATAGACAAAGTGCGTGTAGGGTCCAAGTTTGTATGAGTAGAGCCAGACTGAAAAATTCAATGCCATAGTCGGGATTTGAACCACGGATCTCCCGCTCTCCTTGCGGTTGCTCTAACCAACTGAGCTACTATGGCCAACATGCCGAAATGACATTAAATTCTCCAAAAGCCTCATTGTCAATGATTATTTCCAACAGTTTATCTGAATAACATAGCGGTTTAACTATGAAGCATGGGACTTACGTACTTACAGCATAGTAAGTCACCACGAAAAGTGCGTGTCTCATAGCATATGAGTACCCCTAGTGGTCTACCGGTAAACTATGAGTCAGTTGGAGAATTTAATGTCATGTCGGCATGTTGGCCATTGTAGCTCAGTTGGTTAGAGCAACAGCACGGAGAGCGGGAGATCCGTGGTTCAAATCCTGGCCATGGCATTGCATTTCTCAGTCTAGCTCTACTCATTCAAACCATAGCCTACACACGGTTAGTGTGGAAGAACTGATTATTTCCTTCAATTTACCTGAAGTACACATTTGTATACTAGTTAGGAGGGTTTCCTTCATATCTTCGTTAGAAAAATCATAACATTGGTCCTGTTCACAATTACTGTCTCAAAATAAATTAATGTTGTGACAATGGCGATTAATACAATTGTTGTAATTGGTCAATTAGTACAACATACAACAAGTAATAATTACCAAACGCTGTAACTATTTTCACAACATAGCGAAGAATACTTGCTTCCAAGCTCAAAATGTGAGGACATTAACGAAAAATAATAAGTTTTAACTGAGAAAGTGCCCATTGAAGGGAATGGGGATGAAATAGCAATTCATTCCGTTGAAAAGACACCAACGAAAAGCAAGTTAACCAAATAAATATAAGCAGTTAACTTGACTCTATTATTGACCTATTTATTCACATTTATTCACATAAACGTCCTGCTCGTTTCAACAACTGTCTCAGTATAACATTTGTAGGTTTAGGAAGCTGTGGAGCTCAGGAAGAACTTGCCATTTGGAGTCGTGAGCAAGAGAGAGAGAGAGAGAGAGAGAGAGAGAGAGAGAGAGAGAGAGAGAGAGAGAGAGAGAGAGAGAGAGAGAGAGAGAGAGAGAGAGAGAGAGAGAGAGAGAGAGAGAGAGAGAGAGAGAGAGAGAGAGAGAGAGAGAGAGAGAGAGAGAGAGAGAGAGAGAGAGAGAGAGAGAGAGAGAGAGAGAGAGAGAGAGAGAGAGTACATTTGACAGTGGTATTAAATAACGCCTTCAGTGTTAAAGACCGCATATGAATCTGAAATGCCACAAATTGTTAAACAGCTATTTCGTAACCGAAATAAACACACATTCCAAATATAAACACATGATCTGAGAAAATCATGTAAATGATTTCCATGCCCAAATCTTCCTATAAATTTTAAACTTATTACATTTTCCTTATAAATCTGTTGTTAAGAATAAAGTCCCACGCTCTCTGAAATCGGCTGATGACAACCCATTGGGAAAGGGCTTACTTAGAAGAGGAATTCACCTCCAAATTGTTGCACGCCTCGGGTGGAAATACCTTTTAAAATATGAAAAGGAGTCTTTAATGTATGTATAAATCATACCACAAACTGACTTAATGCTACCTTTTAACTATATGTTGTTCATAGTTGATAAGGAATAACAATAATTATAAAAAATAGAAGTAAAAGCAAACAAATTGGCCACCAAGTAGTTGAGCTTGGTAAAATAAAGTATTTTTGGTTGCCTTTGGGGTATGTATGTTCCACCCTCCCTCTCTCCTTCCCTTAACACTCTTCCTCCCTGCCTTCATTCCTTCTTCCCTCCATGCCTCCCTCCCTTCCTCCCTTTCTCTCTCGTTCGCTCTATTCACTTGTTCATTTATTCATTCATTGATTAATTGATTTGTTTGTTTGTTTATTTACTTATTCATTTATTATGTATATTTATTTACTTATTTATTATGTATATTCATTCATTTATTGTGTCCAGTCACCTTCTGTTGTGACCCAAGCCACTGAGGTAACGATGAGGGAAACTATCAGGTAGTGACCAAAATCTTTTTGGGAAAAAATCCAAATGTGTATTTTGTGGATTCCAGTGCGCCATAAACTATATGCGAACCTTTTCAGTAAATACCTCCTTAAACGCCACTCCTAAAGCTTTTGCTTTGTATTTAAATATCCATGTGGAACCCTGATAACCCGTGAACCCAGGAACGAGTAGATGAGATCCACATGAAGGAAAGTGCAGAGCATTTTTCCACCCTTGCTTTATCTGCATGCTGTACATGACAAGAGATTTGCCGGTGCGTTAACGCTCCAACGTCGTATCTGCAACTCCAGGTCAGACCTACTGGCTGTCCTTAAAAGTGTACCTGACTTCTTTTGCAGATATTTATATTTCGTTCTCATTTCTCTACAATTATTACGACATGCTGGGTCGCAAAATTTTAACAGAATTCCTTTACTGTCTTTTTTAACGGGATTCAATTGGGCTGCATTGACAGTTTTGCGGGAACTATAGAAATTATGGTATCTTCAAAGGCCTCTAGAACAACAGTTTTTGTTTAATTGGCGTCATATTTGGATTATGAACTAATGCTATATTTGAAAAACCACAGTTCTTTTTAAATAAATACACAATAAACTTACCATTACTATGTATAGTCATTTTAAATTTACTATATTAAACTGTTTATAATTGCTACCATCTTCACAATATACATATAATCATAAACTGAATGTATGATATTTGAATTGTCTATCACACTGACAAACTTTGCACATGCTAACATATTCGAAAATAAAATATCAATTTAGTTAAAATTTGATACACAATTTAACGTATCTCTCCATTTATCGATGCAAAATTTAGTACATTACTTCGATGCAGTGATTTCCCCATAGAAGTAAAGTGTATATGGCACCAATTACCTACAGACTTAGACAACAGTATTAATTAATGAGAAAAAGAGCATTAATGATGCTGATTTGCACAGTCCATAACCAATCCAAAGCGTTGTATTTTTCTTGTATAATATTCATTTTATAAAACGTATTGCTGCAGGCTGACTGCTGCCGAGAGCCGCCACTGAAGCAACCCAAACAGTAATCTGGAATATGAGGGAAATCTTGTTCTAACACGTACGCTTGTAACGGTAGTCAGAGGGAAGGCCAATTCCTGGAGTCGATACGGACCAGAATCAGTATTGAGGGCGGAATTGTCTCGTGAATGTAAACATTGGGGAGATAAATTCCAGCCGTTCCCCCAAGCTCATCTCCCACGTCCCAGCATTGGGTTCATTAGCATCAGTGCCCACTTTCTTCATGTCCTTGGGCCCACACAAGGAGGGGGCCTTCACGACAACCTCACACTCTTGTAGTATCCATCACAGCAGTTCTTCAAGACGAAGTAAGAATGCTTCTAAATATAGGGGATATGGATATAGTACACCTGATTCTTATTTTCTCTGCCACTTACTTATAGTAGAGGTAATATTGTTACCTGCCCAAAAGTTCAGTATAGATACTTTACCGCAAAAAACATTTTGAGGTCTCTTTAAATCCTCCCTCAAAGCATTTTAAAAAGACTGCATAAGTATATGTATCCATTGTAACCGCAGTATCAGGCAGCGATTAGGAGGCGGCGAATTAATCGAAGTCAAATAATTAACAGAGAAGGTAAATTAATAGAAATGCTTTGCTAAACTAATATAACAATCTTGTTATAATAATATGAAATTAGAATGATTAAAATAGCAGTTGATTTAAAGAATAAGAAAGGAAGAATATAATTTAATAAACATATATACTAGCATCCGGGCAAGAAAGAGAAAATATTCTTGTAAAAATCTGTACACGTCGCAGAGAAGGAAAGAAGAGCCGTTACCTTCTTTGTGTTAGTAAAAGTTCAATGTCTGAACACTATTGTATTGTTTCAGCTAGGAATGTGTTGGGACAAAGGACTTTCAAAATGCAGTTGAGCATGAACGCTAAACAGATTTACTTCGCTGATTTGGTAACGATGCATACCGTTAGAAACAATTCAGGGTAGGCGTTCCCCAACTCAGGGTGGGCTGAACGTCAGTAAGTCATATGAGTTTTGCAAACCAATGCAAAAATTCGGAATAAAATGAGAAACCAATAATAATGTAACATTTGAGAAGGGTGAGCTAGTTTAGTCACGTGATAAAGTTATAGAGGGGGTTAGAATAAGGTTCGAACTGAATGGTGAAGTAAAAAAAACACCTTACTTACAAGTTGTTACTACGACAGGAAGAACGTGTTCATGTACATTAAGAAGAGAAGCAAAGATTTCGAAGTCTGAAATGCTAGGAATTTTAGTAACAGGTGGTCACCGGTCCAAGTCGATAAGTCAACATAGAATCAATAATTAAATCAAATAATTCTACCACAAACCAAGCATTATTAATACGACTGAGTAGCCAACGACAACCACAAAAATCCATTTCCTACAACCATTCACCTGAGGACAAGAGAACTCATAGCTCCAATTAAGCTCCAATTAGAACCCAATTAATTTAACTATTGTATGCGGGTTTGCCGTAGCATCTGTGAACAGAATAACTCAAAATCAAAAAGTGGCTTAAATAACAAACTTGATAATTAAGTTCGGTATCTAGGAAGGATGCGACATGAAGTGTTCTCATTACAAACTATCCGTTACTAATTTTTTGAAAAGCGCAGTTTGCCCAAAAATGCATCCAGCATCCAGCACTTTGATTAAAATATGTTTAAGATATTTTCCAGCCATTGGGTTGGCGCAGGTGGTATCATCTGCACCGCGCATTTCCTCGCCAACTGACTCAAGGGAACTTTTGGGGTTCCATAGATCGCGATAGGCAAAAGCTGGTCAAGTAATGGCATCCGAAATTCCTTACCAGATTTCATTTTAATTCTCTTCATTTTCTTTTCGCTTCATCTTATAACTAGGTTGACTGTCAGTGTTTTAAGTGGCAGCAGTATTCACGGTGTCGCATGGCAGGAAGTATGATCTCTGTAAACCTCCTTCCTGTTTTCTCATTCGTTTCAATGCAATGAAGTTACGACAGTTGTTCGATTCCGTATTCTATGTTCTAAGGACGTCTTCAGAAAAAGAAATCTCTCTGCGGTTTTCGTCTGCCGTAGCTATGAGCACTGAATTTTGTTATAAATTCTGCGGATATTTCGCATATTAATTTCAGTACATGTCATGGGATGATTGAATGTCATTTTGTATTTGTATTTTGTTCATCATTTAACTTTCTTTGTGGTCGCGAGTAAGTCTAAGTTTATGCTAAAAATCAGGCTACTATATTTGCATACAACGAATGAAACACCTCGTCTTTGTAAGAAAACATAATTCCAAACTAAGGGTCACCAAAGATGAAGAAAACAGGCCTGTTTGTTAAGGATCCATCATAAGACGTAACATTCATTGGGAGCATCTTTTGTGGGTGCAGAACAATGAAATGCCACTGAATAGCTACTGGTACATATAGAAATGAACTCTCTAGCCTCCAATGGAAAATGGATGCATGAATGTGATCTCAGCTATATGGAAACGCACATAATATATTATACAAGGCATTTACATATGCAAATTTTCAAATAGTAGACAAGAGCGATTAAGGGCATTTTAAGATCTTACCTCTCATTCTTCCTTTCAGAGCCAACAAAGGAGTGTTATCTTCTTTCAGTTTTTCAACTGCTGGTGGCATTGCCACCTTCTCTCCTTTAGATGTCAGTATCTGTGCTCCGAGATGCACCGTATTTATTCTGTATTATCTACGTTTATATCTATAAAGCTTTCTTTAGCATCCACTTTGGACGCGTTCGACTCCAAGAGTGTTACAGCAAACATTTCAAGGAACACGTCCGTTAAACTTTTAGAAATACCTAACCCAATGTTCTTCCGTAATGTTTACACACAAACGAGAGAATATAAAGCAACGTTAACACCCTCGGTACTAAGGAAGTTTTTCATCAAAAGAGAGTCGCATCCAATATGATCACAATGGCGTTTTACGTGTCACCAGTTTCAAAACAACTAATGTTCAGAAAGTCGCTATGACTAGTTGTTCCGTAATATTTTGATATATCTGGTTAATGTTTTAAAGGTTTTGTTGTCCTGGACGCTGTACTGCTTGAACTCTCACAAGTCGACACTACATACGCTTACGAAGTGTATTTGTTTGGTGTTTGACGAGTAAAGTACCCCTGCTTATGTAAGTATGACACAGATATTACCTATATATGCAAATAAAAATGCTAGCTGAATATTGCAGAGTAAAAGAAACAGCAACATCTGCACGGATAATTAATATAAACCTTTATTCTCAAATCAAAAATTTTATTTCACATGATCACTATTCCTTATGCACCACAGACAAAATGATAACATAGAAATGTATACGGCTGTTGCCTTCACCACAACAAAATGTAATATGTTTAGTTTGAAAATGTGGATGTTGTTCGCTTGGTATGCAGCCTTCTTCTACCAGAACAAGCCGCCAAGGTTATGAAGCAGATTCTTCTTTGTTTGCACAAAACAAGTGAAAACAGCAGACTCCAAAAAAGGGATGGCATGGAAATAAGTTGCCAGAGTATTTCAAGGACGACGACCAGGTCATCTATGTCGCAAAGGCCCACTCCCCAATTTAAAAAAGCAAGAAAAGAAAAGCTTTGGCATCTGCTAAAGCCTTCTTTGAGCTATATAACCCCCATTCCTTATCTTCCAGTTCCACTCAGTTTCTTCATAGTCGGGAGAAGATAAATAAGAACACGAGAATTCATCTTTTTGATAATGGATTTTAATGTTTACAGGTGAAATGTAGTAAAGACTTAAGTCTATTTCTTTATCATTTTTATATTTACACAGCATACGTTAATGCCACACGTTTTCATTTACGCCGTATTCCATTGACTAATACCGATTTATAAAAAAATATTGCAATTCCTACATGGATGTTCAATCGTATACTAGAATCATTAACATAAAGTGTAGATAACATTGTAAAGAGATGACAGGGAGGACTTCTTTTAAATTTACATCCTCCAACGTTAAGTCATATCGGACAATAAATGAAATGGGTGAAATGATGCTCAAATGAGCCCAAGAACTTTAGAGCTGAAAGTTATCGACATAAGGGAAAACCCAGATGAAAACCTTATCCAGGTATCTCGCTCTGACCGAGATTCAAACTCAGGACCTCTTGAAGGTGTTGAATACGGATATAGAGAAATAATTGCCATTAGTAACTGCCATTGCTAAACTCAGTCTCTAAGATAGCAAGTCGTTCACGAGGTTTCATGTGGGGGGAAAAAGCAATTATAATAAGTCAGTGTAGCTACGATAATTAAGTTTTCCGAAGAATTCAGTCGACAAGAACTCAATTAGCTAACAGTTACGCTTCTAGGAACTAAATCTAAAGTTACTGCAAATATACATGTACGCGAATTCTGAAAATTGGAAATGTATAAGAGTTTCTTAGAATTTAGAAATTCACAGAACACAAATTAGTTTGAGGCGAAAACAAATTTAGATCCAGCTACGACGATGGCGATGCCACTGCGGCTGCTACAGTTGTCTAAAATAGAAACTTCTTTAAAGTTTCACACGTTGGTGAATATAATAGTTAAGTTGATACAATTTCCAGGGCTAAGTTTCAGAAACGACTTAATTTTTTATCCTCAAATACTAAGATATCCCACCAATCAAAGCAACTGGCGTTGTTCATGCCCACATCTACCCACATATACCCTGAGAAAAGATTCCATAGTTCAGCACAATAGCGGTAGGCAGCTGGAAAATCATCAAAGAAAATTATTGAAAATGACATCAGAAGTACTGTATGCTGGGGGAAGTTATTACCATTTTATTATCTTAAAACGCAATTCTTAGGCGCTAAAATGTTGCGCGATGTACAATTATATAGCAAATGGGTTGACATTTTCATGACGATTTAAAAAACTCGATTTTCAAAAGAAAACACTATTTATTTGTGTTAAATAATATTCTTTTTGCGTTCATGAAATTGTAAATATGATAAAGAAACAATATATATTGTCACCCAATTATCGGAAAGCACGACCAACTGACAGCTGAGTAGGAGACCAGAGGCATTCGGACAACGCCTACCCATTTATCTCGGCCACTAACTGCGGGGTCGATTAGGGAAGTGTCACTGGTCGCTGGCCGCCTCTTCCTCCTCCCCCTGCCGTCTGGAACCTTCGCGGTGATTCACTGAAACGCGTGACTTCGAGAGACAGCGATATCCCTATAAAAAGGGGGCTGCAGTTGGCGAGTTCAGTTCAGTTCTTGTCGAGCAGTCGTGAGGAGCGCCCAGTGAGGGAACGAACTGTGTACGTGCATCGAAGAAGTGTACGTTACTGCGTGCAGTGGACCTGTGACAGACGAACTGGTGAATTGTAACTGTGTGCATTACGTAATTCTGTGTAATCGGCAAGTGTTCCGATTGTAATTCGGTGGAAATAAAGAACATTTTGAGTTTGTGCAATTGGACTTTTAATTTCACGAACCCACAAAGTCACAATATCTTTCGGGGGAGTGGGTTAAATGTCCAAATATAAATTGTCTATTACTTGGCATCGATTGCATAGCGGAATTTAACTGAAAATAACCATCAGTTATACAACCATTAGTAGTCCAGAATAAGATACGAATTATGCTTGGAAATGTTTGAACTCTTTACGAGTGTAATCCAGAAAGTAACGACCGCGTGCGCATTCTCACTGTGCAGTCCCTTTGTGCATATATCCCGGTCGAGTGGTTTGTTGGA
The DNA here is from genome assembly GCA_030765055.1 of Mantis religiosa. Taxonomy (NCBI): domain Eukaryota; kingdom Metazoa; phylum Arthropoda; class Insecta; order Mantodea; family Mantidae; genus Mantis; species Mantis religiosa. The sequence goes on along the minus strand of CM060948.1, from coordinate 58,673,788 downwards.
CATGTTTTCTCACTGTAATGTAAACGTCATTCGAAATTAGTTCTCATTGTGCATTCTATGGATATTCTGAATGAACTGTGTAATCCCTACTCCTTGAGTGTGAGAGGAGAAATACTGAATTGTGGAACATTCGGAAGTCTAAACCTGATTAAACGTACCGTGGACTAAAAGAAGAACATGGTGATAGAGTAACGAACGAAACAATATGAGAAATTAGTGAGAACTGATCAACAATGGAAGTAATACCTATTTCACAAAACTTGTTCGGACGTCTCACTACTCGCTAGACATACTTGAAGAATCCAGTCAGACGTGCTACTCTAAATGAATTACAGATTTATTGTCTAAACGTCTAGAGCAACGAACGAAACAATATGAGAAAGTAGTGAGAAATAGAAGTAATACCTATTTCACAAAACTTGTTCGGACGTCTCACTACTGGCTAGACATACTTGAAGAATCCAGTCAGACGTGCTACTCTAAATGAATTGCAGATTTCTTGTCTAAGCGTTTCTCATTCTTTGGTTGGAGAAATTGTGTCCGATCATCTTGGCATAATGGATTGGTGACAATCAATTACAAAACAACATTCTGAACCGCCTGAGCAGAAAAAACAAATGCTTAGCTACGTAAGGTGGCTTTGTGGAGAAATAAAATAGACTTCAATTTTCAGCCGTTTAGTTGTAATAAAGTGTACTTTTGAGCAGAATAAACACAAACGGTTATCTTTCTAGATTACGTTGTTACCTACAAGAGAACTGTCATATTTAAGCCTTTCATACATTTAGTTCAAAGACAACTGATAGTTCACTCTAATTTGTCTTCCGTTATATTAAACTATGAATGATCATCCGAATTTATTATAATAAGAAAAATATACCTATCACTGGTTAAATAGCTGCATACATTTCGTTTCAGTTACAGGTGTTAAATACTTCATTTTCATTAATTTAAATAAAACATTATTACTAACAGAGTTTCAGAAAGTAAGTTTGCATATTGTCAAACAAGTAATCTCCAGTTATACACTTTTTATAAAATAAAATATAATTACATTATATTTTCATGCTCCTATTCTTCGGACCAACAACTGCCATTTTGATTTCATCGATCATATTACATATCGCAGCCATAAATACGATATATTAGACAAATGGGCGGCCCAATGGGTAGTCCTATGGGACCAATGGACCCACTAAGCAACATGATGCCAAGCTATCAGGGCTGAGGTACACCTTTACAAACAACCAGTTTTCCAGATTATGGCAGTCCGTCCGTGCCAGGTGGATATTAGGGTTGAGGAGCCCCTCCTGATCCACACGTACAACAGATTCCACCTCCACAATGGGGTTCAATTATGGTGGATCTCGACAGCAGCAAGGCTATGGATCTTACGGACCGCAATCAGATTGTGGTGGAAACTGGAACTGGAATATGCCACAGAAAGGACTACCAGCACTTGCAGGACCACCTGATTCTACACAAGCACCTCCTGGTCTACAAGCCCCTGATCCTGGAGCAGCAGCACCAGCAAGGAGCAGGACAGACGAGTTAGGGTGGTTACAGCTTATGAGAGGAAGGAATCCAGGTATTAGCCATAAAGGGAGGATTAGATCATGATGCGAATGAGTTATTATTTGTCATTTTACGCAAAGAAACTATACCTCATATGTTGTGAATACCGGGAGAGGTCGCTGTCTCCACACACATGCTCATGCAAGGCAATGCCTTTAAATAAAGTGATGAACCATCCTCCCCTTCTTGAATAAGCAATGTGACGTCACAGCAATGCATGAGCCAAATGCTCGACAATATCGTATATGGAACAGCAATAGGACTTAGACCACTTCACAGTATTGACGTCATAAACTGAGGATCAACAGTCAACAAGTGCAACTTGGCACGTTTCACCATATTCCAGAAATGTTTACAAAACATACGTAAAATTTGGCGGTTCTTGCTAATTAATTTTTTATTTCCAATACTTTTATTGCTAGACAGCTGATTTTGCAATCCATCGGATTCTGACAGAAGCGAACGCATTTTATACACGCAAGTAAGAAATAGCAGGCATTGTCCAAACCAAAACAGAAGTTTGCAGATGTTATGGTTGTATTTTTGACACTGAAATTTTGGAAAATAACAATTACAAAATGGAAAATTTTAAAGGCAGACAGGTACGTATGACTAAAATTCAACCCTTATTTTCATTTTGTTAGGAGTGCTATGGTTGGATCAATTCTAGTTCTGACTTGTGGTGATAGCTTAGAAAGGGCAGTATCACTTCCCACAACACTAAAAGGCTGAATTACATCACACCTTTGAAGTGATAGAAATGGAAAAAAATTTACAGCATAAATTTCAAAGATGTCAGCATACTGAACGTTCTGAGAAAAATTTTCACATTTTAGTTCCTTAATACTGAAGGCTCAGCAACTGTTTCAAATAACCATTTTTAGTATAGATATAACTGTGTGTGTTATTAAACTTGGCGTTATTGCTACCTAATACAGAAACAGAAGTACTCTTGAATTTCCCTATACCTGGCTTAACCTCTTGGGAGTGGAGTAGATTGTTACAATATTAAAAGTGGGAAGGAAGCAAGAAAATACATTATGTCCATGGGTTTAGTGGCGCCAATTACAATGGTCAGGGCTCATTTTAACCTTCTTGAAAGAATTTAGCAGTACGAGTGGGTGAAAGTTAGTCATTAACATTTCAGGTTTTTCTAAAATGTAATAAATGTACTGAAATATAGCACAAGGATATAGAACATTCTGTAGTATTTCACAACAATTTGGAACATTCTAAATCATTGTTGTGCCTACTAAGTATATAAATAGAAGTTATAATGAGTATTACAACATGAAATGTAACATTTTCAAATGTATTTCTTGGAATAAAGTAATCCTTATATGTGCTGTCTTATCTCCTATGTTCCTGCATAATGATACCAGACACCGTTCCATTAATAGGATAACTATGGCATCATGCTATTAAATAGCTACAGTACCAAAAGAATGGTATATAAGCTTAAATTATTGTTGTTTTGTACATATACTTATTTGCTACGTATATAAATCATTCATTTGGATAATTTCTTCACCTCTATAAGACACCCGGGACACAGCGACTCCAAACTTGAAATTTTTTAGAAAAGCTGAAGGAGTTGAGAGTCCCTGTCCTGGCGCAATGTGCTTGGGCCAGGACACGGAATATTGCCGGGCTCACTTCACTGGACTCCTAAGGAGGTGTAAAGGCTGTGGAATTCCCGCTGCCACTATCAATGTGGAGATGAGAAATGCCACGATCACCAATTTAATTTTCATTTCGATGAACAACACCCCATGCTTGCTACTCCACGATTTGCTTCCAAGAAATAAAGTTAAGAATTTCGCACCAGAACGTTTTATGGACTACTGTACATTACTTTCATATGGAATACCGTAAAGATTACAATTAGATCAGTTAATTCAGTATTTGGGATTGAGAAACCCACCCGTGAAGCTTTGAACAAGTAAATTAATTAATGAATAAATTAATGAATTACATTGAATCGGTGTTCAACAGAAGAAAGCTTCGACTTATTGGATAAAGGTTGTTAGTATCACCAGAGGACGTTTTGCAACGTCATAAAATTTACATTTTTGAGCACATCGATTTAACCTTCAATAATGAACACATGACCCCCCTTATGATCACAGTGATGGCGATAAATACACAAACTATTTCCATTTTTATACTCTAATTCTCGTTGAAGATTATCGAAATGCACTGCAGCATGAACTGCGCTATTAGTAGTAGCATGAATGAAGCTACATTCAGTATGCTAATGCAGTACCTGTTCTTTTTGTAGCTCGTTAACCACTGACTAAATGTGAATCGCCCACCATCAAATGGTGCAAAGCAATTATGCTACCGCTGTTTTAATTCATATACGCGCACTTTATTGCTTTGTTGATGTAAATTGAATACCGGATGCCCACAAAATACGCCCTTTGTAATTGAGAAACTGCAAGAAATGCAAATATTGTCCAGATTTTCAAAAGCACATAACCAGGACCTATAGTTTGTTATACCTCAAACTAGACAGTTTAATCTAAGCCGCAATCACAACATGACAGAAGCAGTACCTGGTCTGTTAAGAGCTACGTTTGTAACTCTTTCATGTATTTTTCTCTAAACAGAGTAATTTTGCCATTAAAATTGCAATTGGGGTATTTTCAATAGTATAAAATCTCTGCATTAATGACGAGCAAACAAGATATAACAGGCTGACAGCTATATGCAGGAGAACTAGATAAATAGATATCGAACACAAACATTAATATTACAGCATTGCTAGCCATGGACATATATTTTCTAATGGCCTTGTTGATTAGTTGAAACTCCAGCCGCATTCTTTTTCAGAAAACGCTAGATTAGTGGATACCAAAAACGTTCCTGATGGCCACAATCCCGTGGGAGGTATATTCCATTGTTCCACAGTATATTCCATTTTATAAATAAATTCAGCCCGCCTCGGTAGCGTGGTGGTAGCGTGTTTGCCTCGCGTTCAAGAGTTCCCGAGTTCGAACCTCGATCAGGGTGAGTTAACTGGATAAGGTTTTTTCCAGGGTTTTCCCTTATCCTTCAACACGAATGTCGGGTAACTGTAAGCTCCATGGATTCATTTGAGCATCATTTCACCCAATTCATTCACCGTCCGATATGACAAGTTTGGAGGCCGTAAATTTCAATATATATATATATATATATATATATATATATATATATATATATATATATATATATATAAATTGACATTGCAATTAAGAAGACCACAGCAGTAAAGCGGAACCAACTACTATCACGTGATTTACTCCACCTGAGGAGATATTCCGATGTGTATGATTGGCTCAAGTTAAGATATGACTCGATTGGTACTGGAGAGTAGCAGGGTAACTATTCCAGCCAATGAATGATGCGAAGGGATTACTTTGGTTCCCGTTAAGAAAAAACCGAAGATATTGAAATGAACTATTATTCATAATAATCGGAGAATGTTACTCGGAGAGAGACGAAAAATAGTATTTAGTCTTTCTGTGTACAAAAATAAGCCAGTTTATGGATGTGACTGTAAAACAGAGCAGCTTTGGAGAAAACTGTATGGATTAAAAACGTCCAATGCTCGTAGAAATTACTGACGTAACTACTCGAACTGACAAAAAGAAAGGGTACGCTAAAAGGAAGTAGACTAGGGAGAGATGAACGACAGCATACAAGCTGTTCAACTCATCTTTAGAAGACTTGATAAAGCATTTTTATTTTCTCAGAGCAAGGGAAGAGAGGCAGAGGGACGAAGAGTTAAAATGCATAAGATTTTATTGTGACATGGCTCTGGTGACAAAACAAAAACGATTCAAAGATCCTCAAGAATATGCTGTCGGATATAAATTAAAATGGACGGCAATTCGTGATGAAGAGAAGTTGTTGGAAGACAAGTAAAGAAGCGACATATGAGATTTCCAAGCAGTTAATGAATTAAGTAAGCAGCTGCAAATATTAGGGATGCATTAAACGTAGTGAATACAAACTATTATCGAGATGAATACAGGAAAAGAATAGCAAATTCAATACGAGTAGGAAACTCATTTATGGACAACTGTATAAATAATTATATAAGACTTTAATAAATGGTTTAAGTGACAATATACTTACAAATTGACGTATTTCGTTAAACAGACAATACTAGTTTATAATGTTCTGGTGATAAATGTGACACCAGTATAAAGCACTCTAATTTAATATGCTAACGCATTCATTCAAACCCTCCAGCAATTAAACTTGATAATTCTGCGCATTTAAAAGCTACTGACTTTCTCTAAACAGCCATGCCATTTATTTATTAATTTTCCCTTATATTTAGTTTTATTCGCTCTTAAAATCTGTCTGTTTATTGTATTAACAGATTTGCTAAAGTAGTTCATATATTCCAAAAACGTAAACTCTACCTTGCGGTAGTTATACTTTCAAAAGATCCATTTAAAACCTGCCCTTATAATGGATACTTAATAACGTTGCATATATCAACTTATTACAGTATAAAAATAATAGTGGTAAATTTGTGGTGCTAAACCCTTGAAGGTCCTGGGCTTGCCAAACCGGCGTCACACCCACTTGGGTACGGCAGAGGTGGGCAAACATCCAACCGTTCCCTTTTTTTTATATCTGCAAATTAAAAAATACATGTACGGTGTACACGTGAACCAGAGAGGGTTGCGAGAGAAGGGTGAATGTTTATACGAGAGAATGGTTAAAAGTGCTCAACGTGTGTACATGTGTGTACGCGTGTATGTTAAAATGTGTGATCTATATTTGAATACAATAGTGATAGTGGAAGTACGTTTAACTTTATTTAATTATCTGTCCAACTAAAGGTTTTACTTGCTATATGTATTCGCGCTTTATTAACAGATTGCATTATCCGATAATCAAGGAAGGAGAACATTACAACTCCAATAATGATAACAACGACGATGACAATAATGATAATAATGATGATTTCATATCTGGTTTTTGTCGGCCCAGGTACAAAGAATATACTTATATTCTTAAATATATTGCTCTATATGACGCAGGTTATCAACAGATTACCCTCTTTAAAGACAAGGAAGGTACTGTCTACCCATCACAAGAAGGCAAGCGGGGCCTGAAGAGGGAGAGGGTCTTGAAATATTTGCTCTGGTAGTGGATGTGTTTACTATGAAATGAGTGAATTAGAGTGCATGCTACCAGATCTAATTCTGGTTTCAGTAGTTAACCAGTGAGTTATGTCACAACACTTTATGTTTTAGATGATCCTTGCCTCCTTATCATATCCGGAAGGCGAGCATAATGTCATGCAGCCAGCAAAAGTAATTACGTTACATATTCCTCTGCCTTGCATTCTTATGTTGGATGGACAGTACATCTGTACTGTACTGACACAGGAGTTTAGCGCTCCATTGCTTATTTCCCTCGCTCTAAAGTTTTACACCCTGCTTCAAAATTAACGTGTCCTTCATGTTCCCGGAAAATAAATACTATGTGAACTAGCATCAATGATACATTGTATTGCCACAATAAATAAAACAATTTTATGATCATCCTTTCAAAAATAAACATTATACACGTAAAACAATATAACCACACGCCTACAAGAAACCACACGATATGACACTGTAGCAGCCTCGTTACATTTCAACTGCATTGTAGACAGTTAATTGGAACTGCTGGTGTTAATCCAATTGCATCTTAATACATTCAGTATATCACTACGTGACAGCACGTTCAAGGGCACAGACATTCTCCCGAGTCAAAAACAGTGTATTACTTCGTAGTACAAATATGTGTATGAAATAAATTTGTACTAATTTGGTAAAGACGCATCGAGAACTGACCGCACCACCAAAGTGGCCAGCGAAAAGGGACAGTTATTCACGTGACGCCACTGAAGCTACCTCTGAACACGTGACGTGGTTGCAATTATTCATCGTGTCTTTCATTGGAAAATGTTCGTTTTTTCATTTTGTTATTCTGAGGCGCTCTTTCATATAGGGGAAAAAAGGAAACAAAACAAATCGAATCGGAAAGGAACAAAGAAAATGCCTGCACTTTTGTTCCACGTACGTAGAAAGAGAATGAATAAAAAAACACACGCAGACACATACAAAGGACGATGAAAAGTGAAGTCAAACGGTTCATCTGTTAAAGGCTAGGGGAATACTGGAGGGCGGGAGTTGGATCTGCAAAAGCAATAAAGCTTCCTCCATGGCGCTGCAGAATTCACTTTCCCACCAAAAATTATAACTCCCTCTACACGCAGGCTTCTGGCTTCTAAGCGAATCAAACGTCCTTTTTTGGGCAGCAGCTTCTCACTGTGACGTATGTAGGTACTTTAATCTTCGTTAGTCGTGCTGGGGACTAGACTCTCTCCGACTTTATTTTGTTTTCACATATTTGTACTAAAAGGAGTTAAGTCTTCGATCATCTTGAACCATTTCTCTTGGTCGCTTAGGTTCATCATTCTGAAGAAGTACTTGCAAACGTGGCATGTATGTTCCGACATGTCAACACCACACAATACTTTAGTAACAATGTAGCACAAAAGCGACTGATTACACTGGGCAAAAGAATAATAAAAGATAAAATAACTTTTAATTCAAAAAGTAATTTTTGAACGTTTCGAGCACTTCGTCAGACAATTCCTACTAATTTTGGGTTGAGAAAAACAAATATGACAATGACAATTTTTTTTAGCTCTAGTTACTATGATATAAAAAAAGGTGGAAGTATTACATATTAACGGATTGAGAGACAAGGATACATTTTAATTACATACAAGCTAACAACAATGAAGGTGCATTTATTTTCTAACTGGTAATTACATGCTTAGAGTTCAAAATTGCTGGAAAAATACTTCGCAGATAGTCGTGTCTGAAGAGAATCATGTGGTGGCCTATTGACTTCGTCGTCTTTTAGCTTGCCTCATGTGATGGAGTTCCGCAGAATCCTTACAAAGACCAACAGTAATCCGCAAGCATTACTTCATTCCAACGGCCCTGATATCTTTGTTCCATAAAAGGAATATCCTTATGGAATCTCTCCCCATGAACATCACTAACAGCTCCGCAACTAGGAGGGAAAATGTCTAGGTGGGAGTGGTGAAAATGGATCTTAAGGGACATGTTGCATCCAAGGTTCCGGTATTTTTGCAGGAGCACTATCATCAAATGCTTGTAGTTGTCCTCTCTTTTGTTTCCTAAAAATCCATGAACAACACCCCTGAAGGCTTCCCAATCTTCCTTTTCTTTTCCCTCCAAAATTTGGTCAAATTCAGGGTCTTTTACAAGTTCTCTTATTTGTGGTCCGAAAACAAAATACTTTCCTTAACTTTTGCATCACTTAATTTGCAAAATTTCACTCTGATTGTGTTTTGTTATTTGACAGGTGTGCCAACTCCCAAGAAATTTCCCCCAAATATACAAGGTTCACTCTAAAATATAAAATGTAACTTTAACTACAAAACAAGAGCTAATCTATCATATTTATGGTGATTTTTGAATTCAGCAGACTGAAGTGCATGTAAATTCACTATTTTAAAGCCCGAAACATTTTCATTGTTTCCCAGTGTTATCAATTGGTGTATTTTTTATCGCTAATATCGGGAGAGAGAAGGGGGATGAAGGAAAGAGAGTATTGTGCCAAAATTGGATAGATAAGCCTTTGTAGTCTAAGCAGTCATATTTTCTGCAAAGAGCTCCTAACTACCACTTCCACAAAAACATCACGCCTTGGCGAGTGTATTGGTGGAAGCGTGTACGCACATCAAAATGTTAGTCAAAGTTAGTGCGAGCTTTACTAGAAAATAATGGCCATTTTCATTGATCGAAAAGTAAACTTTAATTTTCTGACAAATACAACTTCGGGAACGATGTGCGAAAGCAAGCAAAGAGGATTACTGTTAACAGGGTGTGAAAATGACATACAGTTTACTCTTCAACACAATTAAAATCTTTTTATGAACAAATTTACAGAGAATATTGATAATTACTTTGTATAAATAATAAATTATTGTTTCAGGGTTAATTAACTTCAACATAGAAAATAATATATAATTTTTAAGCTTAAATTTTTGCTAAATTTGCTGCAGTTTTTTCAATGTACTACAAATGTTATCTTCTTATTATTCGTTCTGTGTTTGGCCTCCTCGCATAGAAGACTTATATCTCCTGGGATTTACGATGTAGCGCCTGAGGTGACATGGGTGTCGAGGAGCAGAGAGCTCTCGATCAGAAAGATTAGCGAGGATGGGTGATCATTCCCAAGAGAGGAAAAAGCTGATATTAAATCAGAGTGAAATAAATGAAAGAAAGGGTGATTATAGAACATGTGTTGAAATAAATCGAAGGAAAAGCCGTAGGACAACATGTAAACCTGTTCACATACCACTTTGTGACCCAATCAATTTCGAAAACCCCATATCGTCTCCAGGAATCAAACCCGGGCCAACCTCCCAGGGCATCGCCTCTTTTTAAATTGGTTACGCATGTGTGACATATACGTATAGTCCCGTAGCGACTATTAACTTTAGGAAATCAAATGCGTCCGACGGAGGTTCAAGTAAGTCAAAGAAAATAAATGAAACAATATCTAAATGAAGTGTTTCATTCCTTAATGCCTAGGACTAGGACTAGGGTTTTGGTTTTGTACAAGATATATATTTGAAAGCCAGGGGATGAAAACGGTGAACAGCAAATGAGATATGCGTAGTTTAGCGCTTCTAATGTCGGCCCAGACATGCCTTTAATAAGCTTTACAACAGGAGTAAAGGGCGTAAAGGGGCTCTTTACGGCTGGGGGGAAAAAACTAAGAGAGAAGTCTGGAAGTTGCGAATTTATAAACAACCGTTTAATGTTGCTGAGAATTTTAAATTAACAGAGTCACAAGATATATTAGCATAAAAATGAATTACCGTTTAAATAATCCTATCAAGTTATCTGACCATTGCTTCAAGACCACTGTTCGGCTGATTTGTTACCTCCACCAGATGAAATAGTTCAGAGATGCTGAAGTCTAAGCGTATTGACAAATCTTTCCATCCTTCTAGAGCATTTTGCTTCTCTACCATATAATGGTATACTAGGTAAGAAGCAATGGACCGACTCCTTGGGGCTGCTTTTTGTGCAATAATATTCATTTTCTATTCTTGTTTCAGTATTTTTTGTTGTTGTAATTTACTTCCTCCAACGTTAACTCATATCGGACGATAAATGGAATGGGTGAAATGATGCTCAAAGGAGCCCAAGGGTCCATAGAGCTTAGAGTTACCCGACATTCGTCCTTCAGGATAAGGAAAAACCGCGGGAAAAACCTTATCCAGGTAACTCACCCTGACCGACATTCGAACTCGGGACCTCTTGAACGTGTGGTTGAGGTGCTACCATCTATGCTACCGAGGCGGGCTTGTTTCAGTATGAAATCAGGAATCACGCTAATGCAGCTTTCGGTAACTGAATCCCCTAAACCTCCTGTCATTCCTCAGGTGCCTAGTTCAAATCCCTATGCGAATCTTCTACCGTAATTCATATTAATTTTAAGAAAATTTTATCTCCATGTCGACGAATTCATCAACGTTATAAATTCATTAATATTCTATGGGGAAAAGTATTTAACACTGTTTCTTCCTAGTGTAATTTCATGAAACTGGTAATTGTAATACATTAAATTTTCTGTCTTTGTTGGCACCCTATTCAATTAAGTATGAATATTTATAGCTTAATTTCCCATTAAGGTATCATCTTTGCCTAATTTGGATGTTAAAATTCATATTTCTTCTATCGGAAAAAATGGAAAAGAAGATACATGCTTACTATGTTTCCAAAGATATTAGAGCATATAGCAGTCAAAGGTCCATTCCATTACTTTAACAGTAATCTTGCTTCTTTGTATCGCAGAATCACAGAATATCATGGAGCATGCCCTGAAGTGTAACGGAATGGTCAATAAGCTAGGAAGCGTATGCCCGGTATTTTTACACTTGACGTGGGGGCACATGATTCCTCACTGCTGCCGTAAACAAGACCACGCTTTTGATGTGGTTTTGCTCTTTCCTAGAAGTGCAGTATTCAGTTGACAGTGATATGTTTTAGTTCAGTTATTACAGAGTCATCAAATATATTAGACGCGGTATTTTTTTTACTACACAGAGTGGGTATATTTACGATTCGCGTGCGCTAACTCAGTCGTCAAGTAAAAGTACGATTTGCAGAAATATTTCAAGGTTTAAATACTCCAGATCGCATAAAAAGCCATAAACCTTGCGACATTTTCAGGCCACAGGAAACATCCAGGCAAAGAAGCCTAAATGAGAGCTTAGGGTCCCTGGCAAAGAATCATTAAAAGGTACTGGTCACTGTTAGGAGAGTTCTCCCCAAAAGTTGCTTAGATATCTTTTACAACAGGCAGACATTTCTTATGGATGTGTGAAGAAATATTAAATTCCAAAAGTTTAAATCAGGAAATGTAATTGTGGGACATGCTCCTCAACCAGGTGATCGGAAATTAGGTCCACATTTTCTGAGTGAGGTCTCAATACTGTAGACAATGGCGGAATAGATCCATATTGAATTTTCTTTTGACACACGAGGCTTGGTTCCACGTTCATGGATATAGTTTACATAATATAATGGTTACTGTAGCTCCAAACAAATGCGTTCAAGAGGTACATCACCATGACGAAACAATTAGATTATGGTGCAACATAAGCGGAGGAGGGATTAAAGGGCCAATTTGTTTCTCTGTAGAGTCAATATTTGACGACCGTACATACATTTAGCCCCCATTAGTTTTCAAGGAACTGATAGACAAGGAGCGTGATTTTACTTTCTTCTACAATAAACTACAGCAGCTCATACGACCAATGTTTCGAAAAGAACATTTTTTTTTAATTAGCGTCCTCTAACGTTAAGTCATATCAGGTGATGAATGAAATGGACGAAAAGTTGCTCAAATGAACCCAGATTCCGTAGAGTTGAGAAATTCTGAAAGTGTGTTTGTTGACTATTATCACTAAGAGATTCATGTCCCCTTCGAACCTCCGATCTAATCTCTAATTTTTATCCCTACGTTTACTTAAAGCAAAGGGTACAAGGCAAACACACACTCTGAAGGAACTAAATCAGGAACTTGCCTGTAGTTGTCAATGTAAACTACGGCCAGTGATTGATAGTTTCATAAAGAGGTGCGAAAAATGTATGAGAACGACGGTGGCCAGTGTCAGCATCTTCTTTCATAAAGTTGGTAAGCAAACCTGTTAAAAGAATTTTCAAAATGTTGAATGGCTGCAGCCACACTTCAATGAAAACGGCAGACGGTAAAGAGCGCTGATGACAGCTATAGGAAAAACACCGCGCAGCAAGTGCTTAGTTTATTGACTCTCCCGTTATTATTTTCCATGACTGGTTTCATTTAGAATACTCTAGTTTGTAATTTTGTTTTATTTTTAGCAATTAGAGTGATAGTTTGCCAGTACATCTGTAAAACATTAATAAAATCCCATCGTAGAATATCTATTCAAGCATCCACTCGTAAACAACGATGCCAAATGAACAAATTTCTATGGTTTATCCGAGACTTCTGACTGTACACAGTATTTTCATTACGGACAGAAGGAACATTATCAGAATGAGATATGATTAAAATGCTACGTACCCTCTTCTCAGCGACTGAATAAAGCTGAGTGGAACCAGTTGCAAATCCTTGCATTATGAGGAAAATCGCATGAGCCAATTGAGGTTCTACCCGAACAAGAGCAGACGCCGAGACCTGCCTTTGAACCAGAGACCTCTACGCGCTGAACTAGCCTGCAGGTACTGAGGCGGTCCTTGCCCGTTAGGTACCTCGTTGAGCCCTCCGGGTACTCAACACCTCATATGAGAAGATATGTGATGGGTGAGGATTACAAATGGGAGGTTTCCAACAGGTCGGGGATTTTCTCAGGGTATATCTGCATGAATTACCTCTTTTGAGTTTCAGGGAGTGGGTGCGTCCGGACAGGGTATGGGTATTATCATATAGAAGACACCACGACCGTTCAATGTCAAGTTTATTGATATACGGAGTTCTCTCCACTCGTCACCGTTATCTTGATGTTATGTATGTATCTGTGTACGCATTGTTTGTGAACGTCGAGGGCATTACTTCGTGCATTCACGAACACGGACTTTGATGAATTTTCAGTACTTGTGGCCCCCTTCACTCGCCGGAACAGAGTGATTTTCCTAGCAAAGATCAAACGTCGCCATTGCGCAAATTTCCCCTTCCTTTCGCCGAACTTTGGACACTTTAGAGGTCATGTGACCTGTTACTTGTTTCTGATAGGTTGTGTTTCATCCCTACTCTTAAATCTAAAAGCAATTTCTCGTGTCTGAATCGTGTATTCTATGCGATTTTCACTTTCCCACAGTCAAGCTAATTAATGCATAAGCATGTTTAAAAATGTGTAACTTAAATCCCGGTGTCTATTCTATCATCACGTAGCATGTGCAGGCCAAGGCATGGCTGGCGACGAGGGTCTAACCTTGGACAATGCCACCTTTGGCGGCAAGAAACACAATGAAACTACTTGTGAGGAAGGTGTTCATTCACCTCGCTATTTGGGTTCTCGTGCTTTCGATAATATATATCGGGATTGCCTGTTTAGTATCTGCACTTGTATATTTAATCATTTTCCTCTATATTTATTACAACTTTGTTTAATTCATATTGTGGTATCCATCCGCGCTTAATTATGCATGCAATAAGACTTTCGGGGTTATTATGACAATGTTATCCCTAACAGGGACGGTATCAGTACCAAAGTCTGCTGCCATGGGTAAACGCGTAAGCTTAGAGGTTCCCGCCTCAAGTGAAAAATGTACATATAATATTATATTCATAATTCAATTATACATATAACGCATTTCTCTGGTTGAACGTTCTGGTTGAACATTCAACCAAAATTAGGTACACCATGAACGTTACCGACCTTATTTCGAAGCGTGAACCGGAGGATTTGTAGGTCAAATGTTACGTCCTAATTGGTTTGTTTTCACTTGCTGCTCGCCCCTCTACGCTGACAGCCTGTGATACACATATTTATCCTAACTTGGTTCATTGGTGACCACGTTTCGCTGCCTGCTTATCAATATGATTCTAATTTCAATCTAATGTATTGCATTATTTCAAAAGAATTTTGACCTGTTGTGGATGAGAAAGAACGCCCTTATACCTAAAGCTATCACGATTCTGACATTTATTTACTTATTTGTTTACTTATTTATTTACTTATTTATTTACTTATTTATTTATTTACTTACTTACTCTTTGATTGATTGATTCATTTATTTAAACTTGTCTATATTGCATAAATCCTGGAAGAAAACAGTGCAATAAATATATCGTTATTTGATGGGGAACATATAACCCAAATAGCACCATAAGGTTCCATAAGTTTTTTTTTTTTTTTTTTTTTTTTTTTTTTTTTTTTTTTTTTTGGCAGCCTCCAACTAATTTTTTCCTTATTTTCGGATCGTGATTAACAGTGTACATATTTTTCTATCAGCAAACAATTTTTCTGTATTAAGTATATAAGGAAACGCCTATCCTGCTTATGTGCTTCCAACGACACTTGAAACATAAACAGCAACACGTTAATGGGAAATATTGAATTAATGCATATATATCGTATTCTGGCCACTGTTACGTCTAAGAATTTTCGCATTTCGTAGCGAATTTGTCAGCTGTGACATTTACATATGTAGCGGCATAAAGTATGAATTTTACTCCGTTATGTAAGATTTACTCTTACTGTTATCATACTCGACATATAGAAAGACCTATATGGGTAGATTTAGGGAATTTAAAGTACTGTACGTGGAAATCCGATAGAGGTAGTCTCAGTTAATCTAATGAAATCCTTTCGCCTATCACAATTTTGCACTTCCATTCTCTTTTATTTATGGATAACGTTCTATCTGATCAGTAAGTATTGACCAAGTTTAATCTGTGTGTATTATTAAAAGTAACAAAAGAAATAAACTCAATATAATCGGAAGCGATAACAGCCCTGGAGTCAGTCAACATTATAATACTGAAGATAGTAAGAGTAACGATAGCAATATAAACGATTATGAGTAAATACAGGAATATTGGAAGACGAAAAAGCAAAATAACACAATGGTTGTTTCCATCGAAGCTTGAGTGAGCAACGAATAAAAGGGCAAGGTAGAAAAGTTGATCAGTTCTTAGCTAAAGAAGAAATATTTTACACTTTTCCAGAAAGCCCGAGATGCAGTTCAATCATCTTAGACACGTAGGCACGTGAGACACGTATGAACTGACAAATTGGAAAATGAAACACAGTCACGTGATATAAAAAGAGGGAGCAGAAAAAAAAACTGAAGTTAGGGAGAAGTATACACTTTGGAGTCACTTGTGGTTAATAAGTCGGCAAGCACTTTGGCGGTGAGATGTCTGTACTTGCAAACTAACTACAGGAATAACTAAGGCAATGAAGGTCCGCGCACGTGCGTGTGTGAAGCTCCATTTACGAGGGCATGGTGATAGAAAATAAAGGATTTAAAAAGAAAAGGGGGAAAAACTAACAATCCGTGTTATATACTACCCCTGAAAAAAAGATACATGCAACCCTCAGCTAAAATCACAATCAGAACTTATTGTAAGAAATGTCATACGGCTAAAACAATACATATCACCTCCCGCCAACATGTGGTGACTCAAATCATATTCTTTACGTTAGACCACAAACGAAATTTTTTTTCATTTTCTCCTACAGATTCTGAAAACCAAATTGAATATGAGCACCGGTGCTAACTGAAGCAAATTTGTGCATTTTGAGACATCACACAAAGGAACGGAAAACTATAATACAGCTCCTCGTTGTTTACAGAGATATGCCTCGACATTTGGGAAAACAGTTTGAAAGGAGCTTGCTGGACACATATAGCTAAAGTGTTCTTAAACATTGGTGATTACTTATTTAATAGTTGTTTTAATACTTTATTTTAAAATCCTTATCATTCTTATAGAGATATGCTCTTCAAGGATCCCGCTATTTACCGCAGGATGTTCTGGTCTTCTACCACATTATTCTATGATGAGTACGGCTGTATCATTAAGTTGTAATTCTGAGTCAGATTAACACTATTGCCGTGTTGTTAAATACACAGGTACAAGGTGACTTTGTAAAGATTTCTTAAGGTTTTTATGACTTGCCCTAAAATGGCATATTGTTATAGTTCTGTATTCATAATAATCCTTTATTCTTCATTAATAGCTTGCTGTTGCTAGTGCTGCTGTTGATGATACCATGTTTCTTCACAACCGAAATCTGTAACACCTAAACTAGAAGTTGGATTCATTTTAACTCTAACATATTCGCACGCAAAAGACAACTTACACTCACCAGACCCTGCTCAGTATTATATTTTCTAAATGCTTTGTAATGCGCAAATTCCTAGGTAACACTTAGCTTTTATGTCACTGTGCTAGAATAGTTCCTTCATTAAATTTTGATGACCATATAGAATAAGCGCCTTGACACTCAGTGTAGGTTGAGCGACTCGGTTGGTTAGGTACTACCGTTCTCACCCCAAACATGGCTTCGATTTTTGTTTTTAAATGTGCTTAAAAGCGGCATTCTCATGGTAGTTGATTTACTGGCATGCAAAGGAATTGCGGGACGAAGTTCAGGTACACCGACGGTGCTGGTATAAAATGACCAACTGACAGCGCAGTTAACTACAAAATATCCGTCCGTCCATCCGTCCGTCCGTCCGTCCATCCATCCATCCATCCATCCATCCATCCATGCATCCATCTATCCATCCGTCCGTCTTTCAATTCATATTTCCGAGGCATTAGATTAGAAGCTTATACCTATTAGGAGCTTCGTGAAATTACCGAACAAGGCTGATTTTAAAGAGAAATAAGTATAAATTACCAATAAGGTAATTGACCCCAAGCAAAGAGAATCCCGTTCCATAAGCCAGCGGAGCAAAAGGAGATACCTTTATCACTATTAGCTGCCTTTGCTGACACTTCCATAAGCATAGCGTTGTATATTCAGAGGCCTCAGCACAGACCCCTGGAGATGATTCAAAGAAACTTCATTGAGGTTGCGATGCACCAGAAGAAGAATTGTAGTGTCGAGGAATGCTGAGCAGCACCATCAAACGGAACAGCTTTCTACTCGTTCGCCTGGTAATCCAAGAAAGAAAAAGGAAGAAAAAGAAATAGAAAAAAAATGGTGGAGGGAAGGAAAAGCGAGAATGGGAAGCCACTTTGTGCCCCGCGTTGCATCTTCTCAACTTCAAAAGAAGGAATACCCCACTTTTCTTTTCAGTATTACTGCCACGGCATATTCCTCTCAATAAAATGCAAGGATTACTTTTGGTTGCATACGTATCACCGATATTGATCGGTACACACATATTATTACAGTTACTTTTGGCTTTAGTTGCAGTTTAAACACAGATTTGTTACTCATTTTGCTAAAAGATCACCACCTAAGAAATAGATGTTAGTGAGCTAACGTGAATGTTAGTTCAATCTAGCCAGTTTACCTCAGATTAGCAAGATGTCTACTGCAAAATCCAATTACTGCCACACAAAAGCACAATGGTGGCCCAGGGGGAACTAAAGTTTCTTTGGTAACAACGATAGATGACAATGCCATCTAACGTAATGCGTTATTATACGTACGGCGATTCCCATGTTCAATATCTTAGCCCGATTAGATAGTCGGTGTGATTTTTTGTTAGGTGTTTACTTCGTGAGTTATTTCAATCGACTAGCTCACAGCGCACTGCTTTTCTTTATGCGCAAGTTTTGCGTGCAAAGTATAACGCTTTGGCAGTTTGTTTTAGGTTATTTGATAGAGAATTGTTTATTTTTTCTATACTTATACATTGTACTTTTCAGGTTAATAAAGTGGAGTTCCAGGTCAGATTTGAGCACTCGCGACCAATTTATTTGGCATTGGCACCTCGATTATGCACAAAAAGTAGGTGTTGAAAATATTCTATACTTTTTTTTGTTCAATATGGCACTCCACTTTACTTACCTTAAAATAACAAATAGTATTAAGCCAGAAAAAGACAGCCCGCCTCGGTAGCGTGGATGGTAGCGTGTCTGCCTCACGTTCAAGAGGTCCCGAGTTGGAATCTCGGTCAGGGCGAGTTACTTGGATAAGGTTTTTATGGGGTTTTCCCTTATCCTGAAAGAGAAATGTCGGGTAACTCTAAGCCCTATGGACCCTGGGCTCATTTGAGCATAATTTCATCCATTCCACTCATGTCCGATATGACTTAACGTTGGAGGACGTAAATTACAAAAAGAAAAAAAAAAGAGGAAGACAGCTTCGAGGGTTGTGACGTATTTCAGCCGGGAGGGAGGCCTGCAGTGCATGTGACGTCAGGCAAGAGCCGTGTAGTACCAAGTTGCCTATATAAATGACGCTGTGAATAGAGAATCTGAGGGTTCAGCCAGGTGCAGCGCACTCGAAGACAACAATGTAGCTGCTACGTAGCAAATGCAACTGTTAAATTTACAATGTGACGATTTATTGAAAGACACACATAAAAACTAGAAAGACTTACAAAAATGTCCCCCAAACAAGATTTCCGAGGTTGTATTCACTTGCCTCACGAATATTGTGTATGTTTGGCTTGACATATGTGTGCGGACAAATTTTTTTTCTATTATGAAATTAGCTAAGTCCAAACTCCGAAGTACCTTGTCGAATCACAATCTAACATGCAGCCTTCGATTGCAAATTTCCCAGATATTACGTCCTGATATTGATAAGCTAGTTAAAGATAAACGAAACAGAAAGTGTCAGAAAATGTCCACGTAATTTTATTCTGAATTGGCCTCTTCTAATTTGCAGAGAAAATTATTTTATGTTTTATTTTATTTACTTTATAACATGCCTGACCTTCAGATAAACTAGGAGTTTAAGTTCTATATATTTTCTCATAGCACAGAGCTATAATGTAGTTGTTTATAAATTGTGACCAATTGTGTAATTAAAGCAGTCAGGATTAATATTACAACAACCAAGATGTAAGTTGTACATATTATTAATACCCGATACGTTTCCTGTCTTTCCTACGCTGTCAGCACTCCAACACATCGAACTATTTCCTTCCTCTTGGGCAGCAGAAATCAGCGCGGTGACGTCACATTAACCTGCCTTTAGTTCGGGAGCATATTTGGCGGTTACAGATGACAGAGCTGACGTCACACCGCCACTGCCTGTCTTCCCCTGACATAAGCATAACAAATTCAACACACTATATTTAGAGTGCATAATTTTCTACCAATTATGTGAAGCCCATTGCCAAAATTATTATCGTGCACGTGAAGCTTTTGCTTAAAATGTGCAAGAACCAATCGGCTAATACACGAATTACATATGACCTGTATTTAATATTACATACATATTGACATGACTGATTTGTTGATGGAAAACGTTATGGCGGTCAACTAGAACGAACCTGGGGAAGATGGTAAAGCCGAGGTTGTTTTAACTCAGAGCGTCAAATAGAGAGGTAAATATTGTCCAAGTATGGCTAATTAATGAATCGCTAAACGAAGCACCATGAGTGTAATTTTGTTAATATGTTATACTGTGATGCCCTACCCGTATATTTTGTCTGGTTCAGACGATGTGGATTATTCACTGTTGCAAGGACAGTAGTTAGTTTCAAAAGGCTTTCTTACCTATACGTTCCTTAGTGTGTGCTGGAAGATAAAACGATGTACTGGTTACACTAGAAGCAGAAAAAAAATTACTGAAGTCTAATATTGGCAAATTTCCAGTGTCATTAGATAATGCTCTGGGATAATATACCAGTAATGTTTACCACGGAATCAAGTCAATACTACCAAGCTAAGCACAAATGTAATAAATATAATGCTTGTACCCAAATTGTGCTATTTGCTTAGTTCTTGAATCAATTTGGTTGCTTCTTACTTTATTGAAATGCATTTCAAAAAATACTAAAAACCATGATAGGGCAATCATTTACTCTAACTGCCCACCTCGGTAGCGTAGATGGTAGCGTGTCTGCCTCACGTTCAAGAGGTCCCCAGTTCGAATCTCGGATAGGGTGAGTTACCAGGATAAGGTTTTTCCGGGTTTTTCCCCTATCCTAATAGACGAATGTCGGATAACTAAGCTCCATGGACCCTGGACTCAGTTGAGCATCATTTTAACCATTTCATTCGTCGTCCGATATGACTTAACGTTGAAGGACGTAAATTACAAAAATAAATAAATAAATAAATAAATAAATAAATAAATAAATAAATAAATAAATAAATAAATAAATAAATAAATAAATAAATAAATAAATAAATAAATAAATAAATAAATAAATAAATAAATAAATAAATAAATAAATAAATAAATAAATAAATAAATAAATAAATAAATAAATAAATAAATAAATAAATAAATAAATAAATAAATAAATAAATAAATAAGTAAATAAGTAAATAAATAAATAAATAAATAAATAAATAAATAAATAAATAAATAAATAAATAAATAAATAAATAAATAAATAAATAAATAAATAAATAAATAAATAAATAAATAAATAAATAAATAAATAAATAAATAAATAAATAAATAAATAAATAAATAAATAAATAAATAAATAAATAAATAAATAAATAAATAAATAAATAAATAAATAAATAAATAAATAAATAAATAAATAAATAAATAAAATAAATAGTAAAAATATAATCTAACACCTGGTAACCGGTGTGGTTTGGACAATGCTATCTACCAATAATGGTAAACAAGTCTTGGCTGCCATTCTTGGAACAAAACCTTAATTTCAGAAATAAATAAAATGCTATATTGCACTAACGGAGGTATTTTCTCATTGACTTCATTAAATCTTCGTCCCTAGCTCCTCCTTTCCCCTTAAACGCTTACGCCTGTTTCTCATCCTGGTGTTTAGAGTTAAACTTTGCTCTCTTAAAACTGTTTTTATTACATTTAGAAAATTACCAGTAGCCTCGATTCCTCCCTCGGCCTTTCGTTATGTTACAGTTACTCATTCCCAACAGGATTCTTATAGTCGCCAATACTCTTCACATCTAAGACGTAAGCTATATGAAGATTCTATGAGAAAATATAAGGTTTGCAAAATAAACCAAAATTAATATGTATGTTAAGAATTAACGAACATTAGAACAATAATGTTTTCATAAAGTTTCCAAAGTCATCATTTAAAGAGCAACTGAGCTGTGATGCGTGGAAAATACATTTCATTGAGGATATTTCAAATTAGGAAGGTAAAATTGTACTGACCTTTATAAACAATGACATTCTGAAGAAGCGTATTCGTTTCAATATTATGTCTATCGGTGCAGAAGATACGCAAGTGAATTGTGGTGTAATAATTCTATAAAAAGTGTCATATTTGATCTCTCTATGAAGAAGTGAGACTGGCATTGGGCAATATTTAGGAACTAGGTAATTTAATAGCAATTGTACTGAATTGCTAAGAAACAAATAGTTACGAATAATGTTTCTAACTTCTAATTTTTTTTACAGTGAAGTGAATTTGATCTCAAAATTCCAGTTACTCATATGGCAAACATGTAAAACACATGCATTAAGCTATTATATTCATTCAGCTGCACCATCTACTGAAAATGTACACTCTTAAAACATACAGAACCTAGTAGAAACTGTACTGAAATTTGGTTAGGTAGGTTGAACTGAATAATAAATATGCATAGCTCGTTTATAAAATGTGTCATTTGCAGTTAAGATAATTGACCTACGAAATTGATTTTATTGTGCCTATAAAGTCATATTGTCTAGAAAGCTGGCATGTGTGGTATCCCAAATTCAGTAAGTGAACGCTGAGGTGGACTTCATACTCCACAGATTCCTTTCTCATTTCACTCCCTTATTCTTCAAATATGGTTATAAGTAAGACAGTTCCGGTGGATGCCAACACATGGAACACATGCATGCGCTCTTTGAATCAACTTACTTCATCTATCACAATTGCGGCTATAAGCGGTCATGTATAATAACGAAACTGCTTCACAAGCTGCTTTACGGGTGGTACCAGAAATCACTCACTGTTTTTAAGTACTTTATGACAGCAAATAAGTAACACATAAGTGTAATGCGAGTAGTGACTTATAAATAGGTACTACTTGAGCTCCGAGCCTCGCGTACAGATAACGTCATAGTTGAATTATGGACGCAGGTAGAGTTAACGATTTTCGCCACTACTCGGCCTTTCTGACGCTCGTTGCCTTCCTATATTTTTTCCACAGAGTTAGAAGTGAAATTAGATTAGTAAAGTTTTCCAGGCTTAAACCACCTTCAGGTGACTAGACTGTAACGTCAGAGGATAGAGGACAAGTCGTGGTTTGTAACACCATTATTTATGCTTCAGTATATCACGGCTTTCCCTTGCCATCTGGGTTTGCAGCTTAAGAATCCCGATGTCCGTAAATAATTTTCTATGAAGAGCTACTTCTTTAATCATATGGTCATCTTGGCGCTAAATAAAACACCTTAGCCTTGCCGTAAAAACAATTATACCATCCTATGTTGGTCTCCCCGGGAGGATATGAGGGAGTAACATTCCTGCTCCCATATTGTCTATTGCTTTTGTATCACCAAATATTTTTCTTGTTTGTCTTCATTGTCGGCTTTGTTCGTTTAGCGTGCACTGTTTTTTTCACTTGGTTGCTCTGAAACCCCTACGTGTTGTCAATGCATATAATGTACTGGTCGGCAAACAACGCTTTTATGCCACGCTACCTACACCACCACAACTATATCGGATTTGCATTAACGGCCGTTGTGGCTCGCTGAAATGACTTTTCAAACTACCTACCTCTCCTAGGTGTATTATAATCCATATATGTGATTAACACCGTCAAGTACCCGCAAATTGGCGAGTTTTCGCACTTAACTAAACCACGCTGATTTCAACGGGCAGAAGTTAAATTGATGTGTACATTACGTAGCTCATTTTGTAATTAGGCTGACACCGTCACTAAGCTGCTCACAGCAGTAAAATGGAACCAGCTCCTATCAAGGGCTTTACTCTCTAAGGAAAAAGTATTCTGATGTGTCTGAATTGCTAAATCTACATATGAAACGATTCCTACTGGATTAAGGTAGGTAGCAACTAACTCTACTCCAGCCAGTGAGAAATACTGTCACGACTTGTAATTAATATGCCATTTAGACAGTCAGAGACATCCGAATATCTTTTCCAAGTGGAGTAAATCCCTTGACAGGAGTTGGTTTCGCTTTAGTGCTGTGAACACCTGGTCACTAATTATAAAACTGACAATATGGAGGAACATAAAATATATCATGTATTAATGGTCTTACCTCGCACCTTAAAGGAAACAGAGAAGCGGTTTATCTTGAAAATGCCAGACGTGGTTTCCTAAGAATAAGCTTTTTGCAAAGATTTACAAACCCTGAAAAATTTTACACCATCAGGTGGTTTATAATTAGATATATATTTATTTTCTCTCTTCCTTCTTTATCACTATACATGTTTTAAATAGAATATGGAAAATATAAGGTTGCATTTCATCTCCGGTTAAACATGTCAGTGAGAGTTTTCCTGCGCAAATTCCTATCTTGACTGAAAGGACAGCATGCTTTATGTCTCTGTTCACTATCTGCTTGTCTCAGCGCTTATGTTCCTTGGCTTTCGTTTCTCTTTACATTCTTTATATCTCACTTTCTTTGAAGTTACAAAGCCCATGTGAAAGACCTGGTCCTCAGTGGCGACGCGATAGAGGTTAAGGAAAAAAGATAATCGTCGATTGTTGTCCCTTATTAGAACGGAAAAACTACATGGTTTAACTGTTATAATTTCAAGTGAATTAAGTTTTCTGCTCATTACATCTGAAGTTGCTTTTAGGGTGATGAAAACGAAAAAATAAGGTTTTTCTTTTTTTTAACTGCAGTCAAAAAAGTGTGGATAAAATATGTATGCGAACAATTTACATATTAGCAATGGGTTTTGAAGATAAATCGAACTACTCCAGTGATTGCCAGCTGATTTTAGAAGCCTGTAGTTGAAAACTCATAGTAAAAGAGGCGTTAAATCTCTGGGCCTATTTATAATTTCGTTGTACATTTATCTTAAATTTTCTGCAATTCTCTTATTATGTAGTAGTAAACATATCAGCAGCGTTACACAAGCATATTCAAAATCAGTACTACACTGATGCAAAGCTCATTCAGAGGTGTAAGAACGTAAATGTTTCTAAGTGTAACTGGATGTGTAATAGACAAGTAGATGAGCAGAGCTTTCAGTTGTGGTTTTTCTATCACCCCACCATCCCAATTTACTTCTTAGCATTCATTTCCTTAACCTTCAATACTTGAAAATTTTGCAATAGCTAACTCAGGTGGCGATAACTTTATCCCCAAGGAACACATAATCTCTCTAATGCTTCCAAACTGGAAGCAATTCATTCTAACATCGAATTTTCCATACACATTTATCATACTCGTTAGATTCTCCTGGATACAATTTTTTTATATCTAACCTTTTTTACCGATAGTACCCTTTCAATGACAGATGGAATTGAATACGGCGGTATGCCGGAGCTTCATGATATAAAAATACTTGACAAGAAGTATTTGCAAGCTCCTGCAAAATTGAAGACAGAACCTGTTGATGAATGTCCTTCAGTTAGGATGATCATAATAGAGTAATTGATTGTTCTCAAATACTTTCGTCGATAAGGTGTGGCACACTGGGCTACTGCTGGTTTCACATCCACCCGACGGCCATTTTAGCAGGTATCCCTCAGGGTTCAGTACTAGCACCACTCCTCTTTAATATCTACACTTATTATCTCCCTGGTATAGCTCCAATTTGCACAGATTTATATGCTGATGACACTGATCTCTGTTATTCTCACCCCAATATCCGTCATGTCATTCCTGAACTACAAGCTGCCCTGGATCGACTAGATCACTGGTTCTCTAACTGGCGTATTTCCCTCAACACCAACAAGACAGAGGTTAAGATCTTCTCTTTACGTCCTTATAGGGATCCTCCTTCACTACAGCTGCTCGGGGAACAACTCTCATGGTTACCAACCAGTGTGCCAGTGAAGTATTTTGGGTTGCTACTGGACGCTCGACTAATCTTAAACAGCTTAGAAATCAGAAGAATTTTATTGAAGTTATCTAAATGTATCAACGGGAACGAGTAGCTCGATTATACTGTCGTTTGTGAGCTGCTTACCAACAACAAAATCAAACTGTTTACCTATGAAAATTTAGTTGTAACTGAAATCAATTTAAACGATGCGTAACAGTTTTGAAGCGATAGTTAGTGATGTAGCCCAATATTATTTCGCTAGCAACAAGCATCTCGTTATTCCAGTGAGGTTGGGTATAACATCACTGCCTTATTTTCCACAGGTACCTATTAAGGAAACGTCATAATTACTACTTAAAGAAATTCCCAGGCTTATAGGCGGTGGTCTACTGGGCGACATCATCATCATCATCATCATCATCATCATCATCATCATCATCATCATCATCATCATCATCATCATCATCATCATCATCATCTTCTTCTTCTTCTTCTTCTTCTTCTTCTTTTACTACTTCTTCCAAGATGTTTTTACGCCTAGTATAGACACCTTTAATGGCAGTGGTAGGTTGTCGGGACTTCCGTCACACTACTGCTACTGAGAATGTCTATCGTAGGCGTAGTGGAAAAGTTTGGAAGAAAGTAGGAGCCCTGAAAAGTATGGCTTACAAGGTCGTGATTTTGTTCAACTAGTATAAACAACGGCCATGCTCAATATCCAAGTGCGCGCAATCTTTGGTCACCCTTCGTAATAAGCAGTTATGGTATACAGGTCAAGGCCTTCAGACGTGAATGTCCTCGGTGCTCCCTTTAGCTTGATTAATAGCTCTGAAATAGGTATTATACATAAACTCAGAATAAATAAAAAGCCATTCTTATAACTGTACCTAAATGTAATAGTATGATGTATAACTCTCAAAAGGGAATCTATGATTCGAACCTCATCGCCCAAGAGAATTTTTCTGTTAGTGGCATAATTCTGCGTCTCGAGCGCCACTTTTTCTAATGCATGCAAGTTGCCTTTTATACAGTTTGCTGAAGCCCGCAGGCTTATCTTGAACTGAAGACTCTTGGGATTTGCTTGTGCTTGGACAGGTGATCGTACTTTCCCACATCACAGAGATTCTCCAAGCTGAGGTTCCGGAACACAAACGTGTCCCCGGTGACAGTTCCTTGCCATTTGTTGAAAGGATTTCATTCTCTACTTCCAAAAGCACTCTAAATAAAAGCGTATTCAAATTTAATTGGTGAAAACGTCTGCACCTCACTCACCTTTAACTATTCGTCATTTATTTCCCTCTAGCTTTAGAGATTAGTAAAATTCGTTAAGTTGTGAATAGAGTAGACCATTAATTAGAATCGGCTCAGCCCTCCTACACGCACGCACATGGAGCGGATGTTTTGATTAATTATCTAGGGAAGGGCAACCTGCTGGAGTAGCACAAACCACCAATTTGGATTCCAGGTCTTTCCAAAACCAATACTCAACTCTGACATGCGCGTGTATGGGGCAACAATTTTTTTCTTATGTTCAATAAATGTACGATACACTGAGGTAACGTATGAAGAAGATGGTTTGACAGTCTGAGGCATGTAAATAGATAATTCCTCTATGTGAACCTGACACGTTTGGGTTCAACTCTTCGCAGAACCTTCGAATAAGCCTTTCTTTTTACCACATCATATATTAATCTGTCATATATTGAGTGTATGGTAAATATATCTGAAGAGTGGTTGGAACCAATTTTACTTTATTGCATCTAAAATGAATATTGGGAGGCAGTGGATATACCACAAAAAACTGCATTTGCATATCAGCGCAAATTGCTTATCTTAGCATAATGAATGCTTTATGAGGAATATATCAAGGAAACCACATGAATTTGTATTTTAAGAGTAATGACATTATTATATCTGCACATTGGGATCATTATCGTGTACAAATAAAGCTCGAAAGTAACATTGGTGTGAGGAAAGTCCCACTAGGCGTAGCGCAAATCTTGTCACCCGCCTTCGCTTCAACTGTTTACAAAATTAACCAGTATGTAACAATAATAATCATAATCTAAAGAATCCAAGTTGCAAGTGGGTCTGTTCAAAACCAGTTGAGAGCTATCTGTCACTGTTCAGAGATCCCTTGTACAATAATAAGGTGAATTACAGTGCGAGGAATGAAACATAAGAATATGTTAAATTCAGAATCACTTTTCTTGAGGGTAACATCGTTTCTTTTGTTAAAATTTCATTATCCTCCGCAGCAGAGCTCTTGTAACACATATGGAGTTTCGTATAGAAAGTTGAATAATTATAAACTGCAGTACAAAAAAAAAGGTAACCAAGTAGATTGGATGCAAGTCCTTTGTTGTGTGGAATGTCTGCGAAGACGGATTTTTGCGGAGTGAATTAGCTATACGGAATAGTAAATTGTGAGGGAAGTCAAAGGCTAATCTTAGTAGTGTGAGGTACATTTTAATTCCTTAAACCATAGCTAACATCGCACAGGTTCAAATAATCACTCATTAGGATTGCATAGTAACCATTAATGTATTTAATCAACGCTACGTAATATCTGCTGTTGTGATAAAAATTGCTTTTCTTTAACGTTCATGTATTGTAACGTACAAAAATCACCATAGTGGATATTAATTTTTAAGCAACTACTTCTGAACGGCTTATTTCGATTCCCAGGAGTAATAAGATAGATATAACACATTCTTCATCAATATAAAAGGTTGGGGCTAATATGTCGAGAATTGTAACCTATCTGAGAATTAGTTATAACAAAAGCTTGACCCTTAATGCATCCAGTCGCTATGGCCCTTGAAGTTTTTGCGTTTTAAATTCAGGTTTAACTTCATAGCAGGTAAACCTCATTGCGACTCTATGTTGTTGCCTGTGTGCATGGCTTTATCACACTAGTACAAAGTTGTACGTTAGGCATACAGAGATGTAACACAGCTGTATCCTGGCAAGAAGGCCCAGTTATCCATTTCTTTCCAAGCTGAAGGGAGACCCATTTGACAATTTGTAATTAACCACAAATTTCTTTTTAAGGATTAATACGACCACTGCAGAAGAAGAATGTTTACTTTACGCACTTACCTTCTATTAGATGTACCTCGTTGCTACGTAAAATACACGAGTCATACAATGTGCTAATGAACATTAATTAAACGTCCTACACGTGATCCAACAATTGTGAACCCATTTTGAACGTCGCCCGTCTCGGTAGCGTAGATGGTAACGTATCTGCCTCACGCTCAAGAGGTCTCGAGTTCGAATCTCGGTCAGGGCGAGTTGCCTGGATAAGGTTTCTTCCGGGGTTTTCCATTATCCTGATAGACGAATGTTGGGTAACTATAAGCTCCATGGACCCCGGACTCATTTGAGGATCATTTCATCCATTTCATTTATCGTCCGATATGGCTTAACGTTGGAGGACGTAAAATTGCAAAACAAAAACAAACATTTTGAACGTCGACGCGCCTTTAAGTAACGTCGTAACTTCACTAAATGCATAGATTTCCTATCTTCTTTATGATTGAAAGCATTGTATGCTTGTGATGAATATATTCGTGGACGGTTTCACAAGTGTGTGGCCATGTATTTTACGCGATTATTTTGGGAAATTGGTTGTGAAATCGTTACACGCCTTAGTATAGTGCATTACTTTATTGGTTTTCTTTGCTGCGATTGGATATTATATACCTCAATACGTAAGTAACTCGTTGGTTCAAGACAAGGAGAGACATGAAGTTTATTTTCGATTAAAGAGGTTGCATAAATTAAACATAACAGGTGATGTGCGAGTCAACGGGTATAGCGATTATCTGAAGGACATAAGGCTCGTTCACAAAGTGTACTCGGCTCTCAGTAAAAATAAGCCCCTGACATTTAAGCTGCTGCCGATTAACTGGGTAGGCAGTTGTCGCATATCTCATCGGGAAGAAGTGAGTTTGGCTAGGATGCGTACTGACCACTGCAATTTTACACAATGTCACCTTTGAAGAGGGGCCCTGTCCGAGTTTGTCCGCTTTGTGATAAAGTTCTCTCGGTTCGTCATCTGTTGCCACAGTACTTTTGCCTAGCACATCTTCGGGAGTCTCTGCACCTGCCGGTCAGCTTTGCAGACATCCTGGCGTATGACAACAAACCGGTTGAAAATGTTTTGAAATTATTTTCAATGGTAAAATATAGCGTTTAATGAAGAAAATAGCTTTTTTACCTTTTGACGTTCTTGTTTATCTCTTATCTTAAACGTACCTTTGGCTTTTGTCATAACTGTATATGTTTACTTTAATTGAAATTTTACTTAGAATTTTTCTGTGTTCTACTTATATTTATGTGTTGCTCCTGTCATGATTTGTTTTTAACGGGCACAGTTGAGCGTCTTCAAATATGCATTTATAGCTAGTGTTTTGCAAAATGAATATACAATTCAGTGCACAAGAAGAACACTAGAGACCTTAGTTATGAAAACGCATTTTATTTTACGTTAGTATGGAATTGATATGCCAAGGAAAACGATAATCAATCAAGTGCATGTAATATATCAAACGTATCTTTAAAAACGATGAGCCTTGCTACAGTGGAACGGAGCTTTATCAGCAGTTCCGCCTTTCATGCATTTCCATTCTCCCTATTTCAAACAAAAGACGAAGGAAATGCGCGCAGCTGACGCCCGTTTACACTGCGTTAATTTGCCGCTCTCAAATTTCCTTCAAAATGAGTCATATTAAAGACAATACCTCCAGTTTAGTAGATAAACTTCCTCCTATCTCTTCATATGGCAATTAGATTGTACATTGAAGGTAAAGGAGGATAAGTGCTCCCACTAAGACTTTATAGCCAGAGAGGACCGTTTAGCTTTGCGGTTCACTTTACCTATATATTATTCTCGTTTTGTCCTTAATTCGACAATTGTACGTTTAGCCATAAAGAAAACCATAAGCTCAAAATATCATTAAATTAACTTAACACGCCGGTTAGGCAGTACAACAATATGTTCAAGTACGCTGAATCGTAATGCTGGTTTATACTTTCGCCAAGCAAAAACTCAAACCATATGAAAAATAAAAAATACGATCTTACATACGTTTCGTTTTAGGTGTAGTTTAAAATTAATTTAATTTAGACTCACATAATTTAACTCGCCGAAGGCTACTAAAAAGAGTATTATGCAGAATATAGCGATATATTCAGAACACATGTTTACCAAATGTAGCTCCGAAATCGAAACACGTAATTTTTACAATATGTAACGTATACATTGAAAATGTAGGTTATGGACACGTTCAATAAAGCGTGATAGGCAACAAACAAGTATAATTTACTACTCTTAGGAGTTGCTTTTTAGACCAATGAAGTAAGAAACACCTATACCAGGTGAGTCAGCTGCGCCTTGTCTTTTGGAAGGTAGGCCAACCATCAAATGGTACGTGAGCCTTAGTCCAGTTTTGCGCTTACTAAAACGTATTCATTGACATTTTGAGAAAGAGGAATGCGCTAAATTCAGAGGAATAGCGGTTTAAGGGACAAAACCTCAAAAATATACCGACTCCTTTACTGAGAGCGAATTCTGATTTCCAGGCAATTTTACAAACTTTTTATTAGAGTAGACACTGCAAAGTAATTCAGTAAATGCCTCGAAAAAATGGACCTATCATATGAGTATAATAACAAAGTCAGCTAAAAATAAAATGGCGGATTCTTGTACTTAGAGCAGGGGTTGGCCGCCAAAAATAAGGAAAAAATTAGAGACACGCCCGTACAGTCAAAACGAACATATTATTAAACAATGGTTTATTTACATTTTCGCTTAATCTACGTCTTATGCTTCTCAATTAACATGCATAAGAGGTTCTGCCATTTATCTAATAATATTAAAACACCCAGAAAATGATTAAAAGTGTCTTAAATGGCTAAATCAAGCACGAGAGCTCGCGAGGTGGCAAAGGTATAGCACCAGGCATAACAGTCGTACTACTGAACCCAGAACGTGTTTTCAGGCAAGTCTCGAAGTAGCTCAATAGGATTATGACGTCTCCTGTGCACTAACACCCAATGACACAGGTTCGAGTCTCAGCACTGTAAATACTCTTTCTTATGTTCATCAAAACCTGGAAACCGAATTCACAATAATTGAATTATAAAGTCCCTGAGGGTATGCATTGCCCAAGAAGGTCATCAGTTCGAGCACTTGCTTCATTAGAGGAGTCGTGTTCCATGAATAGATAGTCATTCCAGCGCCACATAGCGTACCAATTTGAAACGACATCTTTAATACCACAATAATTCTTTGTCTGGAAAATTGTGACTAACGTCCATGCTGATATTGTAATTTCCATGTTTTCTATGTTCAAATGTGTATAAATGATACTTATTTCAATTGCACCTATGTATGGGTGTATCTAAACAACTACCTACTTGTAGTTCACCAATAAATAAAATATCAAACAATGTCACAAACATAAATAAAACAATTAAAACTAAAAATAATATCAGTTTTCAGAATAATAATTTAAATTGTGAGTATTGCACGGTAAAAAAAATCAACATACCTATGCGAAGGATTCAAACTACCGTCACAGCAGACAAATGAGATTGTGGTTCAGCGCTCGTTCCTACTGAGCTACCTAGTAACGTGTTAGATAGACATTCCGTATAATTCATAATATCGCCAGTTCCAGTGAACATTTGCAGATGTGCAAACGTCAGATGTCTAATTACGAATATACTACAGGCGATGTGATTACATCTATATTAGTACTAATTTCATTAAGTGTTTAACATCCATGTTAAATACGAGGGTAGAGCCTCGTAATGGGGTCGATGTTTTCATGTAGGAGCATAAAATGAGGATTGCATAAAAGTTGAGAATAAGGGGCAGCTGACTAACGTGGTATTGTAACGGTTACTGCTAGTCACACTGTCTCCTAGGCAGTTAGCGTGCCGTTAGTGTTACACTCAAATCATTACTAAACACAAAACTGATCCCTCGAATCGATCCACGACTACGATTGTGACTGTATCACGACTCACACTGCAATGCACTCGATACTGTTCATGTCACTGCTCACTGAAGACTTTTCTAACTGTCCACTGGGCACGAGCCAGCCCTTTATAGCCCCAGAACAGGGCAGAACACTCTCGAAAGGCAACATTCCCAAAAGACACAACACGAAGGCTGTGTAAATGACAAAAGGCCCGCAATGGCCATGGTATTCCCCGAACTATTGTTTTGCAAAAGAACCAGTCATTAATTCAGCCGGGTACGCTGCCAGTTACTTTGACAATATTTATTAGGGTCGTTTTTGATTACTGATAATTTTAGAAATACTGCATAGCTTCATCTGAAATATTTCATTTCAGGGTAAAGAAAAACTCGGAAGTAATGTTTTTCTTACTTTAAACAAAAATATAAATATTTCTGCCAAATTTTTCCACCCATTGTTATAGTACACTTCCAAACATCGTTTTTACCTTAACAATTATCTACGTACTGCAAATTTGTTGCTGCATACTTTAAAAGAATACAGAACGAATGTCACGTGGTTACAGCAAAGTAGCTGCGTACAAGAGCTCCAAAACCTTATAATGAACTTCAATTCAAAGTAAGTCAGAATTTTGGAATTACTTTTATATCAACTAAGTAATCTCCGGAAGCAGAGAACTTCTCAGGAGATTTTCCTATATTTAAATTTATCGGTCTATGTAAAATTATTGGATAGCTCACATTCACATATAGAAGTAGTCTATTACAGTTTTACAAAGCGAGAAAAGTCCTACTAAAAACTAGATTTTAAATGTAAATAGAAAATACATTTTCCATTACTTAACAAAAATTTGTTATTCACAAATAAGAACGATTCTGTTGTAAACATATGAGGCGAGAAAAGTATCAGACAGGGTTACTTTAACGAAATGCTCTAATTGTTGAAAAATGAACATGGGTGTTTATTGAGGCAATTCCCTCTTTCTTACCTCCCATATGTTTACACTAGGGTTCTTTTAGTTTGAGACATTGTATAGCTACCTAAAACGTTTTCGCTCCTTTATATTTCACGGAATCAGCGGCAGCATAATGCTGAGTCGGCATAAAGTTGTCGAGAATATATTGATTTTGAAACTAAGTGCTTATATTCCTTTCTCATTTGCCTATAAGCTTGTTAGCTGTACTAAATGTTGACACCACGAATTCATTGGTTTCCTGTAAATCCATGACGGGGCACGTAAGTACAGCAGTCAGTTAAGAGTTATAGGCAAATGTACGCGAAATACTTAATATATGTATTCTATAATATACTACTAGCTTATTTCTTAAAATAATATAGCACCCCCCCCAATCCCTGTTTAAAATAATAGCTAAGAACGACAGAAACAACATTAAAGTGTGATTCAAAGGAAAGAAGATATATACGAAAGCAGATAAATGTCACCATGACGGTAAGGGTTGGAAAGCGATAGAGGACGCCCATGGAAGACGAGAGCTCTGGGCAACGTACCGGGTGATAAATGAGACTTAGGCCTGCCTATGCTTAACGAGTTGTAAGGATTAATTTGCCTAACACTTTATAGAGGAGAAGTGTTTTACGGGACAGAAATATATTGCTATGTACGTCGATTCAAGAAACAACTTGCCCTGAAGCTATGGTTATAGCAGCATGTTAATCCACTCTTACTGAAAGAACTCATCACATACACGTGTTGAGAAGAATATTTGAAAACATTGGCTCGGAAAGAGGTAAGCTTGACTCTTTAACAAAGTTAGAGGGGGGGGGGGATAAGTTGGGCACCTCGGTCTGTGAAACCTTTAGTGCCTAAGCCACTTTAAGAGTGAGAGCACGGGTGGGAGATATGAGATGAGAGGATACGAAGGGTGACCGGACCTGAAGAGAGAGGTCTTCAGAGGCAAAACTCCCCCGTGTGTGCTCGTAACACCAGCTTTCCTCTTATTTGCAGACCATCTGTGACCGAACGCTCGATCTGCTAGGTAAGCGACATGCTTAAGACTAATTTCAGATATACATTTGTACACATCTATGAAGACCTCCCCTGACGGACCAAACTGCGTGTATCTGTCGCCAAATGTATTTGAAAGGAAATGGCTAAAATGTGCAATACGGCCAATTGGAAGCATTGAAGCATTCTAAGGGTTAGGCACACAATTTCCAATGCAACTCAAACATATTAAAGCAATTATGGTAGAGTGGCTCCAAATCTGCCGATAGCAGGCAAGTATATTTATATACGAGTATTTCGCAACAGATGTTTTAATGTGGTACTTTGGTCCAATCAATCTAGTTACAAACACTTCAGAAATGTAAAGTGGATTTTAGAAATTGCACGTGCGTCAATTATTGGCCTTATTCAACTATCATCATTATTAATTATTATTATTATTATTAATTAATATTATTATTATTATTATTATTATTATTATTATTATTATTATTATTATTATTATTATTATTATTATTATTATTATTATTATTATTATTATTATTATTATTATTATTATTATTATTATTATTATTATTATTATTATTATTATTATTATTATTATTATTATTATTATTATTATTATTATTATTATTATTATTATTATTATTATTATTATTATTATTATTATTATTATTATTATTATTATTATTATTATTATTATTATTATTATTATTATTATTATTATTATTATTATTATTATTATTATTATTATTATTATTATTATTATTATTATTATTATTATTATTATTATTATTATTATTATTATTATTATTATTATTATTATTATTATTATTATTATTATTATTATTATTATTATTATTATTATTATTATTATTATTATTATTATTATTATTATTATTATTATTATTATTATTATTATTATTATTATTATTATTATTATTATTATTATTATTATTATTATTATTATTATTATTATTATTATTATTATTATTATTATTATTATTATTATTATTATTATTATTATTATTATTATTATTATTATTATTATTATTATTATTATTATTATTATTATTATTATTATTATTATTATTATTATTATTATTATTATTATTATTATTATTATTATTATCATTATCATTATCATTATTATTATTATTATTATTATTATTATTATTATTATTATTATTATTATTATTATTATTATTATTATTATTATTATTATTATTATTGTTAAATTTCTTGACACTGTAAAGGAAAAATACCCACGAAGTTCAACCAAAAATAATAACAAATTTGCTCTGCACCTACGCACTCAATGAATAGATAAACACATGCATTGGTAATCAGGAAGAGCATTTTAAAATCTCCCGTTTACGTTTATAACCCGTCTAAGAATCTGGCTATTCAAAAAACACTTGAAGCTATTCCTGCTGTAGAGCAATTGGGCCCTACTGCTCTAACCTGAATTCTCCCTCAAGTGTAAGCTGAAGAGTGGCGTAGCCCAACACTACTTCTGTAGTAGACCTGGGGAAGTGTACCTACCGGAGGTCAATAAAAGAAGAAACCAATTCTACGTTGATGCTTTGTGGTAATGTTCCCCAGAGGTATTATATAGAAACCTTATAAAACCTATCCAACGTAGAAGTAGAGTATACTTAAGAGTTTTCTTTATAAACTCGACATGAATCACTATGGTTAAAAGGAAAACATTTATTCTCTTTCCACCTGTAAATGTTCTAATAGGTAAAATTCAAACACGGGTCTGCTGCGAATCCCAGCAGAAGGTGAAGCACGCAAGTTAGCAAATTAATCGATAATACAGAAGTAAAATGTGATGTAGATAAAGAAGGAAATTGATACCGAAATTAAGGAATGTGATGAATAAAGAATCGTAATGGATTTCAAAGGAACATTTTGTATCTTTGTTACAACACGAACAGGTGCAGTTGGGTTGAGTCTAACAAAAGAGACGGAAGAAGGAGTTTCTTAGCAGGTTTCTAAATGGGTAACACTTGACTCCATTTGAAAAGGTATTGTTCGGACCCTTAATGATGGCATGACCGAGACTAATAATCACAATGGACAAAATAGTCACAAAGGGAATTTTGGTGTGAATAAAGACAGGGCTTCAAGAGGTGAAAGACATACACGCAGCTGCAGTGCCCCAGAGACAAGCAGACCGTGGCTGGCGGCCCATTAAGATGGTCCTGTGGTTCTGTCTTGGGCGAAGGCAGACCAGAAGCGATGAGAAAAGATATCTGTCGGTTCATTCGTAAATAACGAATTAAGTGTTATTGAGTAATAGGCATTCTGCATACGGCAACTCCAAACAGTTATATATTGGTAACCCTGGGTGGGCAACTTCGAGTTTGATGTGATGATAAAAAGAAGCAGTCATTAAACCAGCTTGAAACTTTCATTCCAGTGGCATTAGAACTATCCTTACTCATACATATCCACGCATACCCTTTGACGGAACTCTTTGCTCTACCTTGAGGATAAAGTGCTCTACCCTGCTATACCCATTTAGCTGCTACAAAATCCAGTCATATAATCCGAGACATGGAATCAGGAGCATAGTATGTAAGTTGCATAAAAATAAGCAGTTGTCTCTCAGGGATTCTAGGAAAAATTATAACGTACCACAACAAACAATTCGGATATATCTGTAGTACTATTTTTATTTGTATCATATAGCTGGAGGCCTGCACTACTGAGGTAGATGTGATTGTGAGGTCACGCTTTAGGGGATCATGACATAAATTATGAAGTGCTGATAACCGTAAACATTCTTGAACCAAGTGAAATCCACATGCTCATACTCAAAGCTTATCCTCACTAAACGTTCTATAGCCCAGTTCTTTAGACTGCCAGATACGCAAAGGGTAAGACGCATGCCAGGATTTTGCGTAATCAATCCGTGCCCCCAGTACTAGTGCCAGAATTCATACCAGGGGTGTAGGATAGATACCTAATGGCTAGTGCTCAACAGTCATACTACACCACTAGGAACATATTTCGCTTCACAGCACCTAGCTAATGCATCTTTATATCACGCTCCGTCATTTATTTGGTTTAGAATCAAAGGGAACATGAAAAAACAAAAGAAAGAAAACCAGTATTTAACAGTCAAATGCAAACAGACCCAGGACATGATTTAAGAGCGAACTTAGGAACAAATATTATCCATACTCACATCAACCAATATTCGAATTCCGGTACTCTGGATTATATTCAAACGCACTACACAATATACAGCGTTCATGATAAAGGGAAAACGGAAATATCGGAACGGTAAACATACACCTACGTAATTGTTAAAAGAAGTTAATATTGCCCATTTACATGACCTCATTTTATTTCATGTTAATTGCAGTACAAGTAATCACACATCCTTAAATGAAAAATATATTAAAGGTATCGTTTAAAACGAAAATTTATTCACGGTACGAACTGACTGCAAGATAAGAAATGATCACATAAAGACATATTGGTTTTTTCATATCAAAAATTGAACCACAATTATCTATTGAAGTATTTTATCATAACAGAACATTTTAGATAATTTTCGATATTTTAATATATGTGGAGGTGCCCAGTGGCCCATCTCCAAGTCAAAAGCTGCATTCTAGGATTTTAGATCTCCTCTAAACTTTTCGTTCAAGGAACAACAGAACCGCTGGTTGAGTCGTGTTACACAATAGCAGGGCTTAAGCCCCGCTTTAAGGACAAGTTGTAAATTATATCCTAATTCCTGTTAATAGGCTAACTGAAGATCTTTACTTATTGCAGGCCTTTAAGGACAGTATTTCTTACAAGCTATTTTTAAGGAACTTCTACAGGATGAATTATTTAAAAACCTTTCCGAACACTTCAGAAGGGAGGAAGAAAAGGAAGA
The DNA here is from genome assembly GCA_030765055.1 of Mantis religiosa. Classification (NCBI taxonomy): domain Eukaryota; kingdom Metazoa; phylum Arthropoda; class Insecta; order Mantodea; family Mantidae; genus Mantis; species Mantis religiosa. The sequence goes on along the minus strand of CM060948.1, from coordinate 58,635,211 downwards.
AAGATAAAATGAAAGAATAGAGGAAGAAAGAAAGAAAGAAAGATAAAATGAAAGAATAGAGGAAGAAAGAAAGAAAGAAAGAAAGAAAGAAAGAAAGAAAGAAAGAAAGAAAGAAAGAAAGAAAGAAAGAAAGAAAGAAAGAAAGAAAGAAAGAAAGAAAGAAAGAAAGAAAGAAAGAAAGAAAGAAAGAAAGAAAGAAAGAAAGAAAGAAAGAAAGAAAGAAAGAAAGAAAGAAAGAAAGAAAGAAAGAAAGAAAGAAAGAAAGAAAGAAAGAAAGAAAGAAAGAAAGAAAGAAAGAAAGAAAGAAAGAAAGAAAGAAAGAAAGAAAGAAAGAAAGAAAGAAAGAAAGAAAGAAAGAAAGAAAGAAAGAAAGAAAGAAAGAAAGAAAGAAAGAAAGAAAGAAAGAAAGAAAGAAAGAAAGAAAGAAAGAAAGAAAGAAAGAAAGAAAGAAAGAAAGAAAGAAAGAAAGAAAGAAAGAAAGAAAGAAAGAAAGAAAGAAAGAAAGAAAGAGTTTTGTTACTTGTTTTGTCAGTAGTACATGTATGATCTCAGCTATGTATTGAAGTTTATAAGAAATGGAGAAACTGAGAGGGCACAAGGGAAGATATGAAAGAAATGAAGTTGGCACTGGAGAACGAAGAAAGCTGAGCAAAAGTGCGAGAGAAAATAATAAAGAATTACTGTAGTTTAGGCAGCAAAGCAGGATTGTTATTTTTGCTAGAATTCTATACACCAGAATGTTACGAACTTTGCAGTTATTATTTACGTCAAAGGATAAGAAAACGATGTTTATATAAGAAGTTTATACTAAAACACAATATAACTTTACAGTTATCACATTTACCACATAATAGATTAATAAATTTCTTGGATGTGGCAGTGCTCAGAATAATCTTCTCAAGGAAGACTATATTTGCTTAAAATTTGGATTTCGTTCGACTAATAGAAAACACAATGCTTATCATAAATTGAAACAGCGTCTGTGGGAAGGACCATTATCGAGAACTGAAGTTTTGAGCTGTCAGCCTAGCGCGAGAAGCATCTCACAAAAATTGACTTTTCTCGGCGTCACGTATTTTCACTTCGCCTCCATCGAGGAAGGGTTGGACTACTCGGAAATTCAATTCAGAGTTTCCTGACCTGAAACCATTTTAATTTCAGAGCAACAGTCCACCTTGGTCAAGTATCCTTGCTACGAGAAATTAATAATAATAATAATAATAATAATAATAATAATAATAATAATAATAATAATAATAATAATAATAATAATAATAATAATAATAATAATAATAATAATAATAATAATAATAATAATAATAATAATAATAATAATAATAATAATAATAATAATAATAATAATAATAATAATAATAATAATAATAATAATAATAATAATAATAATAATAATAATAATAATAATAATAATAATAATAATAATAATAATAATAATAATAATAATAATAATAATAATAATAATAATAATAATAATAATAATAATAATAATAATAATAATAATAATAATAATAATAATAATAATAATAATAATAATAATAATAATAATAATAATAATAATAATAATAATAATAATAATAATAATAATAATAATAATAATAATAATAATAATAATAATAATAATAATAATAATAATAATAATAATAATAATAATAATAATAATAATAATAATAATAATAATAATAATAATAATAATAATAATAATAATAATAATAATAATAATAATAATAATAATAATAATAATAATAATAATAATAATAATAATAATAATAATAATAATAATAATAATAATAATAATAATAATAATAATAATAATAATAATAATAATAATAATAATAATAATAATAATAATAATAATAATAATAATAATAATAATAATAATAATAATAATAATAATAATAATAATAATAATAATAATAATAATAATAATAATAATAATAATAATAATAATAATAATAATAATAATAATAATGTTAATAATAATGTTAATAATAATGCTAATAATGATAATAATGATAATTATAATAATCATAATAATAAAATAATAATCATAATAATAAAATATAATAATATAATAATATTCGCTTAGAACAATTCTCTTAGTACAAAAAGGCAAAGGGGGTTCTTACCAAATATCACAATTTTCTCATCCTCTGAACCAGTCGTAACATCAGAGTGGCTTTGAACTCACCTGTAAATAAGAAATGCATTATAAATTAGTGAAGAACAAAATAAATAGCATATGGAAATACATGCCATATATGCTAAAACACAAGAAAAACAAATACAAAACTACAACATTCTCTTATTTATTATTGAACTTGAACTAATATAGAAAAAGATACTCCCAGAATGCTACGTAGAGTTAGTATTACAACCTCAGATTAAGTCAACAGTTTTGTATCCTCCATTGCTTCTTAGAAAGGACAGACCCTTAAATTGAATTTTTCGCCATATAAAACTTGTATATCTCAAACCGCGACTGATTTCTCACATCGATTGGGAACACGAAACGCTGGGCTACGTATACAAAACGAACAGAACCTCAGAAGATTAATTGAGTGGGTGCATATAAAACCAAACGTCCAGTATTTGAAAATGTAACTTATTTACATTTAAACTTTCAAGCGAAAACTTATAAAAACTTTAGAAACGTATAGCCTCCGATAGATAACACCAAAGACACTCTCAAAAGTATTAAAATTACAAAAGGCCCAGCTTCCACTTTGAGTGCTACAAAATGCCACTTGGTGCGGTCAGAGATTGCGAAAGAGCATACTTTTCTATGGGCAGCCTTAAGGAAGCCATAATAAAATTCCGTATATAATATAAGTTAATGTTATGGCATATTGTAGTGATAACTCAATTTTAGTAAATCTAATCTAATAATCGGATACTAATGCAAACTACGAGTTCGGAATCTCAGCTGTTTCCCCCACTTGTAAGCTGCAGCCACACAGGTAATTTGTATTGCGTGCAACATCTCGGCCAATATAAGGTGCAGCAAAATAAGAGATGCAGCAGAAATTCTTCCCTATACAGAGATTGCAATTTTGAGGTAAATAGACGTTACTAGCTGATGCTCTTTGGGTAAAACAAAGAGGAAAGCTTTGCTCGTTGCTCCCGTCGAATCACCTGCACAACCACCAACTGCGCAGAAAGTAGGAGCAGATAATTTTATATAAATGTCCATATAATAAACGAAATTTATTTCTATGGAACTGTGAATAGAAATCACTCAATCCTTTCCTGTTTTGAAATTTTGCTTTGGCTGGGCCGGTAGCTCAGTCGGTAGAGCACCTGCCTGCCGTTCTAGGGACCCTGGGTTCGATTCTCCGCTGGGGTGGGGATTTTTTTCCAACAAAGATTATTTCCCATCTTTCCCAAAGTCTGGAAGTGTGAACAAATGTGTGCGTTATCCACAGTTCTTTTACACGCCAGTAAATCTACTCGCATGAATGAATTATTTAGCGTATAAAGTCCACAATGTCCCCTACAGGGTAAATGTCTTTTGCAGACGGGTGAGCTATTTCATGTGAAATAATTTCCAGTCGTTAAGGGCTATTTGATTATAAGGTATTCATGATCGCAAACAAAAACGTACGAATAAATAGCCTCCGTTTCATTTTAAAACCAAATAAGAAGTAAGAAAATATCGTATTCGCAAGTGAAAAGAACTATGAAATGAATTAGCCTAATATTGGTTGCGTAAAATCTCTGCTTCTATTTCTTCCCTCACTCTACAGGGCATGGCTTGTATTAAACAAAACATTTTTACGAGAGGACACTTTCTTCCGAGCAACCTGTATTTGATCCAACAAAGCATTTTGTCTTGCGTTGACTTGCAGGCCAATTTAACTCCAAATCTTTTCTAACATGAGTCCACACTTTTTGAATAGCACTAAAGTCTGCTGAGCAAGGAGGCCAGTAATTATGATGTCTTTGTGAGAACCAGGTTCAAACTTAGTGACTTGTATGGACAGGGTGGTTAATCTGTTAGAATTCAATAAGTCCGTGCGTATAATTCAATAATTCCGTCATTACAGAAAGAACAATGACGTTTTCGACCATCATTACTGGTTATTTCATGTAGCTTTCACAATAAACCAAGTGATCTCATCACATCAAACTCCAACATGACACTGATGTGCAATCTTGACATTTTCAATGGAGCAGCAAATTTTGCCTGCAATGTCTTCCACTGGGACGAAAGGCAATTACACACCAACCCCCATTTCTAAATGAGAGTTCTACCTCATCTGCGAACTTTGTACTATTGAAGTTATGGCTGACATTATTCTTTCTGCAAATGCGATGCGACATAACGTTGCGATCATCTTGCTTCCGATCAAGCAAAAGCCCTGTAGTAACACAATACAAGGCTCTGCAGTTCGAGGGAGGAAAATTAGAATTGCCTCTAATATTATTGTAGATGCATAGTGGATGTAATTGCCGTCTGCTTTTTCTATAAGTGCGGTGGCCTGCCGAAAAAATGGACAAACGTTTCAGGTCTAAATCAGGTCGACCACCAAGAATCATTTTTCTTGATAAACACACCCCTTCGTAGCCGTAGATACAGGACAGGGATCCGACAACGTTCACTAACGGAAGGTGAGATTTCCCTGCAGCTTCATCTATATGTGTGCCTTGAGCCTTAGCAAAAGTCAGCAAGATTGCTAGCGTAACACTCAGAACTTCAAGACAAAGAGGCGCCTGCGTAAAATGTTCAGACCCATACATTACTTAAAAACGAGTCATCTTATGCATATCCAATAACAGACTCATTGGGATTTTTGGATTGCTTTTCTCTGAGGAGTTCTTATGTCACTGGTTTTGAAAATAAAGAAGGATACCATTACTTATGATAATGATGATGATATACAACTAGAATTCAAACCCAGGTTGTTTCAGTTACGAGACACACTCGGTTCACTGCTCGGCTATAGTGTATACAATAGCATTGAAATGCAAATAGCATAGCACAGCACAACATTAGTTTGAAGTGCACGCTGTATCACCGAATGCCTCAGAGGTTTTTCCAATAAAACTTCTTCTCTAGCTCTTGCTCTTTATTTCTTTCATGCTGCCCACCATTGTACTATTGCATTCTTCAAAAAATGTTTGACATTTACAAAGATTAAGCTGTTTTGAGCGAATTGCAGTTTTTGTTCCGGTTATTACATCACATAAATTTTATCTTTCATTAAATTTGCTGCAGACGCTTTCCTGACGTGCGATGGTTATTGCCATATTCTTTATATTCAGACTTTTCATTTAAGACACAACTGTACTCCCAACCATGAAAGACGTACTGTCAGCAGAGTTACATTCATTCCAAGGGACACCAATATTTTCTATAACCTTTACAGGTAAGGAATATCTGATCCTCCTGTAGTATCCTTCATCCCAACAAGGTCTAACACTTCTTTAATCTGAAGCCCTTGTGAAAACTGCCAATTGAGCAGTGTCAGAAGTACTGTCTACCCACCACAAGAAGGCAAGCTAAAGGGATGTGTAATATAATCACTTTTGCTGTCCCCACGGTGTTTATGCTCGGCTTCACAAGGATTCTAAATTCGTTTAAAATACGCAAGTGTTGTCGTATACCTCACCCAGGCATAATACCTGTCACTTGTTGTTGTTGTTGTTGTTGTAATCTACGTCCTCCAACGTTAAGTCATATCGGACGATGAATGAACTGGGTGAAATGATGCTCAAATTAATCCAGGGTCCATGGAGCTTAGAGTTGTCCGACATTCGTCTTGAAGTATAAGGGAAAACCCCGGAAAAAACCTTATCCAGGTAACTCGCCCTGACTGAGATTCGAACTCCGGACCTCTTGAACGTGAGGCAGACACGCTACCATCTACGCTACCGAGGGGGGCACATAATAATACCTATAACTACAGTTACTGCAACAAACATTACATCTGCTCATATGCAATCTCACACACTCATTTCTTAGTAAACAGATCCATTATCAGAACAGATAAACAGTTCAAACCCCTCTTCCATTCATTGCTTGCCTTCTTGTGGTGGGTAAACAGTATTCGTACTGCCATTGATAGCTAAGGAATAGCAAATAAATGACTTAAATAACTCGAAAGTTGCAACTGCAAATGATATACAAAATCATGTAAAAGTAGAAAGCAGAGGAGTTTTCACCACCCCAAATCGCAACATATGAGCAAATACGAATTGCAACTATACCCATTGCTGGTATCTCTTATAAGTAATTTCAGCAGCAGTCCTAGTGACAACATCTGCTAGGGTAAGTTTTCGCTTACAGCTGCAATATACGTATCTCAACGTCTCCAAAAGTAAATGTATGACATAAAGGCGAAAAATATGTGTTAGATATGCAATTATAATTGCATTACAATTGATCTAAAGTCCTCAGAAAATATCCAAACACATTAGAAAGTGTCACATATTACCAGCAGGTTTTAAAATGAACCTTTTGGTAACATATTTGGTCCAGGTTATTAACTTATTACACAGAATATACTCCGTAATCTGTCAATGGGAATACAAATAATGAACGGATGAAACCATGTTGCATATACTTTAAAGTGTACAGCGGAAAAAGAAGTTGTAGTTATATTATAAACCTGATCAGAAACCATAACCCTGTCATTCAAATATTAAACTATAAGGCAAATTAGTGGAGGAAGTGTACTAACCCTATTACCGAGTATTGTATTCAGGTAGCTGCAGACACACTTGTGATCTGAAAGAAGAATTCAAGTTCAGTGGAGTACAGTATATAAAGAGCCAACTTGACTACCCGACTGAACACGTAGATCATTCTCTCCTTTCTAGGAGGCAAGAGACATCTAAGCTGAGAGAACCGCACTATAAACTATCGGCCCCGAAAATTACAAGCGAAACTGTAACTATAAAGGTGTCAGTGTTTTTTATTTCACTTATGTACCCTTATTCACTACAGAACGAGGATTATTTTATGCATCACGTCCATTTAAAATATTCACAGAGAGCTAAAGGGACAAAGTTCAAACTTCATGTAAAACTGTGAATTTTGAACCCAAATTACAGTGGCAGAGTGGTTAAGTAATTTGTATAATACCATTTAGCCAACGTTACCTTGCGAGGGACGCTTCCTATACAATAAGTAACCGCAGACCTTAGATCCCACCTAGGATATTTGCACGCTTTTTACAGCTTCATCCAGTGTTTTGAACTAATTTTGGTAGTTTTAACACAAATAAAAAATTAACTTCATCCGCCATTTCAATTATTCTATGAGCTAAATGCTGCCGTAATTTGAAAAAAGAAGCTAAAGCAATCTACGTAATTCTTAGCATCTTTGACGTGGCTGTACAACGAGAACATAAAATTGCTACTGAATGATGTTTTTGGAATCCACATATCTTGTGATTGCTTTCTGTCCCATACAACACTTATGCACTGAGTTATCTACCCCTCATCTATAAAATGTTCTGCAAATAACCCATTAGAAGACGTTCAGGAAACCGTACGTCACATATGTCGCTTAGTACGTTGCATAAATTCAAAAATAAAAGAGGCGGGTGACTGGTATATAGTTTTGAGTACTCAATTTTGGTTAAAGTAAACGTTAGGATCACAAAATCATTGATATTGCACTAATTAACAATAATTAGCCCTCTTCCTATTATTATTTTTCGTAATATTATATTATTGTGTTGCTTCCCGCAACATAAGCCGTGAACGCGTGAAGCGGACAAATTGAGTCGCGTTAGCTGAATCCCATCAGCAGAGTTAGCCCTTTCGGGCAGCCAACAGTCTGGATAATACCAAGCAAACAACGTTTCAGGTTAAAACGCAAGTGGCTGTAATTACCAGAGACCTACTTGAGGAAGTGGCTATGGGAGAGGCTTGCCTCAATTTCAAGCAAATTTCCAGGTTATTTAAAAAAAGAACAGGAAACTGCGGCTGCAATGTAGCTCTAACCCCTTCTTAATTAGTATATTTCCACTCCGAGCTTTAATGTTCCTTAAACGAGAAAGTATAACTAAGCAAGGGTTTTTCAGAATAATTTCAGGTTTGAATTAATAGATGCTGTGATCAAAGTATGGCTTCAGGTAACTACGTAGAAGACACGTGTTAGAAACTCTTTACAAAAATATAAAGCATTACACGCACACACACATGCATATAAGCTAAAATAATTAATGCGCATCATGTTCCTTCTCCTAAGTTAGACGACGAAGTAGAACAACTTAGATGTAGATTGCGTGTGTTTCATTTCGTGACCGGTGATGTTTTATGTAATTGAATAATTCCTCAGCATCTCTGCCCTATCACTCGATGTGTATATGGCAGATCTTAGTGGGACAAAAATGGTCCGAATGGGATGACTCGGTGCTCAGTCTTTACGACAAAATCAAACGGAGAGTGTGGCAGCCATGGAGTGAACAATATCGTCTGCTGGAGGTGTACTTTCTAAACTACGAGCATTTAATAGGCAATTTACTACCTGCCGCTCATACGAAACACAAAGCAGCTACAGTGTGTATCGCTTAAATTGTTATGTTCATAGTATAAGGATGGGTTCATTTGTGTGACTTGGGACATTCAAGCACAAGCAGGCCCGAAAATAAGGAAAATACAGAAATATCGGCCCATATGTCACCGTACCTTCTAGAAGCTTATATTCTGTAAGTACAAAAGCCCTAACATTATTCAGAAATAGAGTGAAAGAACTTATGTGCAATCAAATATGATAGCTCAATGCTCGATGTGTCTTTGATACCAAATGAGTAAATCGCGCTAAGATTTTCAAGCACTATCTTGGAATAAGCAACAAGGACAAATTTAAGTAACACACGCGTAATTAGAAAACTATCCGTCAGGATTGTACAATACTTCATAGCCATTCCAAAGCCTTATTATGGCATAATCGATTTGTATCTTAGAATTCAAATTACTATCGCGGAATAACTGATCAATACAATTAATAAGGTCAAGGTGATGATTTTTATTTTGGTTCACGAAATACATTATAAGTAGAAACCCCATTCAAGTGAAATAGGTGTGTAAAAGAGGCTTTCAAGTCTCATTCCATTTGACAAAATAAATGGACTCTCGAAAATGAAATCGATGATTGTACTATCTTGATAGTACGTACCCACGAACTTCGTAGTAATAAAACATTCGGTCATGCATTTCATACCATCGCCCCCACCGTCATGCAGATCGTAAATCACTAAAGCACATACTTTTTGGTTCAAATTCTGCTAGGAATATCTTAGCTGACATTTCCTTCCAGGTTTTCCTTAAATCTCATAACTTCCAAATACAGAGGAAGTACAGTGAACTTAAGCCGGGAACAATTTCTTTAAAAATTATTTTAACAATTATAATTGCTCCTACCGTTCACTTGTAACGCTAACTAAATTCCGCAGTAGGTATACCATTTTTAAGCGATGCACGTACTTCTGGAATAAGATTCAACTCCTGCACACCAAGTACATTTGTTTTGTACATATACGACTTAATTCTCGAAATAGAGTAGACCTACTTATCCATGTCTAGATTTGTGGTGAGTTTCTATCAACCGAGTTTTTTACTAAAGACCTCGATGAGATATGTTTTTACGTGAGAGAATGTGGGTATGCGTCTTACTCTGGTTATATTGATATTGTCTTCTAAAATCTGTTCTTCAGAAGTCTGGTATTTGCTGGCACTGATACCGGCTTATGGAGCTCAATTCCAACCTTCGGCTATACCCATGTATATGTTAAACGACACAACTGAGCACTGGCCACTGCTACCCGTTCTTTAATAACCAATACATTAGTACATCGCCATGAAAAGAAAACCATATTCCAAAGGTAACCCTAAAAAGGAACGAGACGTCAAGAATGACACTTTATCAATTCATAAAAAGATAAATAACTCTATCCACTTAGGTGGTTTACCGGGAAAATACACGAGTCAGTTGGAGAATTTAATGTCATGTCGGCAAGTTGGCCTTAGTAGCTCAAGGGTTAGAGCGGCTGGATGGCAACCAGAAGATCCGTGGTACAAATCCCGGCTATGGTATTGAATTTTTCAGTCTGACTCTAGCTTTCCTTCAGTCTGACTCTAGCTTTCCATACTTTAGCCTACACACAGCCAGTATGAAAGAACAATTAATTTCCATTAATTGACCTAATAGTGGTTAACTATAAAGCCCGGGCCTTAAAGTCGTTGGCCATAGTAGCTCAAGGGTTAGAGCGGCTGAACGGCATATCCAGAAGATCCGTGGTTCAAATCCTGGCTATGGCATTGAATTTTTCATTCTGACTATCTTTCCATACTTTAGCCTACACACGGCCAGTGTGAGGGAACAATTAATTTCCATCTTTTGAGAATATTACAAAACTGTTTAAAACTGACAAACTATCCTAAAAGACCAGCAAAGAAGAAGGTATACGTTTTCTCTTTTTATAGCAAATGGAGAATTTAATTATGGGGTATGAATATTCTGCTAGAAACCTCATAGCATAATACGCTCAAAGTCCTTTTGCCAACTACGGTTATTCTACATAGTCTCACTTATTATAACATTAAGCACAAAGCAGTTCTTTACTGTTTTTTTTTTTATCTAACTTAATATTTCTGACATTAAAATCGCAGCATTTCTTTAAATGTTGAGTTGAGAAACAGCAAAATTAATTGGATATACCAACCCAGTTTGATAGATTTCTCTGTAAGGTAATGAACAGCTTCGGTAATGCTTCTACCATGATAATCTCCCTTATGAATAATTTACAAGCAAAACAGTACTAAAGCCAGGTTAGAATCGGATAACACAACACGGACTCAGAAATTTTGAGACTGAAAGCACTCTTGACTACACACTCCAGATTTATTCACTTCGGCGTCCATCCCATTTCGCTAGGGTCCTCGCCGATGCATTACAGTCCCGCTCCATTGCCCCCATCTATAATTTAGCGGCTAAAGAGGTCACGTCTCCCAGAGGACCGGTCTCTGTTCGATTCCTTGCAGTGGCGATCCGAAATGACCTGAGAGGGAGTTAAATCTCTCTCGCCGAGTTCGCACCCCAACACTTGGCACGGTGATTACAGATTTAGTGCTCCGCGCCTCCCGCTGGTGCCTTAATGGGCAGATAATTAATCGAGTGGTTAGAACGTAGCAAGCATTTGCTTGGACAGCATTCGACGCAATAAATAATTACCTGCAGACGTTTTATAACGAAACGTGCTTTTGAAACGGGACTGTGGAATAGCCGCAAAATTCGAAAAGGTAAACATCTGTAAAATGAACATGTTTGAATTCCCACAAAACACCTGCAGTGATTATTTCTGCATATGCCGTATATTTACCGCCCCCTAGTTTGTGCTATGGATAGTACGCTGATGATTTATTTTTAATTGGTAACCCCTTTTTGGGCAACTGTGGCGTGTTGACCTCACTGACTGCTCTACTGTACTTCGTGAAAGAAGTCCATTTGATCTGTAGTGATTAAAACAAACAGCCTTTTGTTGTGAATTGTGTTACATTTTATGATCATTATATATCCAAAAGTAACACATGTGAATGGCGATATATTTAGAAAAATGAAATGCGTAATGTTTAACGCCCGATTTACTTGATACGGCACCGCAGTTGGTGACACTGATGATACATGAGATGAAGATGGAGTCTCGGTGGAATGAGATGACAGGGTAAACCCAAGATCCCAGAGAAAACCCGCCCAGTGTCGTGTTGTACACCACAAATCTCACTTTGCGTTTGCCTGGGATCGAACCCAAGTGCCTTGGTGAAAGCCGAGGGGTTTAATCACTCAGCCACGGCGCGGCTCGATGTGCTTACAGGCAGCTGCCAAACGAAGCTTATTTGGTAGGATTTTCAGAAGAAATAAATATATGCTAAAATAACTTTAAAAATAATGATGAGGATAAGAAGAAGGAGAAGGAGAAGGAGAAGGAGAAGGAGAAGGAGAAGGAGAAGGAGAAGGAGAAGGAGAAGCAGAAGCAGAAGCAGAAGGAGAAGGAGAAGGAGAAGGAGATGGAGGAGGGGGAGGAGATGGAGGAGGAGGAGAAGGAGAAGGAGAAGGAGAAGGAGAAGGAGAAGGAGAAGGAGAAGGAGAAGGAGAAGGAGAAGGAGCAGGAGCAGGAGCAGAAGAAGGAGCAGAAGAAGGAGCAGAAGAAGAAGCAGAAGAAGAAGCAGAAGAAGAAGCAGAAGAAGAAGAAGAAGAAGCAGAAGAAGAAGCAGAAGCAGAAGAAGGAGAAGAAGGAGAAGAAGGAGAAGAAGGAGAAGAAGGAGAAGAAGGAGAAGAAGGAGAAGAAGGAGAAGAAGGAGAAGAAGGAGAAGAAGGAGAAGAAGGAGAAGAAGGAGAAGAAGGAGAAGAAGGAGAAGAAGGAGAAGAAGGAGAAGAAGGAGAAGAAGGAGAAGAAGGAGAAGAGGAGAAGAAGGAGAAGAAGGAGAAGAAGGAGAAGAAGGAGAAGAAGGAGAAGAAGGAAGAAGGAGAAGAAGGAGAAGAAGGAGAAGAAGGAGAAGAAGGAGAAGAAGGAGCAGAAGGAGCAGAAGGAGCAGAAGGAGCAGAAGGAGCAGAAGGAGCAGAAGGAGCAGAAGGAGCAGAAGGAGCAGAAGGAGCAGAAGGAGCAGAAGGAGCAGAAGGAGCAGAAGGAGCAGAAGGAGCAGAAGGAGCAGAAGGA